>JAIPUX010001232.1:68013270-68031443 GCA_020142125.1 Phrynosoma platyrhinos | reverse complement strand
GCACCAACAAGGTCACACTACCCCTGTCGATGCTCAGACGCAGGTCGTCAATCAAGACAGCCATGGCAGTCTCAACTTCAAATCCTGTCCTAAAGCCAGTGTGAAATGGGTCTAGATAATCGGTTTCATCCAAGACAGCTTGGCGTTGAAGAGCAACCGCCCTCTCGATTACCTTGCTCAGAAATGGTAACAAGGAGACTGACCTGTAGTTGTTCATATCCAGGGGGTCCAGGGAAGGTTTTTTCAGAAGCAGCCTAAAAGCCGCTTCCTTCAAACAGGATGGAATATGACCTTCCCTGAGGGATGTATTGATGATGTCCATAAGGAACATCCTCAGTGCATCCCCCCCCCCATGGCCAGCCATGATGGGCAAGGATCGAGAGGACAGGTCATTTTCGTCACTCTACCAAGGAACTTGTCCACGACATCGCTACTCACAGATTGAAACTGATCCAGGATAATTCCATTAACGGAGTAGTTGGACACCTTGTCAGTTGTTTCTGTCAAAACACCGGCTCTTATCTGAGAGATTTTATCTGCGAAAAAGTTGTTAAACGCGTCACAGCAGGCTGTTGTAGGGTTAAGTAATGGGTTCTGCGCAGGAGGTACCTGAGTCAGCTCCCCCACCACCCTAAACAGCTCTGCTGGATGGGACTCTGCAGACACAATATGTGCAGAACAGAAAGATCTCTGTGCTGCACGTATTGCCTCTCAATAGGACCAAACAAAGTTCCTATGATGAGTCTGGCCAGATAAGAGTCGAATTTTCCGCCAGGCGTGCTTTAGTCGTTGTTTCCTATTTCATTTTTCTAAGCTCTGGTGTATACTATTGCTTCCGATTTGGAGTGGGTTGGAAAGGATGCTTGGGAGCGATTGTGTCAATAGCCTTGGTGAGATTGGTGTTCCAAGTATTAATCAAAGTTTCGACAGGATCACCAGCATTACCAACCATTAAACCCTCCAAGGCTTTCTGGAATCCTATTGGTTCCATTAGCCTTCAAGGGCAGACCATTCTAATGGGTCCACCAGCCCCGGTGGGGCAGATAGAGGCTCTTAGTTCAGTCTTGACCAGGAAATGATCTGTCCATGACAATGCAGTGGTTTCAGTAACCTCCGCCCACAGATATTCCTGTTCCGTACTAAAGACCACATCGAGGGTATGACCCACACAATGTGTGGGCCCAATGACCAGTTGGAATAGGCCCATGTTTGTCATGGTTTCCATGAACTCCCGAGCCACACCTGGTAAATTTGACAAACTGGTCTCGAGTGGAATGTTAAAGTCGCCCAGAACTAAAAGACTGGGCGACACCAACAGCAACTCTGAGCCCAGCTGTGTCAGCTCAGTTAGGGAGTCTGCTAGACAACAGGGTGGTTGGTATACTAGTAGAATTCCCAAACTATCCCTGGTCCTCAGGCTAAGGTACATACAGTCGAAGAGGACTGTGTTCCGGACAGGTATCCTGATCAGAGTCAGATTGTTCTTATAAACCAGAGCCACTGCACACACACACACACACACACACCCGCCCACTTCCCCTTACCTGCTCACTCACAGAATTACCTGCTCACTCACAGAATTACCTGCTCACTCACAGAACACCCAGCTTGGAGGGCTTGCACCCAAGTAATGGCGCTATCTTCTCCCAGCCAGGTTTCTGTGAAGCAAGCCAGGTCGGCATCCTCATCTAAAAGAAGATCGATCATAGATGATATGAGTTTTATTTTTGACCGACCTGGCATTGCAGAGGAACAAAGTAAGGTTCTGTGGAATGGTTGGTACGCTCTCCAATCCATTCTGGGGGACATAGTGAACTGAAGGTGGGATAGCTTTCAAACAGCGATCCCGCTTTCTTTTGTAACATCTGTTCACTCCGTTCTGACCATACCTCCCTTTCCCCAGCACAGCTCCAATTTGCGCCCCCAAATCATTCCCAGCCTCAGGTAATAGAGGGAACTATAGGGCCACGTAATCCTCACCACCACCGCTGGTGGAGAGGAGGACTTGGGGTAACTAATATCCCGCCTGGACCCAACACTCTTAACCCAACTCCCATGATGACCCAGGTGGTAAGAGAGCTGGGCTTCCCTCAGAGAAAGCTGGGCAGCTTGATGAAGAGGTGAGCTTGTCCTCAGTTGGGCAGCTTGATGGAAAGTCCCAGCCTGGCTCACAGTGGAGGGCGGTGGGGCAAGTGTTTTAAACCCTTCACAGCCATCCTCTGTCCTCTCAGCACTGGTGGAGGGCGGTGGGGCAGGTGTTCTTAAAGCCCCCAAAGCCATCCTCTATCCCAGGGGTAGGCAACCTTTCCCCTTTAAGGGCTGAGGGACTTCAGCTCCCAGAAACCTCAGCCATGTTGGCCAATAGTCCCATGTTGGTCAATAGCTCCTGGGATTCTGGGAGCTGAAGTCCCTCGGCCCTTAAAGGGGACAGGTTGCCTACCCCTGCTCTATCCCCTCAGCACTGGTGGAGGGCAGTGGGGCAATGTGTTAAAGCCTCCGCAGCCGTCCTCTATCCCCTCAGCACTGGTGGAGGGCGGTGGGGCAGATGTTTTAAAGCCTCCGCAACCATCCTCTGTCTCCTCAGCACTGGTGGAGGGAGGTGGAACAGGTGTTCTTAAAGCCTCCGCAGCTATCCTCTAGCCCCTCAGCACTGGTGGAGGGTGGTGGGGCAGATGTTTTAAAGCCTCTGCAGACATCCTTTATCCCCTCATCACTGGTGAGGCAGATGTTTAAAAGCCTAGGTGTAGCTGCAGCCTTAGACTGTGAATCCTATAATTCCTTATCATTGACCACGCTGCTAGATCTGACAGAAGTTGAAGTGCAAAGCATCTAAAGGGTTTTATGTTAGAGAAGATTATCTGAGTGGCTAGTATGTGACCTATGGACTGTAGGAGTGACTAGTATGTGGCCTGTGGGTTACAGATTCTTCCAAGAATAAATGCTTACAAATCAGGGATTTGAATCCACCATATAACTAGCAAATAATTGTTTCTAGAGGAAAAAACTATAATATTTTCTAGTTCCCAAGCTAGTTCCTATGGAACCTTTTGTTAATTAACAGATTGCATAATGAACAAATATTGTGTTACAGAAAATTGAGAGTAGTTTGCATTTGCCTCAGGCATGAACCAGATTAATATTTGGTGTTCATATTGTTTTAGGAAATAAGTACTATTAATAAGTTCTAAGGAAAATATATTTTCTTTCAAAGATTTCTTCTTCACCCTCTGCAGTACAGTTTCTACATGGTGAATCATAATGACAATTTAATGTTTTGTTGTTATAGAGTAGTGGTATGCATCATCATACGTTGTTATTATAGAGAGGTGGTATACTTTTTTAAATAAATTTTGATTTGATTTAATATATTACTACATAATATTTTAAAAATAAACCTATACATATGAATGGAGAAGTTCACCTTCATTCCCCTTTCCCATCTGTCCCATTCCCCATCTACTTTCTTGCTCCTCCCATAACCCTCCATACACATTTATACACATCCTCCTTTCTTCCACCTAACTCTTTTTCCCACTGTCCCTCTCTCCAATATCTCCCATCCAACACTACGTCTCTCTTACCTTCTAATCACTTCCTCATACCTTCTTCACATATACATATACCAGAGAGGTGGTATACTTTTAAAACAAATGCAGATATATGAAATTGTTCATGTCTTTGGTTCATCCTGGTGCAATTTGATAATTTGTGCCTCAAGAACATCTATACTTTCCTCATCTATCTCCTGGCTTCCTTCAGTAAGAGTTTATTGTGATGTCTAAACTGAACAAGCTGCAGTTTGTATAGCTTGATAAACCATGGCTTCAAGGAATAGTTTGGAGGTCTTGGACATAGTGGCAAGCTGTGGTTAGAAGAAACCTAAGTATGAAAGGTGGAGTTGCATGAGAAAGGGGACCATGAATTCACAAAATGTGACACCAGAATTGAATCAATGTTACCATGGCTGTCTATTGATGAAATGATGACTCTGGAGACCATGGTTCAATTCCCAGCTCATCCATGAAACCCCTTGGGTGACGTTGGGCAAGTCAGTGAAGAAAGAGGGTAAGATGAAAATCAACTCATTTGAGATGTGGTGTTTCCCAGCCTTAGGGGAAGACAGTGGTAAATCTCCTCTGAACAAATCTTGCCAAGAAAACCTATGGTCTTAGGGTTTCTTTAAGTCAAAAACAACTTGAGGCATACAACAACAACAAGCCATCTAATACTTTAACACTACAGTGCTTGTGAAAGACTTGTCTTTATGTCCTGATATTAGACATATATAAGTTGTTTGCAATGGTATACAGTCGCCCCTCCATTTTCGTGGACTTGAAGTCTACATCCCTCGCCCGTTCGCAGGTGGCAAACAAATGGGCTGTGCGCTGCCATAATGAGCTTGAATATTTGCAGTTTTTAATTTTCATGGGGGGGGGGAATCTGTTCCAGATCCCCTGCAAAAACAGAGAGGCGACTGTAGTTTCATTTGCTACTCAGGTTTAGGGTTTAAGGATGTAGGTTTTATCTTTTTTTTTCTTTAGCTTTAGAAACTTCACTAGCCTTCATAATCCTGAGTTAAGAGATGGCTAAGGATTTGTTTTAAACTGAGATCCCTGGTTCAAATGTGATTGAAGCTGACAACTCTTTTAAAGTGAAACCCAGTGTAGGAGAAATCTTCCTCCAGCTGCTTTGGAGGAAATAAGGATGGACTGGGTGAACATAATGATGTATTGTCACCCTCAGGATAATATCTGTTGTGGTGATGTCTGCCCCCCACACATGCACACGCACACACACAGTTGCAGAACCTTTATCTCCCAGCCACCCCTGGCCACTAAATGACCATGTGGAGCACATTCTGGGAGTTCAGCCTTACATGGAAAGAGGAAGCCTTGTGGAAATAGTCACTGAATATGTCCTTCCACACTGTCACAAAATACATGAGAATATGTGGTCAATAGGATTCTGCTCATGTGTAGTTTGTGTGATTGGAATTTGATGAATTTGGTAATCCACAACTTCATTTCCATTTGGTCATATGGCATAATACTTTACGTTTGAAGTAAATGCAGGTTACATTGATTAACAAAAATTATGTTGAGTCTTTGAGTCAACCCCAACTCATGGCGACCCTGTGGATGAGACACCTCCAAGCTTCACTATTCTCCACTGATAGTTAAACTAATCAGAAACCAGTTACGAAGCAAGTGTCTTATCAGTGCAGGTGAATAAGGTGGTTATGTCTGAACCTGAACTTTATAATTCATCTGTCCCCTCTGGACATGACAGGGACCTTTACTTCCTTGTTAGTGCCTCTTATACTGACAGGGGAATGAAGAGCCTGCCAGGGGAGCCATGCAAGAGCATGCAGCTAATGAATGAGAAGCCAGTATTCTCCACAGATCTGGTTTATTGTTTATCCAAATACAGCCACGGCATTTGACAAAGTACCATTTATTCAGTTGTAAGATATTATAAATGTAGGTTTAACATATTTGGATCAGAATTTAATTTTAAGCTGCCTAGTTTTAAAAAGAGACGTTTCATACTTTAAATCACTTAAAAGAATAAAAACTGAACTTAATTTTTAAAATTCAGTTTTTAAAATCTGTTTTATTCATTTTAGGGTGGTATTGTCCAAATGAGTTTGTTTAGAGGGCTGTAATAACTTAATGTACTATAAAATTTTGATCTCTTACATTGCCATTTCAAAAACTGAATTAAGATATTATATTCTAGGTGTACAGCCAAACAGAGTTCAATTTGGCAGCGTGCAAGTGCAACCTGCTGAAGTACTGGAAGAACATGGTATGTCGACCTGCCATATATTGTATATTATATTCCTAGAAGGTACAATTATTTGTCTAAAATTAACTTTGAAAGCTAGAACTGAAAAGTATATATACAAGCTCTGTCATGTCTTAAATATTTATGCAAATTATTGTCTAATGTTCATTTAAAATTTGTACTTGCCAGTAATTAAACAGGCTAAATAAATTATCTGGCCTGCAAATTGCTCCAGAAGCCCAGAATTGCTTGACTACTGTATGCTAGTTGTTTGTGAATAGAATACAAATTAATTCAGCTTTTGTTTTATTATAGCTGCTGAATGAACTTTCGCTATGCATAATGGATTTACGTTTTATAAGTCCTGACAGTCCATCTGGTGTATATCCTGTTCCAGTACCATATTTTTATCTATTGGTTAAATATAAGAAAATTAAGATTGCCGCTAGCTTCCTAATAAGTGTTTTAACAGACTATTTTCACAGCTTATGTTCAGTTTTTGTCTAGCTTCAAATGCAGAAGAAGCGCATAAAAAGGCCAATTTTTAAATAGCAATATGATGTCATCATGCTCAAACCTTTGATAAAACACATTGTAAAATTAATTCATGTCGCTTTCTGTGATTATTAAATATATAGTAGTGCAACATTTATTTTGGTGTTTTATTTAGATTTTTTTATTATTATTCGTGAGTTATTTCTCACTAAGGCCTCATAGTAGAAATCCTGAAGTCCTGCCCAGATTTAGACATTACTTTAGGGATATGCGTGTGTGTGTGTGTGGGGGGGGTGATGCTCAGATCAAGGACAGTTAAAATTTTCCTCCTCTAAATAACTGCTCCAATCCAGAAGCCTAAGTGTACTTCGAGTATTGAAATCTTCTGTGTATGGAAGCGTTGCTTCCAACCTGCTCCCTATTGAAATAGATAAATTGTCTTTGCAAGCAAATTGTATGTGCTTATAAACAAAGTGAACATGAAGAACAGAAAGGCCTATCTAGTCAAGCATCTGTTTTCCTTAGTGAGTACTGTAACCTGATATTTGTGAGAGAGCCACAAACATCGGGAGAGTAATAGCCTTTTCTTGCTGTTGCATACTCCTGCTTATACTGAACATCATATGTACAGCACGGTTAGTAGCAGTTGGCAGTCTTACACTCCATTAATTTGTGTAATACACCTTTAAAGCAGTCGGATTTGAGGGACTTCATTGTATCTAGTGGAAGCAAAAAAAAAAAAAGCTGGCTAATTGACACTTTCTGAAATTACATCTTATTTAGAAGAAAATTACATTCTATAATAAAATCTGAGGTCTTGCTGAATTTAACCCCTAAAATGTTCTGTATCAGATGTGCTGCTTTCACATATATTGTTAATCAGTTCTTGGAAGATTTCTGAGTTTCTAGTGGCAGCCAATGACTGTTCAGCTGCTCTTGCACTCACGGTATCTCTGGGCCAGCCCACATGCTTTGCTGTCCAGAAAATTGCTCTCAAACTTCAGACAGATCGGGATACTAGATGTCAGCCATATATCCATTCCCTTGCCGGTTTCAGTATGAAAATTTACCTTGTGGATTTGAGGGTGTGAAAATGTTCTTATAGTTCTAATGTTATGAAAATAAAAGAATAAGAGCCCTGACTGCCTTCCTGTGTGAAGAGCTCAAACTTGTAAACCTCTTGGGAAGTGGTAGATGATAAGAATATGAAGTATGTTGCTCATGTGAGCATTGTGTTTTCAAACATAAATTCCCTTCTAGGAAAATATGGCTTTCAGTAGAGTAGAATAGAATAGAATAGAATAGAATAGAATAGAATAGAATAGAATAGGAAATTTGGCTTTTAACCAAGGAACTCTAGCCTTTTTATGTTTTATTGCCAGATTTCATTGTGCCTTTAGGACATCACATTTACACATAGAGAACAGTCAAACTGTAAATTGGTAGACACTATGGAAAAGAATAACTTTGGGTTGTTCCTTTTAGATAATGAAAAGTAATAAATAACAGAACTAGGTCCATTTGAGCAAAATGTTGTGTAGCCTCTTATAATTGATGAAACAGGAGTTTGAAAAAGAACCTTTTGTTTTGCTATGGAGAATGCAGTGACCTGTTTTGTTTTGTTTTATTTCTGAGTAATCCCTTGCATATTGACCAGAACTGAGGTGGCTGGACAATAGATCAGGACTGGATTGTAGGGCTTTGGATAGTTTGCATAGATTACAAGAAATTATAGTTCCATGTTGCTTAACAATAGCAACAACCAGATGACTTATTAAAAAGAAATTAGGCTGCTGAAATTAAGATAGCTTGAGGGAAAGATAGAAGTTGATTTTTGTTTGTAGGCATTGTGAGCTCAGTTCTGATACAGAAAAAAATCTGAGCTGAGTGTACTCAGAAGTAGCCTGGTTTTTTAATCCTGTGGGTTTTCTGCCATCCCGGCCTCTATTTTGAATTATACTTTAGTTGATAGACAATGGAGTTCTATTAAAAAGCAATTATTTTTACCTCAGGCCTGAAGTCTCCACCATGAGCTAAGTTTGATAGTACTTTTAGTAAGGCCTCTTCAGCCTGTTCAAATAATAGGAACACCAAGAAACTTAAGATCTTAAACAAACTTCATTTTCCACAGCAAATGCATGGATCCAATTTAATCAGTTTGACCAATATTCACAGAAATTTGAGGGTTGAATTGAGCTTCCAACAGTTAATGGATAGGTGATACTCATTCAGCAGGTATTCTGTACATTTCCAGTAGCCTTTAGTCTCTGTTGTTCTGTCACTGCTGCTCCATTATTCTACAAAATCTGATATTCCTCTACCTGTCACAAAATTTGAAACAGTTGTATGTGTTACATTAAAAAGATGTTCAGATTGTCAAAAGTAAATATTTGATTTTCTTAGTTTTTTCCAGTTCATTTTCATACTTTAAAATTTTCTAATTGTCAAAATGCCTCAAGTCAGTTTTGAAACCATGAGAAAGTGGGCTTTTTTAAGGCTAAGAATAAAGAATTTTGTAATTCAACACAGATAAGTTCAGATAATAGAAGTAGGTTAAGACATTAACTGCTTCCGTTTCAGCAATGGAAGTTTTCAGCTGGAGAGCAAAAAGCCAATGGGTGGCCTCAGGGTGCTGTGGGTACGAGTGTTGCTGAATAATCACAGGTTGACAACGACATGACAGAGTAGAAGATCAGCCTTACATCTTATACCAGTGAAGCCAGATCACAGGAAACAATTGAAAGGTAAAAATTTTGAAACAGACATATCAATTACAAATAGGCATATGGAAGAGACATGTCCAAGCATTATAAGTTGCATTATTTACCTGTATTTTTTCATTCATTTAGTTGGAGGATGTTATGAAGAACATTAGCAATCAAACTTAATCATGGGGGTAAAAGGGAGATCTATAGCATATTTAATGGAAGGAAACCCACTTGCCACAAAGTGCACACTTATCAGGAAGTTGTAGCCAGTTAGTTTTCTGATACAGAGATGTATTTGCAGGTTGAATTCATACTTTCTGTATATACTTAAGATGTTTCAAATGTACACTTAAAATATACATTAAGTGATACTAAGCTACTTGAAGGTGTCTTGTGACAGGTACTTAGGGGGGTTGCAGACTGCCAGAAATAGTGCAAATTGAGTCCACTTTTAGGGTTAGGGAATCATAGGAACTGTATTTTATTGTTGCTACAGAGCTCTCTGACAGGGAAGGCTCAATGTGTCAGGGGGAAAAAAACAATTCCCATGATTCCCTAGCACTAACCCTAACCCTAAAAGTGGACTCAATTTGCACTATTTCTGGCAGTCTGCAACCCCCCTTACTTCCCAAAAAAGGGACTATTGGTGCTCTCAAGCCATATTGACCATTAGGGGGTTGACCATTAAGTACCTCCCAGCAGTAGGAGCAGAGATCATATTATTACAGCATAAACAGTATTGATATTGTTTATATTGTTCTCATTTGTGAGTCTGCATTCTACCTACCAGCTCTTTCATAATATTTACAAAATTAAATCTGAGAAGGAAAGGAAGTTCTTTCATCTCCCTTAACTGCTTGTGGACACAAAAATTACAGCTTGAGTGAATGTACTATATGTAGCATGCTTGAACTACTACTTTTTTTTTTTTTTACATTAACAGGCTAAGTATCTGCTAATCTGACCTAGTATGGAAATATTTTTAAGAAATCATATAATAATATGTATTATGTATGTAAGCATATTCTAAAATTTATGTAAGCATGTAATGTTTATTTAATATATAATATATAAACATTTACAAACATGTAAAGATGGTTTGTAGCAAATGTCAAAAGCACATTCTTTAAAATGTAAAACTTGACCCATCAACCTCCCATTATTAGCCATAAAGGGGCATAGTATATAAAAGGTCAAATAGTGCTGTCAGAAAATGCTTTTACTCTCTGCTTAGCAGACGTCAAGGGTAAAAATACTCCACAATTACAGGCTCTCTACCGAGAACATATCTTTGCAATTCCTTAATATCCCAAGCTGACACATAAACAATAGATAAGAAGATAACACTTTTTGGTGTCATGCTACTATGTAGGGCTGGTGGTGTCCTGTAGGTACACTGAGGTCTTAAGCTGTTTAGGGTCATAGCCAGCACCTTGAATTGATTCTGAAGAGCAGAAGAGAGCAAATTCAGTTACTGAGTCATTTGGTGTGATGTAACTTGTCAGAAGACAAGGTTCAAATTTTGGATCATTTTAAACATTTGAACTGTTAAGGATGGCCACCTATAGAAGGAATTCAGCATAGCTGTTGGTGGATAGAAAGCACACATAGTCATAGATGGAGTAAAAGTCTCTGAGACCAACAGTAAACTCAAGGCTCCAAGCCTAAGTGACCAAACATGGCTGAATGCAATGGACAAGGTTTGCTGGCTATCACTATTTACTTTTGTCTGAATTGAGCGAGATGAAATGCAGGGAAAGGGGATGATACAAAATTATGGTAGCCACAAATATATTCTTAAGGAAATTTAATTAAACATAAATTTATTTATTTAGCACTTTTAAGCCTATGCTTGACCCAGCAGAGGAGGACTGGTGAAGACCTGCTTTAATCAACGGCACAAAATTGTGATCACCCCAATGTCACCGAATGGCCACAGCTTGTAAAAGGTAAATGCCAAAATAATCATTAATTTTGAAGAAATGAGTATTTCATTGCAAATAATTATTTGAGCTTTGTTTTGTTTTGTTTGTTTGTTTGCTTGCTTGCTTTTTAATTGCTTTAGTTAGCAGTCTGTAGGAGGACATTGTAAAGAGAATTAAATTGGATTGACCCTCCTTTCTGTATTCCTTTGAGTGTCCATGTTTACATTCTTTAAACTGAGGAAATCTCATAATTGTTACTTACTGGAGACTAACTCTAGTTAAGTAAATATCAAAACCCACAATGGATTTGCTTGAATTTCATGTTATCTTGCTGAAAATGGACTCATAGCTTGCAGAAGAAATTATTGTGTTCAAGAAACTTGGAAATGTTGCTTAGGACAAGCAGATTTGCATACCTTTGCTTTTTCTCCCATAAGGAGTTGCAGTAGAGGCTTACAGAATGGAAAAGTTGCTCCAAGAGTTGTTGGAAGTGAGCCACCATCTGAAATTGTTAGTTCAGTGTGTATGTTGTGACCACATTTTCTGCAGTGGAATTTAGGAAAACAAGGCATGTCTAGTGAAAGCATGTTAAATGACCATAAACATTGGTGGGTTTTATACAGAATATTGAGCACTTTGTAGTTATGCAACATTTCTGTATCTATTAATTTTGATGTCATATTTTACACTGAAAAGCTTCTCCTTAAGCAGCAGATGTAATCTACACTGAATCTGACCAACACTTGAAAAAGGTTTTAACACAGAATTTCTTACCTCTGAATAACTTAATTTTAAAAAGGTGTTATATAGTTATCAGAGTTTCTGGAACTCTACAGACATAGTGTTATTGCCCCTAATGACATACACAAGTGGTTCTTTCTAATACAGGGTTTAGTATTATTCAAGTGAACTGCAACTTGGGACTGGCAATATAATGGAGTGGCAAAATTTGGAGTCAGCTGAAAGCAACATTTTTTAATAAACACTTAACAAGTGAATATAAAATATTGTAAAACAAAGATCCACACTCCATAATTAGTTAATAACCTTTATTAGGGCAACCAAAATGTCATAAAATAGTAAGCAAGTTTTAAGAATGTTTTAATTAGGTAAACGAAACAAGAGGAGGAGATGGAGGATAAAAGCTGACTGCTGTTGAAACCATGAAATCTGTATTTAGCGAAATTCTTAATATTGTATGTAGGTCGAGAAAGCAGAGTATTGTATCTTTCGGCGTATAAGATGACTGGGCATATAAGACGACCCCCAATTTTTCCAGTTAAAATATAGAGTTTGGGATATACTCGCCATATAAGACTACTCCTCTTCCAACGGGGGAAAATGAGAAAGTGTTGGGGGGAAGGAATGCTAATAAACTAGGTGATGCATTCTGGGGTATGTACAATTTGTAGCCAAGTAAGTGACCCTGGGCATGTCACACACTCTCAGCCTCAGAGGATGGTAATGGCAACCCCCATTTGAAGAAACATGCCAAGAAAATCCCATGATAAGGTTGCCTTAAGTCGGAAAGGACTTGAGAAACACAAGAACAACAAAAAAGTCTGTAATTGTTTCATAGATAGTACATGGGAATAGGAGCCAGCATGGTGTAGTGGTTTGAGTGCTGGACTACCACTCTGGAGACTTGGGTTTCATTCCCCACTCTGTCATGAAACCTACTGGGTGAACCTGGACAAGTCATGCACTCTCAGCCTCAGGGGAAATCAATGGCAAACCTCCTCTCAACCAGTCGTGACAAGAAAACCTCAGGATAGGGGTCCACCTCTTATCCGCTGCTGCTTCCTCCTCATGCCACACCACACCACCCCTTCCTCCTCCTCTTCCTCCTCCTCCTCTAACCTGGACTTCCTCTCTTCTCCTCCCGCCTCATGCTGCACCACCCCTTCTTCCTCCTTCTCCTCCACCCAGTGTATAAGATGACCCCCGACCTTGGAGAAGATTTTCCAGGGTTAAAAAGTAGTCTTATATGCCAGAAAATACGCTATTTATTTGTTTTATATCCTGCCTTAATGAAGGCTCCCCTTGTCATGCCCCGCTGCTGCCTCACTTCATCCTGTATGGATGATGCAGGAGGCCGTTAGCCCCAGGCCACGATCAGGCTCCAGATCCAGTAAACTGACATGGCAGATCCAGCAAAGGGATCTTTTGAACCAAGCAGAATCAGTCCTGGGTGCTTTATTGCTCTTAGAAAAGTTTCTTTCCCTTTTGAGCCAAGCAGAAAGGGTCCTGATTTATTGCTCTTAAACAAACAAACAGTGGAGTGAAGGCTGAAATGAAAGTTGAAAGCAAAAAGCTTCAATTAGTCTCTCTTGCCGTGCACACACATACACACACTTGAAGCCTCCAAGTTTTACCCTCCACTTATCCATGAGTCATGGCAAAAATCTATAATTTTGGCCCCAAAACCTGCCCTCAACTTATATATGAGTTCTTAATATCAGTAATTTAAAGAAACTACATGGAAAGGTATTCCTATCAGAGGTGTATTCTTCTTCAGGGCAGTTTCAGCTGTGCTCTATTCGTTCTGAGTAGAAGAGACAGTGGTACTGAATCTTTCAGTTACATTGTAGAAGTATGGATTGATGCATGAGTTTCTGTCACTCAGAGCTAATGTTTAATCGTCTTTGAATGTGTGTAAATAGAAGCTGACATCTACACTAGCACCTCTGTCATGGTAGCTGCCATCAGTTTACCACACATTTCCTGCAATTAATATGATCACATCAATACTAGAAACAGTTTTGATCTCCTACTCCCTTGATTTATACAAGGGGCTTCAATCTCACCATTCACCCCTGCTCCCCTTGATATTTTTTATATAACCAGTTTAGAATTTGGATAGTCTGTTTTTTTCTTTTTCAGGTATTTTATTTAGATTTAAAGGCTGCCCTATCATGTTTGGAGTAGGCAATGAAAGCAACCGGGCCGAAACAGACCACTCCGAAGGGGCTGTGTCAAGCCACCCCTCTGATGCTGGATTGGGTCTGCGGCAACTGTACGCTGCCACCCCACTCCTTTGTTTTGCTGCCACAAAAAGGAGTGGCAAAAAGCCACTCCATTTTGCACTGGCAAAAAGCTGGTTTTTCCCATCCGCACCATGGCAGAAGCTAGCTTTACAGCACTCCAGCAGCATGTAAACATCACATCGTCATAGCGCCATAAAGCAGCTGCTGTGTAAATGGCTGGGTGGCTTCACAGCAGCTTCCTCCCGGCTTGGGGGCGTGCGTAATCAAAGCAGAATCCCCCCAAGCTGCCTGGACAGCAGCACAAAAGGGTGATCTGTTTCATCCCAGTGTTCAGAGCTGAGAACAGAACCATCCATTGTAGCTTAAACATGTTCTTGATATTATACTTATAGCTTAAATGCTAGGGAAAACAGGGCAGTATTTTTTAGACTGAACTTTATGTAACAAAAAAGTGATAATTTATTTACAAGCAGCTCTTAATATTTTAACCATAGACCAAATCTTAACCTCTCTGTCTTCTACAGAACAGGTATGTAATAATGAAATTGATACTTAAAGGTAGTCAGGAGCATTTTGTATCTGAAACAACATTTCTTTCAGATTTAGGGCCTTTGCAGACTGCTAGAAATAGTGCAAATTGAGTCCACTTTTACTGCCCTGGCTCAGTGCTAGGGAATCATGGGAATTGTATTTTTTCCTGAGACATTGAACCTTCTCTGTCAGAGAGCTCTGGTGCCACAATAAAATACAGTTCCCATGATTCCCTAGCACTGAGTCAGGGCAATTAAAATGGACTCAATTTGCATTATTTCTGGCAGTCTGCAAAGGCCCTTAGTGCCTACTAGTGTATCTTAACAGATTTAAAACTAGTAAAAAGTTTATGCACAGATTTGGGGTACTTTAGAAATTGTGATACATAGAAGTTTTTAGTAGGCATTAATTATTAGAAATGGTTTGCAGAACAGTCTGGCATAACAACACAAATACAATAAATTATCTGAACATCATATTTAGCAGGCTTAAGTGAGTCTGAAGATGTAAGTTAAGGGGACAGCACAACACATTCCAAACTATCATTTTTCAGGCTAGAAATGTTTATATATGAATTGGCATTTGGTTAAAACTAAACCAAGTTAGTGGTAATTTTTCATTGTTTTCTCCAAACCAGAATAAATATGGGACTGATTTAAATAATAATTTTTTCATGTATGCTAAAATAATTGTGATTTCTGAGATTTAGCTCATTCAGATAAACCATAGTTTATAGAACTGTCTAGTTTACTGAGCTGTCTAATCTTTTGGCTTGATCAAATTGATAAATTGAAAATGGATGTGGAATCTCTGTGATTGGACCACAAGAGGAAGCACACTTCCATGTATATATAACTGAACTATAATTTAGGGTTACAGTGAAGAAAAGTTCTGTCTTTATAAACACTGAAGACATAATTTTAAACATCATAGAATCACGTAATTGGCAGGAATCTTGAAACTCATCTTGTCCAAAATATTGGTATTTTCTGTTGCATGTGTCATGCTTGGTAGCAAGAGACTTGAAGAACCAAGAAAACATTAAGTGTAAATTCACTATAGCTTTATTCCAGAATCAAGGCACTTTGCCACAGCAATCCTTTTAGAAACAACTCTGAGTATTTCCCATCAAAGCAGTACTTTAAAGCCCTCTGACTAATCCCCTCTCCCCCCCCCCATGGTCCAGTTGTCCATATCAAAGGAACTTTGAAGTTTAGTTCTTCCAGGTCCATCTCCTTTCATCTCCTGGTGTTTTTTTTCCCAGCATTTCTATGGCACAACATGTGTAAAGGTTGCGCCACCAAAATGCCATGAATCCACTACACATGCATGGCAGCTGTATGGCTTCCCGTGGCCTGCGGGCATGCCACTGTCTGAATGCCATGCCACCAGGAAGCCAACTTTATTTCCCAGTCTGCATTGCCCCTAACTCTCTCAGAACCTTTGTTAATCTTTTGTATCTTTTAACCATTCCGGTTAACTGTGACTCCACTAGACACCAAGCACTATATCTCCCACAGGACACTACCACAATTTAATTAAGAACACTCCTCGTCCCTATCTCTTCCCTAAAACCCTTTCTAACTGCCCTTCACAGCAGCCTATCCTAGCCTCAATGGCTTTTCACCCTTCAGGGCACACTAAAACATCAGCCCTAACTAACTTCAAGCATTGCTCTGTTCCTCTTTTTATACTGACTCCTGGCAGTAGCCCCCACCTCGTCTTGGCTTCGCTCCCATTGGCTATTGCCAAGGTTCTAATCCACCTGTTGTTTCCACAATTACCTTAAAAAAGAGTCATGTGATTATAAAATAACTTTACCAAAAAGACTGGAAGATGGGGACCCTGACCATTTTATTGATTCCTTAGATTTTTCTTTATTAACAGTATATGTTTATTACCTCTTGGCTCCCAAAGTTATGGGTAACACATAAAAACAGATATTTTGATTTTTCTTCTGAAGTGTTATTTTTACTGAAAATAATTTCTCTGACAGGTTTGCTTGGCTCATAAACGAAGTTTCAAGTGAGTAATTGTGATTGATATGATGTGACTGATACATACAGCTTGTATGTGTACTTCTCTAGCTGTGTACCATACCAGTAAAATAGTTCCATTTGAAGTTGGTAGGATTACCTTCAAGAAAGATATTTATAGCTTATTGACATCACACTATATATTGATATAAAACATTCCTCTTACGTACATGCTTAAGTTTGTATTATGCTTACGTTTGTATTTAAACCTTTCAGATCACCAGGAGAACCTCACTCTGAAAACATTGAAGCTAGCCGAATGTAAGTATAACAGAATCTCATAAAAATTGCATTGGGTATTCTTTAACAGCTACCTTTAAGTTGTACTTCGGATACATTGTTCAGTATTCTAACTACATGGTAGATTGCCTAAAATTTGGTGTGTTAGGAATTCTACTCTTCTGTAGGGCGGTATATAAATAAAAATTATTATTATTATTATTAAAAAAATATTATTATTAAATATTGGTGATTTTTTCCCAAAAAAGATTTTTAAAAAATTATAGCAAAGGCTAGGATAGAACAGTGGCTGAGCAATGTTTTGATGGCATACTATTGACATCTTCAGAATGCCACTTTGCACATGAGTGTGCTACCATTGATCTCTTCAGTATTTTTGCTATTGTAATTCCCCAAACTAAAAGGGAGCTGGTGCTGACATTGGATTTTAGCTCGCTGCCTTGCGGGAAAAACAGCACTAGCAAAAATAAAGTCACATTTCACATTGTATCTGTATTACAAGCATATAAATGATCACGGTAGATTTCAGCAAAAGTCTTTTACAGCTTATTATGCACAAGTAAAAAAAAATTGGATCCAGTTGTTTAATGGTGTAGAAAATTATATGTCATGGGTAGGCAACCTTTCCCCTTTAAGGGCCGAGGGACTTCAGCTCCCAGAAGCCTCAGCCATGTTGGCCAATAGTCCCATGTTGGCCAATAGCTCCTAGGATTCTGGGAGCTGAAGTCCCTTGGCCCTTAAAGGGGAAGGTTGCCTACCCCTGTTATATTATCATGGCATGGGTGGAAAAAGTGTAAATAATTTGCTTCATTGTGCTTTTGCTTTCCATGTTTATAATTGTTAACCTAGAACCTATCTCATTTCAGAAACTAAACTTACAAGTTAGTAACTCCATGTTATTACATTTGAGTAACTTGGGCTGTTTCTAAATATATAACTATATTAACTTGAAATAACATGGAATTAACCTGTTTGTAACAACAGGCACCCAGTGGAGTCATGGTTCCCAAATTTAGGTCCCCAGATGTTTGAAGGACCTCAGCTACCAGAGGGCTAGCCATCATGACCATTGGTGAGAGATTCAGGAATTGTTGCCTGCCTCCATCTGGGGACCAAAGATTGGAGCCATTATACTAGAAAATAATGAAATAAGGAAAACAAGGCTTTTCCTCTTTAACAGATTTAATTGGTTGACAGCCATTAAGAACAAGTATTCTTGTAGCCTGATTTAGTGCTGGAAAAAGGACTGAGGAGAAAATAAATCAAAAGGTTTGGCAATTTTTAAACCAGTGCTTTCTGGAAACTACTTGTACAGTCGGCCCTCCTTATTCACGGGTTTATTATCCACAGATTCAAGCATCCATGGCTTGAAAATATTCAAAAAGGTATAAATTCCAAATAGCAAACCTTTATTTTCTATTTTATGTAAGGGACACCATTTTACTATGCCATTGTATTTAATGG
>JAIPUX010001232.1:67975605-67995852 GCA_020142125.1 Phrynosoma platyrhinos | reverse complement strand
GTCTTATATGCCGAAAAATACGGTATATGTAAGCACAATAAACAGTTTCATTGGCATTGTCTTCTAACAATATTAGACATGACATTATTTGAATCTAGTCTGTAGCTATGTTAGGCTTGGTTTTTTAGAGCCTATTTGACATGGTTATCTATGCAGAGGTGACAACCTTTTATTCTCTTTGGATGAATTTGATCAAACCATAAATAATCTAAGGAGCTTATCACACACCACTGTTATACTGCAATTGCTTTGCATTAGTCCCTTCTTTGCTTTTGGTGCTTAACACATGACATCATGGCTCTGCCAGTATGCTGCCATTGAGCTCAGTTGAATGAAATTAATTCTTTTCCCAGTTGAAACAGTCCATTAAAGACCCCCATCCTGCTATGGTTTAGTAAGCACTTCGGACATGAATGCCTCATTCTGTTTCATTGCAGTATTGGGAGCATAGTGGGCTTAGTGTAAGTGTGGTTTCATTGCTCCTCCTTTAAGGATTCTCTGGAGGTCTCCAGTAGGGAAACCCTATACTACTTCCAGTGGTTGTATTGGGAGGATATCTGGATTCCCAAATGTTCCAGGAGAATCACTGCACATTCATTTTCTGTTCTCCAACATGTTTTTTTTTTAAATCTTTTTAAAAACAATAATAGTAAGGGGAGTAGTGTGTGCATTTCTGATGTAATACTATTAAGAATTAATGGCCAGAGCAGTCAAGGGGTTCAGGAAAAGTTTAAAGTGTAAATAAAGAATAAAATGGTGGAAGTGATGTAGTGTGTATGATCTTCCCAATCTGGACATGAAGCAGGGGTGGTTCCATAATAGCATCATATAAGTGCGAAGTTATGGCTTCCTTTTCAACTGACCACATCCGCACTACGCTCTTATAGTGCTGCTATTCCCCTTTTACTACTCTGGATGCCTCCCACTGCATTCTGAGGTTTGTAGTTCACTAAGGCCTAAGAGCTTTCTGGCTGAGAATTCTAAATGCCCCTCCCTCAACTACAAATCCCAGAATGCAGCCAGAGCAGTTAAAGTGGAATAACAGCGCTATAAGAGAGTAGTGTGGTAATCTAGCCAATAACAACTATGGAGCGGGGGGCAGAGAAAACATGATGGCGTAAACAGTATTGTTATTTTTCAAGTGTATGAAAGCTGACACAGGAGCCAGTGTCATGGTGTTGCAAAAGAGTTTGTCAGCTTTCTTACAGAAGTGGCTTCCAAACGGAACAACCTGAAATAACTGACTAGTGTGATTAGCTTCCAAGGATGAAGATGGAATTATAGGAGCTGTAGACATTTGGAGGGCAGATTCCACAAGGCTGGTCCAAAAATTACTGTTTGTGTGGCTTTGTTAGAAATTGACTCTTGCTTTCATGTGTTCTGTGAACAAGATAGTTTGGTACCTTTGGTGTTGAATTGCAGAAAGATTAATAGGATGTGCTACATAATGACTACAGGTGCCTAAATGAATAGCCTTGGTTATGACATAACTTTCAGAGCTTATTTCCTATTGCAGTTTAGCTGGAGCTGAAGTCTGTGCAACTGGAACACAACTGATGTGACAAGAATCTACGATTCAGTTAATACATTTCCATACTCTCAGCACAGGGTTTTCATTAGAATTGCTTTGCATTAATTATGCAAATAAAATGGAGCATTTCCAAATATCTCTTTGTTAATTCAATGATGCATAATTTGAAGGAAAATGTTGGCCCCAGAGCATCCAGTACCCAACCATGGTGCTCACTTAAAGCTGTCTCAAGTACAATTCGATTCATTAGATGTTGTGTTTTAGCTCCACCTTTGTCAGTTGCTGCTCATCTTTCAGCCATAGTTTGTTGGCCATCCACCCCAAGGGATTTTGACTTCAGCTTATAGACTTTGTGTTCTTGAGGATCCACTATGGTCAGGTTCAAAAATGACAGATACTGAAAACAATATCAGCTAAGGCAATCATGAGAGTCATAAGGCTGATTCACTCACTAATTATATCACAATAGTTGGTTGTATTCATTGCACACTTACTGTGGCAGCCTCAGATAGCTTTAGCACATTGAACAGAAGAAGGTATAGAATTCTGAAATTAAACCATCAAAACACAACCCTTTGTGCGCTTCCTGATAGGAATGAAAAAAATAAAATAAAACTGTCTTGTTCATGCAGTCATGTAACTGCTTTTCTATTAACAGCATCAAAGGTTGCATGAAAACCTACTGAAGCCACCCATTC
The DNA here is from genome assembly GCA_020142125.1 of Phrynosoma platyrhinos. Taxonomy (NCBI): domain Eukaryota; kingdom Metazoa; phylum Chordata; class Lepidosauria; order Squamata; family Phrynosomatidae; genus Phrynosoma; species Phrynosoma platyrhinos. Next base: position 67,993,623 of record JAIPUX010001232.1, on the reverse strand, counting down.
GGTCTTTACTCTAAATCCAGTTGTTCCAGCTAGAGTAGACCCATTGGATAGACAGGAACATGTTAAGTCAACACTTAGTAAGTTATCTTGATTGATTGGGTCTACTCTGCAGTCTACTTAGGTTCACATGAACATGTGTATTTAGGCCTTCATATGTCTTAAGAATTAGACTGAATGAAAATATATTAGTATACCCATTGAGTCAATGGGATTTGCACAGTTGTACCCAGGTAGGGGGAAGTACAGAGGAGAAGGGGGTATTTTTGTAGGAGAGCTGCAAGGTATTGATGTCTTCCAAATTTCCCCAGTTCAGATAGCCTCGATAACACATTTCCCCTAGGTTGAAAATGGTGGTGTTCAATGCCAGATCAATAAATAGTAGTGGCCAGTTCCAATCCAAACACAATTCAAAGTCCTGATTACATATAAAGCATTATACAATTCAGGTCCACCTGGAAGAATGATTGCATTTTTCTGTATGAGCTTGGGCTCTGCCGAAGAGGCTCTGCTTTCATTTGGCATCTTCACAGACACATCTGGTGGGAAAGCAGAAGAGCGCCTCTTGGTGTCTGCTGCCAGGGTACAAAGAGAGTAGACTAGCTTTCTCCTTCTTGTCTTCCCATCAGCAGGTTAAAAACCTTTAATGTGTTAATTGGGTCTCTTAATTGTATGTTGTTCTCTTTTTATTCCTTGCTTTTGATGGATATCTTTTAGATTGTTCTTAATTTAAAATATTGATAACATTTTGACAATAACTGTTGGTTTGTTTTCATCTGTAAATGTTTTTATGTGTACTTGTTTTAATTTTTGTAAGCTACCTTTAGTTCCAGTTTGGAGGGGGGTATAAAATAAATAAAAGAGTAAAAGTAATATTGAAATCCAGATAGATGTAGAACCTGCAGCGTCAACACCTTGCATGTTATCTTTTGAATTAGTGTATCTATCAAAATGGAAGAGTCATTTGTTTCATGAGTTTCTCGCAAGATATGTTTTTAATTAGTCCTTATACCAACAAGAGATGTGAGCTAAATCATGGCCTGAGACTGTTGACTTTTCTAAAAATTGAACAGTTCAATAATGATGAAGACAGAAGTATCCCAGTTCATACTCTAAGCAAAGTCTTCACGCTCAGTTTAACTAGAGCCACAATTGTATTGCAGTTTGACAAGCTAGAAAAATGCCTGGTCTACATGTGTATTTGGGAGTTGTATTGGGTTTTAAATGGTTACCTTGCATACAGCCATGTCTTCTGACAGTCCATGGCAACTCTGTAAGTCCACAATTCCCAAGTTAAAGCTGATGCAGTGTGCTTAAGAACTTATGGGTTGTTTTACATTAGAGCTTCTTTGTTGTTGTTGCGTGCCTCCAAGTTGTTACCAACTTATGGCAACCCCAAGGCAATCCTATCAAAGGCTTTTCTTGGCAAGATTTGTTCAGAGAAGGTTTGCCATTGCCTTCCTCTAAGGCTGAAGGCATATGACTTGTCCAAGATCACACAGTGGGTTTCATGGCCAAGAAGGGAATCAAACCCATTTTATAAAACCATTCTGTGTCTGAGTGAGGGTCTGGGCAGAGAAAACAGCAGTGGTGAAAGAGGAAGCATGTGGAACACTGATCGGGACAGCTATACCCTCTTCTTTCTGAGCCCAAGGTGAAAACTGTGCAGGTAGAAACTAGAAGGAAAGACTACTTAGTTACAAAGGCCCCTAGAATAACTTGTGAAGCCTCTTGCCATCCTTTGTCCAGAATCTTCATTCATACAAAGGTTCTCTAAGAGAGTTGGCAGAGTTAACATGCCACCTCTGGCCCACTTCTGTTTTAGCCACCCGAATAGGATGAGCCATACATAAGTGTCTTGTCTACCCACTCACTGTGAACTTCATTATGTCTCCTGCTGTTCTCTTTAATGGGGTATGAACATTTCTATGACAGGTTCTTATGGCAGTTGTTCCACTAAATCACTTGTTCCAAACTACTTTTGCAGTATTCTTAGTGTGCCCATTACAATATATTTCTAACTAAAATGGTGGCTATTATACACACACCAACACACACTGTCTTCTTTAATATAGCCAATGTTGTTATGCTCTGTAAAGGAAACGCACTAAAGGAATATTTTCTTTTCATCCAATAGTTAGAAATGATTGCCATGGAAAATCCAGCAGATTTGAAAAAACAGTTATATGTGGAATTTGAAGGAGAACAGGGGGTTGATGAAGGAGGAGTTTCCAAAGAGTTTTTTCAGCTAGTTGTAGAGGAAATCTTCAACCCAGATATTGGTACGTAACTAGCTTTCAGTAGACTCTATGGATGGTTTATCTCTCTGTCTTTCAGTTCTAGCTGCTTATCTTCTGTCTTCTTAATAAAATGCTAGAGAATCCATCTTTACTATTGCAGATTGTATATTTGATATAGTGGTTGTTAAGGCTGCTAATATTTGTATCTAAGTAATGTTTCTACCTTAATTCTGTTCATTCTACTAGTCTGTTTGGTTTACCTTATTGACTGTTAGTATTTGTGTTCCTAGGCTTTCTTCACAGGCTTAAGATTGTTCAGAAAATCACATGATCCCTCCTGGAACTACATCACTTCAGCACACAAGCAAGGATTAGTTCTAAAGGCATCAAAATGCCTTTCATGTAGAAATCTAGCTCTCGGTTAATCGTCTACCTGAAATGCTTGTGGGGGGTGGATTATTTGACATAGATTATTGAATTGTGCAGTTTCCCCTTGACTAGCCCTTCCCAGTGTGCTTTCTGAAGTGATAGAAAAAATCTGGGACAGTGGTACTGGATGACTTTCCTAAACACGATATAAGAGTTGCTTCAAGGTGGATGCACAAACCTCTGGTTGCTTCCTTTGGAATTTTCTGCACTTAGAATCTTGCCAACACACGAGATCACTGTTTATCTGAAGCCCTGATAATGTAAAGTGGATTTCAGTTGGTTTAATAAATTGTGGCTTCTTTATGAATATAGATGAAGCTACTGAATATACCTTTTCTCCTGTAAATTGAAGTTTAGATCAAATGACATGGATTTCTCAGCTGAAGCTTCCATAGCTTAGCAACTAGATTGCTATTTTGTGGTTTTTCGTACATCATTAATAAATTAAATTCATTTTTACAGGAATGTTCACTTACGATGAATCTACAAAATTGTTTTGGTTTAATCCATCCTCTTTTGAAACTGAGGGACAGTTTACACTGATTGGGATTGTATTGGGTCTGGCCATTTATAACAACTGTATTCTGGATGTCCATTTTCCAATGGTGGTCTACAGGAAATTAATGGGCAAAAAAGGAACTTTCCGTGATCTGGCAGACTCTCACCCTGTAAGTTGAATATTTTTCCACCTGAAATCCTCTAATGCACTTTTAATTTGATCTTATCTGTTGACAATAGAGCAATTTTAAATGTTCAAGTACATATTATCTCAGTCATGATTTCAGCCTTGTAAACATTATTATTGTCTCAGAATGGGGGCCTGAGTCTGAGAAAACAGTTGCTTGTCCAGTCATTTTTGGCAGAAGCAAAGTTTAACTGGTTACTTTGCAGCTCATGCTATTTTGCTACTCTGCCAGTAGCAGCTCAGCCATGTGAAAGTTCACATAATGTGGACTTTAGAAATATCAGAACTGAGCAACACTTGTATTTGTCTGGTAAGTATAATGTAGTACAATCTAAATTACTGAAGAAGAAAAGTGGCTGCAGTCCACAAAATTTTATATCCAAAATTGTCTCTAGTCTTTAAAATGCAGCAAGACTCATGGTGTTTCTGCACTATGCATAGTTACATAGTTAGGCCTGAAGCCTAACATACCAGTGCATTGGTCAGTACCAGAGAAATTTCTGTGGAAATGAGAGGCCAAGTATTAAAAGAAACAAAGCTGCTTCCCTTGCACATTTAGAAGAGGAGTTATCTCCTGCTGCTTACAATTGCCAGACTGCTCTTCTAGCACTTGCTGAGCTTTGTCACACAGAACTCTGCATGAGTTGAATGCTGCTTTGCACAAGAAGAGCTGAACTAAATGTTACACATGCAGTAGTATTTAATAGTCTCACAACATGGGTGCATTCTGTAAATGAAAAGAAGCTGTGGGAGGCTGGGAATTTCATCAGAAGACTGGGCAAATGATATTCTAAACCTTTTTCCCACAGGGCTTTTTTTCAACCAAATTGTCCACTCCCCCCTCTGCAGGTTCTCTAAACAAACTCATACCTTCCTATCATTGTTTTCGTTTTGACAGGCTGCTACAAGAGTGGGTGTGAATGAATGTAACTTCTAGTTTGGCTCTTAGTGTTCATCCAGACTGTACAATTGTCAGCTTGGTTGCTTCTTTTAAAAGTTGTGTAAAATATATGTATATATATATTTTCATTTTAGGTTCTCTATCAAAGCTTAAGAGACTTATTGCAGTATGAGGGAAGTGTGGAAGATGATATGATGATAACCTTCCAAATATCTCATACAGATCTCTTTGGTAATCCAATGATGCATGATTTGAAGGAAAATGGAGATAAAATCCCTATTACAAATGAGAACAGAAAGGTAATTTAATAGAGGATGCCTTCAAGTTGTGCAGTGTTAACTGTAGAATAGAGATATAAATCCAGCTTGTCATGTCTTTGGCTAGGAGAATGAGAAATCTCAATTTTTTCTCTTTATCAGGGAGGCAGTGAGAGGTTTTTGGGCTTTTTTGCATACCATATATACGTGATTATAAGTTGACCTCATGTATAAATTGAGGGCAAGTTTTGGGGCCAGAATTGTGGATTTGATATGTATGACCTGTGGATAAGTCGAGGGCACTCCTTGTGCCTGCCTCAGTAGCTGCTTGAAAGATCACTGGCTAGGAAGGGATGGTGGTGAGGTGTCAGCACAGAGAAAGAGGAGTGGAAGCACTCAATCTCCCTGCCTCAGCAGCTGTTTCACTGGCTAGGAAGGAAGGGTGGGCACTTCTTTTAAGAGTCTTCCAAGCAGTACTACCATATAGCCACTTATATAAGTCAACTGAAGATTTTGGAGTCAATTTTGGGGCATAAATTTCTTGACTTATAGTCTAATATTTGGAGTATTTTTGAAGTGTATTTGTGCTTATAATACCACTTCTGCACAGATTTTGCATACAGTTTTTATGCTAATAATGATTGCCTTTTGCTGTGTTCTATGGACTGTTAAAAAGTAGAAGCACTGGATGGTTTGCATTTCTGTCTTACTATGCTTGCTGTGTGTCTGTGAAGGGGGAGGGGACTGCAAATTTTGGAAACCTTGACCAAAGAAAGTGTTCATCATCTCAGTCTGACATCGGGGACAAAGAAATCTCATGGCAGTTGACAGTTTCTCAGCAGCATTTTTGAATGTTTTCAGATAACTTGTCTCAATGAGAATGAGAAATCTGTAAATATTCTTTATATATCTATTGCAGAAATAGTGTATTGAGACTATTGGTTCTGCAACTTGCATCATTATGTAAATTAAGCATATTTGCATAACTGTCGATCAAGATGTAAAATCCAGTTAACTAGAGCAGTGCAACAAATGAAAATAACTATTGAGATGAACCCAGGAGCTATTGGCCAACATGGGACTATTGGCTAACATGGCTGAGGCTTCTGGGACCTTTAAAGGGGAAAGGTTGCCTACCCCTGCACTAGGGTATCTTTCCATGACCTCCTGTGGGTACCAAAATCCATGGATGCTCAAGTCCCATTATATACAGTGGGATCGTAAGATAATGTTCCTTATATAAAATGGCAAAATCAAGGTTTGCTTTTTGGAATTTATATATTTTTCAATATTTTCAAACCATGGATTCTTGAATCTGTGGATAACAAAATCTCTGGATACGAAGGGCCAACTGTATAACCATTTGCATTCTTTGAGACCACTGTTTATTAAACAAGGAAAAGTCAATATCTGGTTTGTGGGGAGGGTCTCCCATTGCATTTTGCAGCCACTTGAGACAAAGGTTTATACAGCTTGGCATTGCTTTCTTTTCATTGAACAGGAATTTGTCAATCTGTATTCTGACTACATTCTCAACAAATCAGTGGAGAAGCAGTTCAAGGCCTTTCGGAGAGGATTCCACATGGTAACCAACGAGTCTCCCCTAAAATATTTATTTAGACCTGAGGAGATTGAATTGCTTATTTGCGGAAGTAGGGTAAGGCAGCTTAAATGTGCAGAGGACAATAAATTGCTCTTGTTGCTTGCTCCTAGAGTGGAATCTTGACCCACTGTCTTTTATTTACAGAATCTAGACTTTCAAGCCCTAGAAGAAACTACAGAGTATGATGGTGGCTATACCAGAGATTCTCTTATTATTAGGTATGGGGTGTACATTTTTCTATGGGTGGATACAGAAAACATATGCCTCAAAACAAGTGATATGATTTTTTTTGAAACAGAGAGAGAGAGCACAATTTAAAGGTTTGCAGTTTGAAAATTTACTCTGGACTGGATCCAAACCTAGTCATATTTAGAGCTGACTTGTTGATTTCAATGAGACTTAGGGTAGTCATTATTTTAAAAAAAAAGTCATCTAAGTATGACTAACTCTAGATTTAGATCTATGTATCTTGCTCTTTTATCCACCTTGTGGCTAAAGTAATAAATGTAATGCAATGGATAGAGTAATGAATGGCATGTACAGACATGACTCAAAGGATAGCGGACACTCTCCCCAAATATTTTCGACTCAATCTCACTGTATTAAGATCATATAATAATGCACACATACACCCAATAATGATCTTTGCCTTATCTTGCAATCCCCAAACTAGTTTGCTTGACTCTCCCCTTGTCACATATACTAGTAACCTGTGCTCCGTAATCAACATGGCTATCTGGGAAGGTTCAGTTACGACAGCATAATATACTGATTACATTACCTGTAAGGCACCTTACCAATAATAGTGGAAGAGCAGCCATTCCCAAATAAACTTGTGAAGTTAGTGCTAGTGAGTGTATGTTAGGACTCTAGCAGCTGGGAACAGTTCTGAGAGAAGAGATGTTAGGTAGCTGTGATTAGAAGAAAAGGTGGGTGGGCACTGTCCCCTTTCCAATAGCCAGAGATCTGAAGCAGATCAGCACTTATGTAGTAAATCTTCCTTTATTAAGTTTACGTTTAAACAATAATCTCTGGTTTGGATGTAACAACAAGCAGTATTCTTCTCTTGTATTCAGTTCCATTATTACCAATTCTTATAAGAAGGGAGAGGGGAAAACGTGGCTTGGACTCATTCTGATTCATACAGGTAGCACTAAAATATAGTTTAGCTCTGCATGCAGACTAGTCTCTGGAATTGGACTAATTAATGATGCAATGTAGTCATTCACTTCTTGTCTCATGGAGAAATACTGTTTTGCCTTGTAACTGTTTTCTTTTGCTTTTGGAAAGTCCTGGACATCTGTTCAAATTCACCCTTCTGTATATATGTTCAAAAATAATTTCTTCTTTGTTTAGTGTTACTTTTTTTAACAAATAAGGGTGCATACGATTAAAATCTTAGTCTTTGCTCAAGAGATGTTGTTAATATCCTTGCATGCATGGATACGTATCTAGACTGTCAGCAGACCTAAATTTATATTGGGAAAGATACACTTGGGAAGGATACACTTGGCCAAGAGTTGTACATTATGCCTTTAGGATTAGTTGCAAACTTGTATATGTTAATTGTTAGAGTAATTAAGGTTTCTGGTCATCTGACCATGGCACACTGTTCACTGCTAAATGAAATTTTCAATCTGTTGGAGACTGTTCACATGTCATCATTCAGCTAGAAATGCACATCCATTCATATGTCATTACTATTAGATATCCTAGTATTTGTACATTTGGAGAAAAACCAAATAACATACTGAAACATTATGCTTGTATTGGCTAGTTTTGAGGTGAATTACAAGAAGTACAGTTTCATCCAGGTTACCTGTATGCAATATGAAGTAGCACTTGCACCAGTACTCTGACACTTCTTAGTCTGGACAGCTTTTTAATGTGTTTTAATCTTCCTTTCAATAGAGAATTTTGGGAAATTGTCCATGCATTTACAGATGAGCAAAAAAGACTATTCCTTCAGTTTACAACAGGCACAGACAGAGCACCAGTAGGAGGACTTGGAAAACTAAAGATGATTATAGCCAAAAATGGCCCTGACACAGAACGGTAAATTTCTTTATTGTAAATTTTCTGTCTTTTAAAAATCAGAAATTATTTGGAAGTGTAGTTAAGCAACTATGTTTTCAACCTGTATCCAAATGAGGGGTCTTAACAAATAATGTTATTACTTGGACAAAATAGTGCAGGAGCCAGAGAAACATACTGATGAGGGAGGAGAATTACCTTATCCAAAGTCCTGTTAGGTTCATACCAAAAGGGAGAAATGATGGGTGAAGAAGTAAGAGGGAGATCTACCCATTTTTAAGTTGTTTTTCCCCCTGTTTTATAGCATCTTCCTCCACAATCATTCCTACCCTCAGGTTTGGGAGCGTTAGTGCTGGAGACAGACTAAATCTGCGTCCAAGCCTTCCCCAAATCTCCCAGTGATATACAGGATGATTCAAAAAGAATGGTGCAAATCCAAACGAGCAGCTTTATTTTTGCACTATACTTTTTGAATCCCCTTGTATTTGGGGAACTTTCCCATGTTTTGGTGAGAAGGGCATCTAAAGTTGGATCTCTCCCACCAGAAGAGGAGATTCACTCTAATGACCCCAAGACACATTTGCAAGGAAGCATAGAATAGTGGATATAGAATGAAGTGCAAATATTAGCTAGCAGGGTATTTTTCAGGTCAGTATGGCTTGTGAATTTTGGTCTGTATTCATGTCACTTAATTTTTTTCTTCTTCTCTATTTTTCTTCCATAGGTTACCCACATCTCACACCTGCTTTAATGTCCTCTTGCTTCCGGAGTACTCTAGCAAAGAAAAACTTAAGGAGAGATTGTTGAAGGCCATCACATATGCCAAAGGATTTGGCATGCTGTAATGAAATAAATAAAATAACAAAAGGGATAAAGAGATTGGTGGTGATGGTGTCCCTGTCCAAAAATAAATAAAATAATAAAATAATACCCACAAAGGCCATAAGATAATAGCGAGCAACCGTAGTCACCTGTGTTTGTGCCTCCCTTCTTCACTTGGGGACTTTGGGCTGGAACAGCAGATTTCAGCTGCTTCTATGAACAAATTATTTTCTTTTAGCGTGAAAGTGTTACATATTCTTTCACTTGTATGTACAGAGAGGTTTTCCTGAATATTTATTTTAAAGGGTTAAATCACTTTTGCTTGTGTTTATTACTGCTTGAAGTTGAGCCTTTTTGAGTATTTACCAGAAAACAAAACTGTACTCTCCCAAGGAAAATATTGCCATCATTTGTAGATTGTGTAACCTTTTAAGTATGTGCTACATATTTGTCCCAGTTATCGAATCAAAATCAGGAACTTTACGTTTTTTGAACAGTTTTGCTTTTGAAACTTGAAGTCTTGGGAAAAAAAATGGTGTGATGCAATGACTGCTGTTCTAGCCCCCAAAGAAATTTGTGGAAAATTTTAGAATCAATAAAGATGGAAGGGAGAACTTTGAATGTTAAACTACAGCCTTTGAGAACTTTACTTTAGTCACAGCACAATTAAAAAAACTCATTTCAGTATACATGTCGGCGTTCACATGTCTTGTCTTGTAGCATATTGTGTTTTCAGTTAGCAGGGATTTTAGCTAATGTGGAAGTGTGAACATAGTTTGGGCTTTTTTTCTTTTTTTAAAAAAAAGTTTACTCAGAAAAGTGCATTTTCAGCCAAACAGCACTAGAGTAGATTGAAATGTATTGTGGGAGAAATGAAAACATTGGGTCTATCAACAAGCATGTAAAGTGCACTTAAAATTACATTTTAATTGCCTATTATGTTGATATTTTAAATAGACAATCCGGTCTTCCCTGCAAGCTGTCTTAATGAATTGTTTCTGTTATCAAGGCATACGATCAGTGCTGTAGCAAAGGGATGCCTTTCTCCTCTCCACATCTAGCAATAGGAGAAAATAATTAAACATTTTAAGAACAAGTTTGCATTGTAATGCTCCCAACTGTTCATTGTATGTGTAGAAAGTGTATCCTAAGATCACTTGTGTGATCTTTTTACATAGCACACGATAGGTTTGGAATGTATATCTTGACCCCACTCAAGGGGATCCCTCAGCATTCTACAGACTGTCCCTACATGCTGGTGATTGCGGCTGTTACAATATAAAATAAAGGGACTGTACAGTTGTAACCAAAACAATGTAATTGGCATACCTCTTCTTACCACAAGTGAAACTGATGTGCAAAACTGAGCTTGTGCCTTAGTGATTGCTATGTCTGACTAGTACATAGCAAATCAGCATGATTTGTGCAACACTGGTAATCTTTCAAAAGCCAAACCTTTGACATCCTTGAAGGGGGGACATATGTCTTTCAGGAAAACTTTATTAAATTCCTTTTGGTAATAGAAATAGGCATCTGTTATGTAACTATAATGCTAAATAAAGCATTGATGGTTTTCCAACTTGGTTCAGTGACAAAGGAGAAAAATGATTTCCTTAGTTTCATGTTAATTTCAATATCATTGGAATTACTCGGTGAGGAACTCTGTTTAAGATATGCTATATGATGAGTGTCTTAGTATAAAGCCTTGCTTAACTACTGTTTCATCTGAAACTAAATAACAGCTTGTGAGAGTTCAATAGTTTCTTTAAATTAGTCTTGATCATGTCATAGTTGAGAGCAGATGAAGCAAAGTATTTTATTTCTGTGGTTATTGGCTAATAATTTTGAGTCTTGCACAGTTTTGAAATGGAGCCTGGAGAAATGAAACTGAATGATTGAATCACTGTCCTAGTAAAGAGAAGTGTAATGTATTTTTGTGTTATAAAGTAGTGAATACTTCTAAGAGAGAGCACTGCCTTGTAAAGATAAGATGTTTTTTATTGATCTATTTCCTCCTCTAACAGTACAGTCCTGTGCAGGTTTAATTAATGTCACTCCTCCCAACTAAGTATCATTTTTTAGGATTAAGTCTTTAGACCTTTTTCCAGTATTTGGTGTGCATGTGCTTTCAAGTCGTCTGTCAACTTATGGCAAGCCCATGAATTTTACAGGGTTTTCTTAGGCAAGGAATATTCAGAGGCAGTTTGCCAGTTCCTTACTCTACAATATAGCCTACAGCACCTGGTATTCACTGGCACATTGATGGAAGGATGCACTGCAGCAACATCATCATCATTTATTACTATTATTATATCCTATCTTTTTTAAATTCAGGATTCATGGGGGTTTAAAACAAAAGTCCAAAAATAATAAAACTATCAAAAAAATTAAGTTAAAAACATGAATGCTTTTTTAAATGAAACCAGTACCACAGCATGCTGCTGCAGATACCATTTGTACTGTTAGTTTCTTAGCATGAACATGGACACATACTAGTTCACTTTTCTGCTTTCAAAGAACATGATTTATATTAGTAGTCCACTGCTGAGGAAGCTTATGGGGTAGGCTAAGCTTATTACAAAACTTTGCAAACTACCATATATGCTTGGCTATAAGTTGAGAAATTTATGCCTCAAAATTGACCCTAAAATCCTGGGTCAACTTATATACAAGTCAGTGCACTAATACTGCTTAGAAAGGTCTTGAAACAAGCACCCCTGTGATGCCCCACTCTTCATGCCTTGAGGCAGGAGTTTGTGTGTGTGTGAAAGAGTTTCCCAGTCCAGTCTGAAAGCCCTTGCCCATCAGAGAGACACCGCATTTAGCTCCACTTCCTTCCCAGTCTGATTTGAAAGACATCTCTGCCTATCAAAGAAGCGCCCCTTTTAGCTCCACTTCTTTCTCTTCCCAGTCCATCCCATCAAGGAAAAATCCCTTTTAAAACCACTTCCATCCCTTCTCAATCTGATGCTAAAACTTCCTCCAGCACCAGGGAAGTAGTGTTAGGTGGTCCAGAGAAAGAGAAGGAGGGATAAAAGTGGTGTTTTCTCCTTTCCATCCTTTATTATAGCCCAGTAAGTTTTACCCTCGACTTACCCACGGGTCATATCACAATCCATGATTTTGACCCTGAAACCTTCCCTCGATGAAGTTGATTTGTACACGCGTGTATACGGTAAGTATCTTGAAATTAGCAGAATGAAAACATGCTCTTTTTTGAAAATCAAATACTATATTTGTACATACTCAAAACTGAGTTGTACTATAAGGGATCGGTTACAATGGATCACAAGTGGTATCAAGAGTTAGAAGGGACCCAAGGAACATCTAATTCAGCCTTCTGCCATGCAGGAATCCACGACTAAAGCACTCTTGTGTTAACCTCTGGAAAAACCAATGAAGGAGTCCATCACCTGAAGTAGGCTGTTCCACTGGCAAGCAGCGCTATCAGGAAAGTTCCTAATATTTAGTCAGAAATTTGTCTTACAATAAACTGCCCTGTGAAGTAGCAGAGAACAAGCTTGCTCAACTTTATCTGGCAGCCCTTCAGTTATTTAATTATGACTATCATACCGCCTCTCAACTCATCCTTGCTGAACATATCCAGCTTCTTTATTCCTTACAGGGCCTAGTTGCCTTCCTCTAATCATATTCCAGCTTTTCTCCTTTTTGTGCTGGTCTTTTTATAGAAAGTTCATTTGAAATCAAATGTTATATGTAGATAAAAGTCTGACATATTTTACTATAAAGAAGCAAGGAGGCTCTTATGGCTCTTAAGTTTCCATTTCCATGGGCAATGCACAATATACATTTAACTTACCTATGAAAGATGTTTAGATGTTTTATTCTTATATTCCAAATTAAGTAAGCACTTCACAGAGGGGTCTGGAGGGGGGAGGCATATCTTTTAGCATAATGTTTGAGCATTAGCTGCCTGTAGAGTAAAGCAGTGCCCACAAAGCAGATTCTCCCAACTCTTGTGGGCAATGGGGTTCTAAGGTACTTCCATTTGTATAAGTAAAGGCCACAAGGTCTCTGTGCATTCAGAGAAGCAGACATACTGCAGCTAACACAACAGCACAACAAATGGCCACAATTCCAGGAGGAAAATGCAGAATCTTACTACCTAGAAGTGGCAAAATGGTCTAGCTCAATAAAAGAGCAAGGCTGAATCATCATTAGGTGTTGAGTCACCATAGGACAGTGGGAGACATTGAGCGAAACAGCTGGACAGAAAGGATGGAAAGGCAAGAATCGGGCACTATGCTGCAGTATATAATTAATCTTAAACTGAAATGATATTCCTATTCAATTGAACTATTTGCTAAAGTTCTTAGGGTCATTTTTTTTTCTTTACTGTATTTACAATATTGATTGTCTTGTTGCTTTTAGAGATTTGGTGATTGCACATGTTTGCAGGCTGCTCCTGTGTTCCAAATAGATAGATAAGAATGCATTGCATTAATTTACATTAATGAGCAGATCTCCATATACTAATCAATATTTTTTACAGTTTGTATAAGTACACTAAGTGAAATGTCTCCCATCGATGAACTGCCAAAGAAAGTTGGGACTAATAGATAAAGTCAACTTAATACATCTATTGCACAAGGAATGTCTCACCAAAGTTTTTGTGTTTTAAGCAACAATTATATTCGTGCATTTCTTTGGAACTGCAAGGACTAAATACTGGGGAAAATGGGAATATTACCATCTGGGTATGCTGTCAACCTTTATTCTGAGTGACATCGTATGAGTCAACAACTTTCCAGGGCTTGTGTGACTTGGGTCTAAGTCACATAGAGCTCATTTTATGGCCACAGCAGCGCATGAGGGATTAAACATACCCATATTCTCTTAATTCACGACAAGTATTGTTGTCTTTATTATTTACATCAAATGCCTAAAATGTAAAGCTAAAAGAAGTGTTTTGTGCAGATTATGTCCAGTGCATAATACTAGAACAGTTTATTGTGAAAAGACTAAGTTGGTGGATACAGCAAGATTAATTTTTTTTAAAAAAAATGAAGCACAGTACAGCACTTTTAAAAAATGTATCTAAATTATGGTAAAGCCGCTTGCAAAAGCACATTACAGTTTGGATATCTTGTAGCTGAGCTACAGATTAAGAGCTGTTGTGGAATTCTAACTTCTTGCCTATGCTGTTTCCTAACTCTATTCTGCATTATTTAGGGCAGATGAATATTGACTGGCCTTCCATATGTTGGATTGCCAGTCCCAGCAGCCCTAGCCAGTTTAGCCAATGGGGGTGTTGGGAGTTGCAGTCCCAGCATCTAGAGGGAGGCACAATTCCTACTGTTGGTTTAGAGCTTGTTATGTGAGTGAGGACCACCATGCAGTGAGTGTCTTCACTTTTGCTTGATAATGATAGCAATTGGGAAAGGGAGAGAGAGAGGAAAAGATTGCAAGATAGTCCTAAATCACATGGGGATTGTACTCAACAATATCAGAAAACGTGCCACATGCTGTAGTGATTGTTAATATCTTGCTCAGTTCTTAACATGTCTGTAGTGAGTGTAAACATCTTGCTCAGTTCTTAGGTTTGGAAACAACAGAAACAAAATTCTCCAAACCTTACTTTATGATCAGTTGATAAGGGTCATTGTTTAGCCAATTTCTTTCCATTAGATTCTCTTTGGTAAGTATCTCATTGTAGTGTTGCCATATAAGTATCTCCAGAGAACTGTCATTTTTCATAAAGTTTTTGTCCAGATTATTTATAGTAATGCTTCGGTGATGGGGTTCAGGGCCTACTAGATTCCATTTCTTCTGCTCCTGCTCTGTATTCCACAGAAACTCTTGGTTTACTTTACCTTTCCTTGCCAGCTTTTCCAGCAATCTTTCAGAATAATAATCCTGTAAAGGGTAGTTTTGTTCTCGTTTTAAAGTTGTGACCCTCTGGAGAAAGAGTTTGACTTGGTCATCTAAAAGATTGTGACTGTTTCCATTCCTATGATTGTTCACATTGGGGCATAATCTCAATGGTGTGTTGTCCACTCCCAAGAAAAGATTCTTAGACTTAAGTCTCCATTTCTGACTTCTGCTTTTGCTAGTCTTACATTTTGGTTCCAGACAACTTTCTTTAAGTACTTTATCTACACTTCTTTCAGGAGACAAAGACATAGTGGATTGTGTAGCTTGAGCTGCTGGATATTGTGGCTGTGAAGGGATTTTCATGAAGATCTCCTGAGATGTCTCATTCATATTGGATAGTCTGCCACATTTCTGGTGATTTGTGGTGTATGGCCTTTTGCACCTGGAGACATTAGCAGGATGGCTAAAACTAGTTTGCCTTTCACCAGATATTTGTTCCTCCTGGCCCCCGCTTTGTTCACAGTTTTCCCCAGTGGCACCAGTAGATTTCTGTTGATCCTTAATCCTACCTTTCTTTCCTTGGTTCTTGCTAGCAGAGACTGGAGCCAGATGGGTGTGAATTCTACCTGGAACTGAAATCGCTCTGGAGGCTTCTGCATTCTGTAATATAACTCTCACAGCTTTGTCACTGCCATCAGTCACAACCGTGTGCAAAGTTGGGAAGAGACTCCAAGAGAGATGTTTGACAAGCTCTTGATTGCCGAATAGCTTGGCATGAGCCACCTCTGACTGCCTGAGCTTCCTGGCGAATCTGTTGTACAAGATCCTTTGATCAAGAGTGTGGGAGTTTTCTGCCTGCTTCTTCATGGACTCTAAGATCCTAAGTTTCTTGTTTAACAGGATCTCCTCCTTTGCATTGCAAGACAAAGCCAGCAGGGATTTATCGACATCCTTGAGTTTAGTTCTTTCACCCATTGTGAAAGTAAAGGTTGGAATTTTAAATCCAAAGGCAGATGCTTGGATTTTTATTGTCTTTTGACTGCCGTTTCTTCTTGCAGCAGATCATACTTAGCTTTCACTAGTATCTGGATGAAGTGATCAAGAAGTCCTTTACATTTACAGGAGAATGCCTTGAAATGCTACACCAATGATAGGTTTGTTGATGAGGTCAAGTTTCATCTACGTTGTCAAGGAAGCAAAAAATGAATATCTTCTATTCAAAGGTGGGAGTAATCTTCGGTGATACCTTTATTAGTCTGGCCCTTGCCATGAATGGTCCCCTTTCAGCTGTGCAAATACATATGTTGCAAGAGAATGCTACAGTTTCTGTAAACATTAGATTGCTATAGAAGGAAATGATTTAAAGGAAGGAAATTGCCTTTTGAACAGGAATCATTTAGTTTATGAACAAGTAACCATTTGCTACATCAAAGCCTATAAATCAACATACATATGTTTAAGCTGCCATTGTATTTCTCCCAGTGTTGTTTCCCAATCTGCATGTGATGATACTTTAGATCAGGGGAAGGCAACCTTTTTAAGACCTGGGCCAGTCTCCCATAGCCCAGGTCTTGGCTGGGCTGAGGGGGGGGGATGGTGGCGCGCGTGCGCATCCTCTGCCGCCACACGCGACCCCCTCCACGCACGCTGCTGCCACCACAGCGCGTGGCCGCAGCCACCACGACGCATGTCGCGGCTGCCATTTTGGAAATCAAAATGGCGGCTGCGACGCGTTTGCGCATGCGCAAGAGTACTGTGCATGCACAAACGTGCTGCGACCGCCATTTTGATTTCCAAAATGGCGGTCGAGGCGAGCGCGACCGCAGAGCGGCAAAAACGCGGTGCGTGGCAGCAACGGCAACCTTCGGCCTGGGCCAGTAAGTCCAGGGACCGGGGCCTTAACTGGCCCCCGGGCCGTAGGTTGCCGGTCCCTGCTTTAGATGAAGATAGTTATACTTACAGCAGTCCTAGGAATGGTTGTGAGATCTGATGTTGATCTGAGATCTGAGAAAGATCCTGCAATTTTTACCAAGCCCCTTCTACATATGCTCACACCTAAATGAAACTCATCCTTTGCATTCAGAATGGATTGTCACTTACTACTGCTACCACTTTTGCTTAATATTGTGAATATATAAATTTGGGCATCATGGATTGAAACCATTGTTTCCAAGAACTTATGTTAGTGGGAAAGCAGGTAGTACAGGAAGCAATATGTAGTTCTTTCATTTCCATCCACTTAAGCAGCATACCTTCTGTGAGAGCCAGCATGGCATAGTGGTTTGAATGTTGGACTATGAAGACCAGCCATGGAAACCCATGGGGTGACCTTGGACAAGTCACATTCTCTCAGCTTCAGAGGAAGGCAAAGGCAAAAGGTGAACAAATTTTGCCAGGAAAACCCCATAATAGGGTCATCATAAGTCATAAATGACTTGAGGACGCACAACAACAATAGCTTCTGTCTATGACATAAGAGGCAACACAACAAATACTGATTTTAACTTTAATCAGGCGTAGTTATGGGGGGGGGAGCAAAATGAAAACAACACCCCAAGTAAGAATTTTGCCCCTGCTGTAGGGGGTCCCATTGAATTCAAACTTAAGTCCCACTGAATACAAAAGAACTTCATTTTCTATTGGGTCATTTTGCATTGTAGGGATGCAGTGGCTCAAGTGGTTAAGATGCTGACTCTGTTGATTGCAAGATCGGCAGGTTGGCAGTTCGAGGCCCGGCAAGAGACAAGACAAAGTTTATTGGGAGAATCCAGTCTTGCTTTTGTTTATATTGAGGGGGAATATGCAGTCCCAATAGCCCTATCTGTTACATCCAATATGAGGAATGCTGGGAGTTGCAATCCAGCCATACCTGGAAGGCTGCATCAATCCTGCCACTGATTTAAGTCATGCACTAAATCCAGTTGTTAGTCCCAAGTGGAGAGGACTTAATAAACTGTGGAATGGTAAATTAACACTTAAGTAAGTCCATTAATTTAATGGGTCTTCTCTAGCAATTGGATTTATTCCACTAAAATTCTTCCCATGCAATTATTGTATTTCCCCCCCCCCAAATTAATATTGCAGTCCTCAGTGAGCACACAGCCTATACATTATCATAAAATTACCCAAAACCAAATCAATCTACTTTGATCAGGCCTCACTTGGAATTCTGTGTCCAATTCTGGGCAGCACAATTCAAAAAGGATGTTGAGAAA
>JAIPUX010001232.1:67961989-67975505 GCA_020142125.1 Phrynosoma platyrhinos | reverse complement strand
CCCCCCTTAAAAAATTATTAAATCAGTTACAGTTGCTTTGATTGTGTATGGCAGCAGGTTGGACTTTATGGCTCTTGAGGTCTCTCCAACTCTATGATTCTAATGGCATACACTTAGTCCATTTTATGCCTGCATATGTCTTCCTGTCCCCCTCCCTTGTTCATTGAAGATTTTGGTATTCCATCTTCCACAATGACCAAAATCCCCACACACAAGTCTCACTGTTCAGCCTCACCATTCCATGGCTGGTGGAGAGCAAGGACAATCAGAGACGTATCTATGTCTCCATAACCAGCTTCAGAATGATTACATTATTAGCAGAGGCCTCTGGAAGACCCCCGTGGGCAAATTAACCATTTTGTATCTGGCAACAGGGCCGAAGTACACAAAAGGCACCAGGTCCATCCGCTCTTGGAAGCTACAGAGGGCCCTGGTTAGTACTTGAATGGGAGACCACCAACCAGGTGCTGTAGACTATCTTTCATGCCTAAGAAAACCCTCCAAAATTCATGGGGTTGCCATAAGCCAACAGACAACGTAAAGGTTCGTACATACACACAGGGCTGTAACCATATGCTTCTCCAATTCTCTCCTCCTTGCTCTCCACTAGCTACAGAATGGCCATGGGGGGAAAAGCAGCAGCTCAATGCTAAGTCTGGGGGTAAATTGAACAGCTGTGCCACAGTTCCAAATGCAGAACTTATACGTCATTGTGCCATACAGGATCTTGGCCATTATCTTTCATTGTAAGAGGCGGCTTGCTTCATCTACCTACCCTCCCTCCGTTTTGACTGCTGTGTTCAGAACCTTCTTTGCTCCATTCTCTCTGAGAGGCAGAGACCAGGAATGAACATAATATTCAGGAAATGAAGTCCCCTCCCCACAGGAACTCAACCAAGACTGGATTTGTTTTTTCCTGGATTACACCTTAGCTCTCTCATGTTTCAGAATAATTAAAAATCAGAGTTTCTACCCATCACATGTCATTAATTAACCTCACCCCCTGCACCCTGGTTTCAGTGTAACAGATTGGCTTTTCTTCAAAAATCCCTTCAAATTATTCATACTGTAAGATGCTGGCAAATAAACTATCACATCACATGTCAAAGCTAAAGAGCTAAAAAAGGAAACCAGAGTCTTTTCATTTTAAACCAATAGTTTATTTGCCAGCATCTTACAGTATGAATAATTTGAAGGGATTTTTGAAGAAAAGCCAATCTGTTGCACTGAAACCAGGGTGCAGGGGGTGAGGTTAATTCAAGATCTTGGATTGTGAAACAGAAGAATGAGAAACAAATGGTTTATGTGACAGAACTTTCCCACATCATTTTTCACTGGTGACCTCTTGTAACTGGACATATGAGTATATATATTAGAGCAACCACACAAAAGGGATCTAAATGGGATCTAAAGGGATCTATGGCATAACTCTCCAATCCAGGGACCATAAAACAGGGTTGAAAAAAGCCTGTGGTCTTCCAGATATTCTGGACCTCAGATCCTTTAGCTTATGCTGGTTATGGCTTCTGGGAGCAGATGTTCGAAATATCTGAGAAGGCCAAAGGCACCCCAACCTTACTATAATGTACAAAGTCAGCTACCACATAACTACATGTGGAGTCTGTTTCACTTCTGGTAGGGATAGTACTGGAACGGCAACTGACTGTGGTCAAAGTTTGTGGCTGGCCATATATAACCTATGCAACTGGACGAGTGAAATGAAAAAGAAAACCCTGCACTTCCAAGCTCCCTTCGTGTGGGTGGTTGTCCCATACAGACCAGCCCTCAATCCATGATTTAATTGGATGCTTGTACAATATCTTTGCCTGAAACAATTTGCCGAAACAGCATACATTAAAAGCTGATTTTTAGGGGCTGAAGTTAATTGCTAGCTTTTTCAACCATTAAATCAGAGCCCCTTCCCTGGTTGGTTGCGATGATATCTTTTCTTTGACTGGAGTTTACTGATATTATTGTATAAATAAAATAGCCATGCTTTTTATCAGCTTTTCCCAAACTGGCACTGCCAGATATGTTGGACTACAATTCCCATTACCCACAGCTGACAGTCCAGCAGCCGTGCTGACCAGGGATAATGTAGTTGTTAACACACATCCTGTTGTGCCTAAAGGGCACTAGATTGGGGAAGACTGCTGTATACCATAAACTGAAAATTGTCTGTCTGTTGTATCTGGTAAAAGGTTCTGTGCAATTTTTCTTTTTTTAATCAATGTATTTCTTCTGCAGGTAATAGTATTTCATCAAAGCTGCATATGCGCTTTGCTAAACATGTTTTGACTGCAATATTTTTTTGGCAAAGTATTAAGACTGCAACCCGGGTAAATTGTGCAAACCAAGTATAGTTGCATAATTTATAGTATCCACTCATTTTAAGTGAAAGTTTGAGAAGCTGCAAGGCACAAAAACCCTGTCCAATGGAAAGTTTACTTAGCTCCCTTTGTCAAGTCAATGTCACTTTTTTGGACTACAGCTGCCAGAATCTTCTAGCCTTGGTCAAATTGGCTGGGAGTTATTGTCCAGAACAGTTACATTTCAGGCTCTTTACAGATGCGATTTTGTTGCCTGATTGATTGCCTTTAAATGAAAGCTAAGATTCTTAGAATCCAATTATGCCATTGTCAGATCTCAAATTATTTGGACACAATAATTCAACCACTATTAGGAACTGTGATGTACACAACCTCAAACAACTGGGGGGGGGGTTAAGTGTAGAATCATCAGATAGATAACAGTCAGTAGCTTCATGGGGGGGTTGCGGGCTGCATCAGGTGACACCCCAAAAATGGGCTGACACCCCAGAAGGGGGTGACACCCATGGGGCCTTCATGGGGCCTTGGGCTGCTCTCCAGGCCTTCCCGTGGCCACAGCCCTGCTCCCTGGGGACACGCATGGGTTTTTCTGGCACACACGCATGTGCACACTCCCATGCAAGGCACACGCCAGAAGTCCTACACACACACCAGGTGTCACCAAGTCAGGGTGCACCACTGATAACAGTCATTGATTTAATAGGTCTTCTATCTCACTTTAGTCTCAGTTGGCAAGATCTATGTGGAAGAGATAGACATATTCAAATAACATGCAGTGCCAGACTGTGAAGGCAGATATTTCTCTTAAAAAGAAAAGTAGAATTTATCTGAACATAAATGAACTTTCCCAAAGATTATTTACTGATAATACTGAACATATATATCACTTTTAAGTGTCCAAAGAATTTCAGATTAGACATTATTTAGATGTTAGCTCTTACAACAACCCTGTAAAGTCAATACTATCACACTCCATACAGACTGTCGTGGAAGGGATAAGGAATGGGGAAAGCAGGCTTCAATAAGCAGGCTCATGAGTTCACGGCAAAGCAGATTTTCTGGGCCTTAATTCAGTTTTTTTAGCCCACTGGTGTAAACCATCGGGACCTCAACCTGTTGTTCGACTGCAGTCAGCCCTAGTGAGCCTAGCCAATGTTAAGGAATGAGGAACTGCTGTTCCATACTATCCGGAGAACTGTATTCTGAACTTTTGGAAGGGCCGTTCCACTTTGAGAGAACATTTGCCATCTCACTAGCTAAACTTGAGATTATGCTTAATGAAGTCACCAGCTTTCCACTGCTGGAAACAAAATGCTGGGCTAGATGGATCCAATGAACTTCTCCCTATCTAATGTGGGGGAGTTAGGAGTTTCTCTCTGGTTCAGGTCCTCTAAACCCAACTTTCCCCAATCTGGATCTTTTTAAACATGAGAAGACTGTCCATATGAAAAAGCTCTACAGTAGAAGGCGGCAGTGGGGAAAATCCAATCGAGGTAGGCAAGAAATGTCAGTACTGCCAAATTCTACCCCCTCACTGTCATCTGATACAGCATCTGCAGTCTCCGAGTGAGAAAAGGATATGGGCAAACTGAACCCAAATTAAATGACACACATTTATATATGAGACATATATTTGCATGTGCATGTAAAGCTTAGCTCCTAAATGAGACTACCTCAGTTGAATATCATGAGTTCATAAATGGCCTCATATTTTGTATGTAGAAGATCCCAAATAATGGGGATGCTCATTATTAGTCTGCATGATTTCCCCCTCTTGTTTCTTCCAGATCCATATATTGTGGTCTCATATTCAGAGGCAACTAGGGAACCACATAAAAGTGGAGTAGAGATGGTCAGTTTGTCTGTTAATAATTTCCCCTTTCTTCACCCTACAAACAGATGAGTTTGCAAGCAGCTTGAATACTGATTTTGCCCTGTCCTTAATGCTATACAGTCAGCCCGCCATATCCACAGATTTTTTTATCCATGGATTCAAGCATCCACAGTTTGCATTTTTTTTTAAAAAAAATGTATAAATTCCAAAAAGAAAACCTTGATTTTGTCATTTTATATAAAGGACATCCTTTCACTACACCATGGTATTTAGTGGAACTTCAGTATCCACGGATTTTATTTTGTCCTTCTTACCCACCAATTAGCACTATACCCAACCAACTGCTGCTAAAAACTGTCATACCAGTTTCTTTTGAACTCAGTCCTGGAAGAAAAGGTTGATCTGAGCAAAATGTAATGAGGGAGCTTCTGCAGCAGCCCTGTTGTTCAAAGTATGTGTATTTGT
This sequence comes from Phrynosoma platyrhinos, assembly GCA_020142125.1. Classification (NCBI taxonomy): domain Eukaryota; kingdom Metazoa; phylum Chordata; class Lepidosauria; order Squamata; family Phrynosomatidae; genus Phrynosoma; species Phrynosoma platyrhinos. The sequence continues at coordinate 67,970,876 of JAIPUX010001232.1, read as the reverse complement.
ATATCTTTCAGGGGCAAAAATGTGGTATATCACCAATGTGATGATATTCCCTTCCAGTGGTCAGAGGATTGCAAAGTAAAAAGTTAAAAGCTTGAGGTGACAGATAAGTATAAAATTAGTTCATTCACAGTGCAACAGTCTGCAGGTACTAAAGATATGAGTGCATGTTTCGTATAGCTTCTTGAAAATCATTAGAATGACTCTGGAAGTGAACAAATTATAATCACTGAGAAGCTTCCATGATTATCAGTTTATAAAATGTGCAAGCAGTAATGCATGTATGTATGTATGCATGCATGTATCTGTTTCATCTGTCCATTCACTCTTTGGTTACCCAAGATTCTTTCCCACACCACACACTCAGTGAAAAATATATCTTTTTCTGACTTGCACAAGTTGCAAATGGGGGAGTCTGCTCATGGCTCATAAGAATCCAATAATCAATACAAAAACAATAAAAGAAAATGAAGAACTGGAGATCCGTTTCTAACAATATCATAAAATGTAATAATTTCCTATGTACAGGACAATTGCTTTTGTTAAAAACTCTACAAACTCACTGCTTTGGGTCCATATAAAAATAACAATGTTTACATATTTTCATGCGCATTCCTTTCTCATGGTGCCATACTCTGTGCTGAATGAAGATCAAAATGCAGCTCAATCTTTTTTCTCTTCTGCAGGTTTCTCTTCGTCTCCTGATAAGTTACCACTCCCATATTTCTTCACTTTGGTCTCCACTACTACAAGTCTCTGCTTGACTTTGGCCTGACCTGCAGTATATTCTGCTAGGAGTCTAGCAAACCTGGTCTGCAGGATGTCCAAAGTTGATTCAAGTTTCTCTATTTTTTCTTCCAAGTCTTTGGGGTCAGCTCCTGCTTTTGCTGCTTCCTCATCAATTAAATTATCTTTCATCAAAATTTGACGTCCTTTTTCTTCCAGAGCTTTTTTGGCATCAGGGTACTCTGTGAGAGCTTCCATTAGATCATCTTTGGACAAACAAAACAGATCAGAATAACCTATGCTCTTGATGTTGGCTGTCCTCCTATTACCAGATTTGCTGCCTTTGATGTTTAAGATGCTGATTTCTCCAAAGTAACTTCCATCACTTAGTACCACAAACTGTGTCACACCATCATCAGCCACAACTGCCAATTTCCCTTCTTTAATAATATACATTTCTCTTCCTATGTCCCCTTTCTTGCAGATATAATCTCCAGGACTGAAGACAGTAGGTCTTAGTTTCAACACCAGCTCAATAAGCAGCCCAGCTTCACAATCTTGGAAGATACGGACTTTCTTTAGTGTGTCCAAGTGGACGTTAATGGCAATCTCAGCCTTCAGTTTATCAGGAAGGTACTTTAGAACTTCTTTCTCCTCCACCGTTTTCTTATTGGTCCACAGATAATCAAACCATTTAATAACTCTGGCTTCCAAGTCTTTTGTGACTTTTCGGAAATGCAAGTACTGTTTGATCGAATCAACTTTGGCCTGAAACTCTGCCCTGGAGGCGTTCATGTTAGAAATCATGGAGCCCACATTACCGACAATGGTAGCAAAGATAAGCACACCCACCAGAAAGTCCATGACCACAAACAGATACTCAATATCTTTCACCGGAGGTGGAGTTTCTCCAATGGTGGTTAATGTTAACGTTGACCAATACAAACTGTAAATATACTTTCTGGCTAGGCGCCCATATTCAGGATGTGATATATTGGGATAAACCCAAGTATCAGTTCCAAATCCAATTTGCTTTGAGATGGCAAAAAATATACATGCATTCCAGTGGATAATGATCAGAATGTATAAGACAAGGTTCCCAATACGAAATATATTTGGGTAGTTCGTTCTTGTTTCTGTACGGTCAAAGAATTCAAACAACCTGGCAAACCTCAGCAACCGATTAAATCGCAACTCAGGGTAGTTCAATCCAAGTTTTAAATATCCCAAGTCAGTAGGAAAAAGGGAGAGTAGATCCAACTTGAACTGTGTAGTACTTTGGTAATTTAGTCTTAGCTTCTTTTCATCACGAACTAGCAGCCCTTGTTCAAGGAAACCTTAACAAGTGAGAGAAATAAACAAAATGGCAAGAGATTTCTTAAACAGAAATGCCTACATCAGAAAGCTTCTCACATATTTGCAAATGCAAAAGATGTTGCAATACTCAGGCTACATTTTTCCTCTCCCCTATATATATCTTTATCATTCTCCAGTGCCTTCAAATTGACTCCAACTTAAGATGACCCTATCCTAGGGATTGCTTGGCAAGGTTTATTCAGAGGAGGTTTACCATTGCCTTCCTTTAAAGCTGAGAGAGTGTGACTTGTCCAAGGGCACCCAGTGGATTTTCATGGCCAAGCTGGGAATTGAGCCCTGGTCTCCAGAGTTGAAATCCAACACTCAACACCACAGCATAATGACAATACTAATAAAAATTAAATAATAATTGGATAAAAAAAGTCAGAGTTCTGAAAAGTTACTTTTTGGATAGCAAGCAAGCTGGGGGATTCTGGGAGTTGTTACCTAAAAAGTAATAATCCAAAAATGTATTCTTCTAAGCAGTGACCTTTTTAGTCTCCCAGATGTTTAAACTTTCACCTTGAAAAGTGTTTAGTGCTTTGTAAATCCTTGCACTCCTGCTAGCTAATTTTGGGGCTCTGCAGATGGCACAAAGTGCCATCTTGGAGCCAGAGAAGAGGAGGGGCAGCCACACGCTGGGTGCCCCAACCCCTTAACAAGGACGTCATCATTGCACACGGCGAGCGCTCTGATGACATCCTCCCGGTGCAGCGTCCGGACATGCTGCGCCGGAAGAGGTGCAAAAGAGCCTCATGGCGGCTTTGCGGGTGCCCTTTTCGCCGCCTGGAAAAGGAGTGCTATTTTGGTGCTCCTTTCCCAGTTGCCAAAAGGGTGGATTGGGGCCAAGGCGTGGGGCAGCCTTGGCCCCAATCTTCCCTTTCCCAGAGCGGCCCACGGCCTTCTGTCTGCATCCCCCTTTTGTTAGCTTTTGTTTTATAGTTCTTTTTTACATGCTGGCTCAGAGATTCTGATAATTGTAGTTTAAAAAGTTTTTACACTTCTAATACTCCATTATGCTGGATGTGGCTTTAAGCAGGAAAGCCTGTCTTAGGTCCAGCTGGGCATAGCATGATATTTTTGGTCCTCTGTATGCTTTGGCCTGCAGATCCCACCTAGGACTGACTGTGGGATCTGTAAGCTAAAACATCTAGGGGTCCAATGTTTCTGCACTGCTCCACTATATGATCTCCAATGTCTATCTCTACCTCTCTGATTCTTCCCTTTTGATCCAGTCTCACCAACACTCTTAAGAAAGGGACTCATCACTGCAATTCTGTGGTGGAAAAATATCCAGAAAGAAAGAACTCACCAGTCCTAAATCTGACAAATGTGTCAGCGATGTAGATGACATCAGAGGAATAATCCAAAATCAGCCAGAGTGTAAGGTTTTCCATTTGGAGCTCATCAAAACAGGCTCTAGAAAGAACAGGAGATTTGATCAGAATTAGCTACTGGTCCAGGGATTAAACACCTAAAAGGCACCATATCCTATACCAAACAGGATTTGTATATAGTATTTGTATATAGAAGGCCATCAATGACTGTCAAGTGCTCTAGGCTATATTTCAGAGGAAGGAATGGGCAAAACTACCTCTGAATATTCCTTGCCTAAGAAAACCCTATGAAAAGCATGGGCTTGCCATAGGTCGACAGGGGACTTGAAGGCACATAAACACAGAGACAGAACTACTGGTGCAAGGCTATACCCTAGCAGATGTCAGTGAGTGAGCTAACCACTGAATAATAATAATTAATAATTAATAATTATAGTGCTTAATACTGCAGGGGAAAGAACTACAAATTTATATGATGAAGCTGGCCATCTTCCTATGTTTGTCCTCCTGGTGCTGAATGGTAGGGTAAACAAAGAAAGGAGTTATGTTTATGTGTACTGTGCTAAGTGATTAATAAGGTGTTGGGGGGAGTGGTGCAGTCTGAAGAATGCAGCTGGTTAACATCTCCTCCTGATGCCTATGCTATGCAACTCTCCTGAACCCACCAGATGGCGCCCATAGGCCATAGCAAGTATGGAGATTGACACAGATTTGAGATGTTTGCTGAGGTCTCATTCCCACTACATAATAAACCAGTTTGCAAACTGGTTTAAATGGTCCTTGTTCACACTTGCACTAAATCTTGGCACAGTTTGTTGAGGGGGGCCCAGTGCTCAACCTATTTAAACTAGTTCCTCCGGATCCACTGAATTCCCCACATCTTTTTGAATAAATCAATTCAACGCTAGTGTGAACGGGATGCGGATCAGAATCGGTTCCCTGTGGCACAGTCACCTCTATGAGGTGACACCATGTTGAATCAATCCATCGCTGAATGTGAACATGAAGTGGATTAAACTGAAACAGGTAGGTAAATCAACCAGCTCAAATAGTGTGAACGTCTATTTGGTGCTAAATCGTGTTAACGATTTGATTCCAAAACTGATTTATTTTGTAGGGGGAATGAGGCCAACAATGCTTGAGAGAGATCTGGATATACAGAGCAAATGGGTGAGAAGTCTAAGCCTAATATGAACCACTGTTTTAAAGGACTCAAGATAAATAAAGGGACAAAGGGCAAGATAGATAATGAGTTGGAAAGTGAGCAGCCTCATATAGATGTAATAGTTTGATAATCTGGCAGTCTCTGGATAAGTCCCATTACTTCCAGCCAACCTGGTCAGCCATGTCAGAGAGAGGGATGGCAGCTGTAGTCCAGCACTAGGTTGAGAAAGGCTGGGCAAGGAAGGCCAGTGGCCTCAGTGGAGTTTGGTGTTTTTTTTTTATAAATTGCTAGTTTTGATTCTGCATGCAATAATACAAATAATTAAAACTCTTCTTTTAAAAAAATAAAATTGTGATGGAGTGAGAAGAAGGAGACCACATTCCAGCACTGAACATTAGAACAGTGCTACTCAAAGTGGTGTTCCATGGACCAATGCCAGTCATGAGCCATCAACCACCAATTCCTGGAGAGTTTCCAGAAAAGAAACAAACACTTAAGGTTATGGGGGGAACTGCCAGTCCTCCATATTGGGTAGCTTAAGAAGCACTGTATTAGATACTTTCCAAGAGCTTTCTCCCACCACAACAAATCTAAGAGTTGTTGCAAAAGACAAAGCAATAAAACACTGGAATAAAAATCAGCAACAACAATATAATTACAACAGGAAAAGCAGACATGAAAGAATCATCCTTACCTACAAACTAACAAGCACCAGTTATAGAATACTGGTGCTGCAATAACGGTTAACCACCTGTAATACAGGTTGCTGGAGGGATCCATCACGAAGATCTCTTTCTTTTTCCTGAAAAATGGAATCGTACAGAAGTGTATGTACACATGAAAGGTCATAGAATCAAAGGTAGCTGATGTTTCCCTGTCTGTGGCATAGTTAACTTTGTGTGCATACTGAACTTTAAAAGAGCAATCCAAGGTACTGAACCCTATTTCCCCCACATTGCTTCAACCCCTTGGACTGATCTTTTAAAATGCAGACTCAAACCCAGAACTGTTTCACAGCTCCCACAGACATGTTAAGCAGGATAATCCTTAGTGAAACTGGCATGTTCATCTTATGATCAGGCATCAGTAAAACTGATTGTATGTTTCTCTCTAAAGACACTGAAATATACTTTAATATATACTTTCAACTAAAGTACTCACAGCACCATGGGATATAAACTGATAAGAATATCAAACAGAGGGCCAGCCACATTTCCTCAACAGACATGAAAACCTTTTCCCATCAAATGACCAATGATCATCGAGTCTACTTCAGGTGGAGCTACATGAAACCACACCAAACTTAAAAGAACCAGTATGTAGAGAGATCTTGTAGCGCCTTTGAGATTAACTAAAGAAAGAGGTTGGCAGCATGAGCTTTCATAGACTTAATTCTACTTCCTCAGAAGCATTTGGACTAACGTAGCTATATTTTTGTATTAAAAGAACCAATAATTCTGACTAGTAGTGGTCCTCATGACTTGTATGGTGTTTCTCAGCCTGCTCCAGTTCCTTTTGTATTTTTACCATGAGCAAACAATATGTTACAAGATGCTTTTTACACATTCACTAACAAATGAGAGCAGAAGTCACTCAAGGCATGTTCTCAAGCAAGTTTACTACTACTGAACTACATACTATGGCAACATATCTATTACTACAAGTTGCTACCCATGTACAAAGTACACTATTGCTATTGTTTAATAGTTTTTCTTTAGCACCTTAGTGTACAATGCACACGTGTGGTATAATCTTTGCAACGTACTTCCTGAAATCAAATTCCACTTTGCTTTTAATGCGCTCCATTTCATTCATTAGATGCCTTCTGCTCATGATGTTGTGTGGAAACAAATCTTCATGAATGGTTGTGCATTTAAGAACCCATGACTAGGATTGCAGTTCTAAGGATTAACCAAGGTGTAAATTCCACTGAACTCAAGAAACATCTTTAAGTAAACATGGTTAAGGCTGCATGATTAAAACTGTAATCCAATGCACATATAGTTCTAAGTCTCATAGAACTCAGTGGTGTTTATTTCCAAGTAAACATGCAAACATTTATATTGCATAAGGTAGTAATTTGATTAGGGATAATATCCATGGATTTCTATCTTCTCATCCTTGTAGCAAAATTGGCCTTGATATTGGTTGGTTATGCCTTGCTGGGTGTCCTATGGAGCAGGAAGTCTGTTGCAAAGATACAGCCATTCCAATATACTTACTCTTCTTCCTTCTTTTTATCATCTTTTTTTTCATCTTTTTTCTCCTCTTTCTTTTCCTCCTTTTTCTCCTCTTTTTTCTCCTCTTTCTTTTCCTCCTCCTTTTTCTCCTCCTTTTTCTCCTCCTTAACCTCTTTCTTTTCTTCCTTCTTTCTGTATAACACAGTGTAATAAACTTAGCAGAGTTCATGGTTAAATTTTAGCCTAAATTTTACCAACAGCCAGCCTAAATTGCACATAGGCCAGCCTAAATTTACCAAATGAGCTATTCACACAGAACAGTCTAGATTACATGTATTGAAAATACTGGCATACTAGGGATGCAGCAACAAATGGGAAAGTGCTGGCTGGTTTGACAAGAGGGTTGCCCACTCTTTAGGAACTTGCTAGCAATAAATAAATTTCCTTTATTTTAATCCAGGTTTGAAAGTATAGACTTGGAAGGAACTTCAAAGACCCTCTACTAGTTCATCCTCCTGAAGGATGAACTACTACTACTACTACTACACCTTATCAGCTAATGGATCTTATTTCTTACTTTTTAAAAACCACTCTTCTGCCTTACTTGTTTTTTATTCTGCAATCAGCTTCAGCAAATCCAGGATGAATCCCAGTTGTTTTAGAATCCCAGCTGAAGCATTCAGGCATTAGGCTTCTTTCCCAAGCAATCTATGAAACTCTGGCTTAATTAAGTACCATTGGATTCTGTATGACTTATTTCTAAGTAAATCTGCAGAAGACTACACTGCAGAATTTTCATTTCAGCACCATTTACAGCACTAGATCCCTACTGTATCCGAGAGGGAAGGAGGAGGATCTAGCAGCATCTCTAGGACTGGTTTATTTTAACATAAACTTTTGGGGATTTCAATTCACTACTTCATATGCACTGATGGGAGTTAACTTTAAAGCCACAGGGATATTAGTATTACATATTTGTGATTATCAGATTAGAGCATAATAGGATATAGAAAGATATAATTTGTGGCATGGGCCATAAAATGTCAAAGGGTTGTATAAGATGATACAAGTCTGTCAGGCTTTTTATGTTCTAACAGATTAACCCAGCTCTCCCTTTGAAAATTACTGCACTTGGTGGCCCTTCCTTCCCCAGTGATTTATTATTGCCTGCTATTTTTAATTCCCGTTAGCTCCCTTGGGTGCACAGTTGTGGAGAGGAAGACTTAAACAAACAATACTTCCAACCCCCATGTTCCACTGCTGTAACCATGACTGTCCAGGTTTTTCTGTGTCATGAATTATGGCCAGCTCAATTCACTAGGTGATACAGTCAGTTGTCTTGGAGGGAGAGTAGTTTCATGGATTAATTGAGAAAATACTGTTAGGCAACACAAACCCTAATCCTCAACACAGATCTGTATGAAAGCATAGTCAGAAGTGAAGAGCTAAGCCTACTGCAGCTTCCCCATGCCACATCATACAAGTGAACAAGGAAAGCAGGATTTATAGAACAGCTGTTGTTTAATCCCTTCTGAAATAACACCACAAACCATGAAGTGAAACAGCCTAGAATGTAAGTCAATGTGGAAATAAATTATTATTGTTTGGAAAGTAAATGAACAACTGCCCTGAAATAAGTGTGTAAGAGGCAGGGAGATTCTTTGCAGAATGTTAAAATAGAAAAGAGATTAAGAGGTAGGTAGCAGCCAGCAGGGTGTAGTGGTTTGAGCGCTGGACTATGATTCTGGAGACCAGGGTTCAAATCCCCACTCAACCACAGAAACACACTGGGTGCCCTTCGACAAGTCACACACACTCAGCCTCAAAACTCCCACCCCATGACAGGCTTAGGATTGCCATAATTCGGAAATGACTTGAAGGCAGACAACAACATAGAATCATATTCTGAAGAGACCACAAGAGCCATCCAGTCCAACCCTCTGCCATGCTTCACTGAATGTCACTAGTCTGGGGGAATTTCCACAACATTAGGCAGCTGAATCCAGAATGACTAGGTCTCAATGAAATGAATTGCGACTGCATGATGTAGGAAATGAATGTAGGAATAGCGGGGTATTACCTTTTAAAGAGAAATAGGCCAAACAGGAAAGGAGGAGGAATAGCAT
>JAIPUX010001232.1:67947663-67961889 GCA_020142125.1 Phrynosoma platyrhinos | reverse complement strand
AGAAACTCTTCTAGAACATGGTCACACAGCCCGAAAAACCTACAAAAAACTAAAAATTAGGAGGAACTTCTTGACAATGAGAGCTTTTTGACAGTGGAACACACTCCCTCAGAATGTGGTGGAGTCTCATTTCTTTGGAGGTCTTTAAACAGAGACTGGATGGCCATCTATCGAGGATGCTGTGATTTTAAGTTCCTGCATGGCAGGGGATTGGACTGGATGGCCCTTGTGGTCTCTTCCAACTCTATGATCTATGATTCTATGATGTGTTCTTTCCCCCTCCCACAATGCACACACACTCAATAACTGGAGAAAATATTGGATAAATTCCAATTATACCAATTATTGGAGAAATCATCACTAGCAGCTCTTTAAGAAGAAAAGGGATTTCTTGTCTTCTACAGAGAAATGAGTTTCCTTTTGTGAAAACATTTATTTCTTGTTGAAATTTAGTTTGAAAGGAAATGAACTACAAAGCTGTCCTACAACTGCTACATTTTGTGAAGGGAGGGTTAGGATAAAGCAAGGAGAGGCAAAACACAGTTTGTCCTTGTTGTACTTACTCTTCATTAGTGTTGTTGGAGTAGTTGATGTTAAATCTGGCTAGAGCCCATTGACTATCATGAATTAAAATGAATAAATAAAGAAAGAAAGGAATGAATGAATGAATGAACGAACAAACAAACGAAAGGGCAATATGAAAAGCAACACAAACAAATATCTGAGCCAATATATTGGCACAGATACATCACATCATCACTGACTGAACTGTTAGTCCTCCTCCTCCCATATGTGGAAAGGATTAAGGAGGTCTACTTTGACTGCAGCACTAAGCTCCTTTGCATAACTATCCAGGGCACCCATTTGCCCTCATTCACGTGCTGCCTACACACGTTTGTGTTATTGCCTGGTGTTTGAAGCACTTTAGCTTGTTCTCAGGCCTATTAATGCTTGACAGTTGAGGATCTGGCTATTTATAGCCTTCATCTGGCTCCAGCTCCTAAACTTTACTCAAGCTTCTTCTATGATCCTAAACAGCAACACTGGCAAGATTGACAAGACAGTAAGAAGAAATATCTCCATTTTCTACAAAGCCCACAGCAATTTAGTGGCACAGCTCCAAAGCTGTAAATCCATAATTACAAAAAGGGATTGGGAAGGGATATTTTTGTTGTCTGGGGGGGTAAGGGATTGGTGCTTTTGACACTCTGTATCTGATGTAACAGAAGAAATGGAAGTTCACAACCCCAAGCTGTGATTCCTTCTTCAGGCCCAAGTTAACAAAGAAGAAGCCAGAGACTAGCAATGCATGAATGTCTGGATCAACCCTACTTTTTTTTTTAAAAAAAGTGATCAAGGCTAGAATAAGAGGACAGTTCAGCTAGTCTAACAAAATCAGAAAATTACTTGCAAACACATCTATTTGTCCATCTGTCCCAGTGGGAGGGGCAGTATAAGTGGGAATTGTTCACCAAGAATCCTCTGCAGAAACTCCCCCTCCCCAACAAAACTAGAAATTGTCAGAAACCTCTTTTAAAAGTCAATTTTCATTCCTGGAGGCTTCCATAGAAAGCAATTTCCCCCCTTTCTTTGCCAATAAAATCAGGGTGTTAACAGCTTGGAGGGCTATACTTTGCCAAAACTTGCCTTCAGGTTACTTACTACAAGTCACCATTTCAAGTAAGAAAAAATGCAAAAGTTACTGGCAGAAATTATAAGAATTTTTGAGCATATTTTAATTTTCACTTCTTGACTGTGGAGTTGTATGTCCATTCCCCAGCACTTCTCTAGAAGCTTAACTTCCCTGCCCATTCCAGTATGTAGGAACCTTATCTTCTGTCTCCTCCCATTTGCCCCATTGACTTTACACTTTGGGTACAGTCACTGAAAACTAATGGAGCAAACTTAAAGCCAGTCAAATACAGCAAGGGTAATCAGAGCTGGGGAAAGTCTATTTTTAAAATACATTTTTTAACTTCCCCCAGTCAATGACAATATTCCTGTCTTATTTGTTCAATCTGGACCAGGAGATCCCTTAGGGTGTGCCTCCCTTCACTACAACACTTTATGACTTTTCTAGAGGCCACTTGGTTCTTTCTTTCTAAATGCAATGTCTAGAACATAGATTCTTCCTTCATGCTAGGTCCTCTTACTTTTTCAATCCATCTGCTTCTTCATAGTTCAACTGTGGGATGCTGTCTCTGCTTGAAAAGTCTTTGAGTTCTGGCCCTCGGATACGTTCAAGAAAAGAATCTGGCCTTTGGTCTTCGTGGTGAAGGCGCCTCCTCGCCAAGGATCTCATTGATAACACAAACCATGATAATCTGAAAGGAAAGAGGGAACCAATGGAATATAGAGTGTTTCACAAAGTTGGCATTCAGTATGTATTCAGGAAGTCATGTCACCATAGTCTTATCTGCAGCTTTCATGATAGATGCAGAACCATGTCACTCCTTCCATTTCATCTATCCATCTGAATGCACATACGTCAGCATGCACCATTTTTACATTTGAAAAGCAGAGGCAAGTTTGGAAAACAGAGGGAATTGTCAAGCTCTGAACTTCCACTGCTGGAAAGGAAGAATTTAGTAAAGATGGAAAGGGGGTACTCTACTTTCCCTTTGCTGCCCCTCAAGCATTCCCCCAAAACTTGTTCCAGAGAGCAGGGAAAATCTTTTGAGTTGGCTTGTGGTCTTCTCCAAGGGCTACAAGGAGGAGGGAAAGGGAAAGGTGTTCTATCACTCTGGCTTCACATTAGATTTAAGCCAGAGCTATTTTGTGTCTGACCACATTATCTATGCCTTATTGAAACTGTCCCATTCACATAATCTTAAACCTCTTATAGGATAACATCAATTCACTGTTCTGCAGTGTAGTCTTCTGCAGATTTATTTAGAAATAAGTCATACAGAATCCAATGGCATTTAATTAAACCAGAGTTTCATATTTTGCTTTTGTCCAATTGATATTCTGTAGGAAGGAATCTTCAGTAGGGATATGAAAGAGCTGCTTCAGTATTTTGCCAACATAATGGTTAGAGCTTGGGAAAGTTCCTTTTTTTTAATTATTACAGCTCAGAGAATCTCCCAATCAGCCTATCCAACATCATCATCATCGTCGTTGTCGTCATCGTTTCCATATCAATTTCACAATCTACAAGGTACTATTATTACAGTAGGGCCTCCTTGGGGAGGACCCCCCAGAATGGATCCCCTGCAGATACCAAGGTCCCACTGTACTACTACTACTACTACTACCACCACCACCATTGAAGCCCTGAAAATGAAGTGATGCAAATATTTACAAAGCCTCCAAACAAGAACTCTCTTAGATGAGTTTTACCCACAACAAACACAGTGGTTAGGAGAAATACTGTTCTGTTTGAGCTGAGCAAGCTCTATCGTGTTTTGCCACCTGTAAAGATTATGGGTCACCACTGCATTCAATTGAGAGTTTAGCTATGCTAAATATAAAATATGACCATTTATCTCAAGTAGAAAGCCAACAGACATTTTGCCAAGAACAAGACCAATGTCACTTTTATGATCTCTCATTGAACCGAGAAGAATGAGCTTTCATACCTCTTTTGAACTACAGTATGAGGAAAGTGGATGTCCAAATGGCAAAGATCAGGGTTAACTAACTCTTAATTTCATTGTGTTTCATTTCTAATAGCTCAATATGAACTAATCTCATTTCATAGACAATACTGATTTCCATCCTTGTTCCACCTTCTTGTTTCCAATACAACTATCAACCTCTTGTAAGGTCACCACCCTGACACCATAAAAATTATGCTTACCTAGCCATTGCTCCACTGCCTGTGAATGAGCTCCTTCGAGATTCAGGCAGGCCACCAGTCTCCATGGAAATGACTGTCTGCAATTCTGAAGATATGTCCTCTTCACACGGTGAGTGGGTCCTTCAAAACAAAATAGTAAAAAAGAAAAAAACTAAGAATTCATTGAACCTTTTTCTAAGTGTGTTTTCTGTTCTTTAAGCCCCTTCCAATTAGGCAACTGTGGAAGAGCATGCATGCCTTGATCAATCATCGATGCTACAACTGTCACAAGTGACATTGCTGAAAATACAGTGTATTAATCATCTTCTCCCTCTCCATCTGTGTGTCAAGAAAAGGTTTATCAGACATAATTTGCTGACAGATACATTATCTACATATTAGATTTTTGCACTAGACCCATTCAAGATGGCTGAAGCAGAGCAGAAAAGGTCAATGAAATTCAAATATCCAGCTGGAGTTAGCATTGCAATCAAGAAACTCAGCAGATGCTCCACTCCATCCTGGGATGGGTACAAGAAGAAAGACATTTCCTGATGACGATATATGCTAGACTAGCATTTATGTATGCAATTGCATATAATACTTTTAATATTCTTCATCTTATTTTGTTCTCCCAGTTACACATTGAGATGGACTGCTAGGGATGCAGTGGCTCAAGTAGTTAAGACGCTGATTCTGTTGATTGTAAAATCAGGGAGTTGGCAGTCCAAGGCCCAAATGCTGCATGATGGGGTGCATTCCCGTCACTACTCCCAGCTTCTGCCAACCTAGCAGTTTGAAAGCATGCAAATGCAAGTACATAAATAGGTACCACTTCGGTGGGAAGGTAAACAGCATTCTGTGCAATCATGCTGGCCACATGATCATGGAGTAGTCACATTCTCTCAGCTTCAGAGGAAGGCAAAGGCAAACCTCCTGTGAACAAATCTTGCCAGGAAAACCCCATGATAGGATCGCCATAAGTCATAAATGACTTGAGGATACACAACAACAATAACCTCTGTCTATGACATAAGAAACAACACAACAAATACTGATTTTAATTTTAATCAAGTATAGTTGTTGGTGTGTGGGGGGTGCAAAATGAAAATATCACTCCAAGTAAGAATTTTGCTCCTCCTGTAGGGGGTCCCACTGAATTCAAACTTAAGTCCCACTGAATACAAAAGAACTTCAGTTTCTATTGGATTATGTAGCATTATAGCGATGCAGAGGCTCAAATTGTTAAGACGCTGACTTTGTTGATTGCAAGACCAGCAGGTTAGCAGTTCGAGGTCTGGGTGCTGCATGATGGGGTGTGCTCCTGTCACTAGTCCCAGCTTCTGCCAACCTAGCAGTTTGAAAGCATGCAAATACAAGTAGATAAATAGGTACCACTTCTCAGTGGGAAGGTAAACAGCATTCTATGCAATCATGCTGGCCACATGATCATAGAGTAGTCTCTGACAACACTGGCTCTTCGGCTTAGTAATGGAGATGAGCATCGCTTCCTATGGTCGGACATGACTTGACAAGTTGTCAACTGAGAATATCCTTGCCTTTACCTTATTTCCATTTTATAGATGATGAATGAGCAAATGACTCTCTCATGTCTACAGCTGAATCCATATCTAATTTCCAGATTCCCCCAACTGTCCCCAATAATCTCCCCATTATTCCTTCCATGCCTAATCATCTGTATAGCTTAACCTCTTCCTATCTATCCATTAATCTACCATTCCATCCACTCATCCTGCAATTGTCCCAATTTAGCATGGACATTCCAGTTAATCCTCTCTCATCTCATCTTTTCAACTGCTTTTAAAATGTCCCACTTTCTCTTCTTCCCACTTTTTCTGGCTTACTTCAGTTGCTACCAAGTTCAAAGTACAAAACCAGCTTTCATGGGGGGGGGGGTGGAATCTTGCCCTTTCCAAGAGGCTTAGGTAAAAGCAAAGTGCTACAGACTCTACACATGACAGCTATCCTGTCTTGATTCTTAAGTGGGGAAGCCTGCTTTTATTTCCTAGTGCATCTTGGGAAGTATCAAAATAAGACTTTAGCCATGTTCATATGGGGAAGCATCTTTTAATTATGAGATTTTCTCTCCAAGGTAAAAGAGTTTCTTTGGTTCTTTTCTTCTTAGGGTTTTTTGCATCCATGTCATAGAAATTTCTGAGGGCAAAAAGCAACCACAACAAATTATCTTAAAATGTAGTGGGTTGGATCCAGGATCTGCCTTTTGTGAATGGAAGGACAATGCCATCAGAACCAATAAATGCTAACTAAAGGTGCCTATAACTGCAAAGAACACACATATATACACACCCAATTCAGCTGTGTCCCCCAGTCCTGTGTGTAGCATTTTCAGAGGATTGGAAGGGTTGCCATTTCATAATTGTATCATTACAAAGCCTAAACTTCTTGTAAATCATAAAACTAAAATGATTTATCCAGTTCATATAAATTTAGCATGATGACTACCTGCACAGAGATACGTTCTGGCCAAACATCAAAGAAAAATAGCTGTGTTCAATGCACATCTGCTATGTATTTCAAAATTAAAAACATACGGGTTAATATCCTTCTTGCACCACAATTCAAGTGAGATATAGACAAGCTGGAACATGTCCAGAGGTGGGTGACCAGAATGGTGAAAGCCCTGGAAACCATACCCCAGGGGTAGGCAACCTTTTTGAGCCGGGGGCCAGGTTGCTGTTCCTCAGACAATTGGGGGGGCCGAAGCACCCAAAATAAATAAATAAAAATAAATATATATATTTTTTAAAATTTTTAAAAATTATGCACTCTCTCTCAGCCCCAGAGAAGCCATGGCAAAACCCCTGTGGAGATTTTGCCAAGAAAACCCCAAGAACAAGTAATAACAACAATAATCAATATCATCATGGTGGGCAGCGGCGGGGGGGTGGCAGCAGCAGGACCGGCCTGGGGCCAATCCAAAGGCCTCGGGGGGCCGCATCCGGCCCCCGGGCCTTAGGTTGCCTACCCCTGCCATACCCTATGAGTGGCTTAGCAATCTGAGGTATGTTTAGCCTGGGGAAAAAGTTAAAGAGGTGAAATGATAGTCATGTTTATATATTTGAAAGGATGTCAATATTGAGGATGAAGCAAGCTTATTTTCTGCTGCTCCAGGGACTAAGACACAGAGCAATGGATTCAATCTACAGGAAAAGAGATTCCACCTCAACATTAGGAAGAACTTCCTGATAGTAAGAGCAGTTTAAATGTGGAAAATGCTGCCTTGGAGAGTGTTTAAACAAAGGCTGCATGGCCATCTCTCAGGAGTGCTTTGATTGCATATTCCTGCATCCGGGGGGCAGAGGGATTGGACTGGATGGCCCTAGTGGCCTCTTCCAGTTCTATGATTCTATGATCCTATGATCCTAAGAGCATACGAATAGTCATGTTGTCTCAGGCCAAAGGCCTGTTTAGTGCAGCATTCTGTTTTCACAATGGCCAACTAAAGAGATTATCACACTTACTTTTTAATCCCGATCCAGGTACAGGACAGGACTGGCCTTGAATGGGAAGAAACAGGTGTTATTGCACAAAAATGCCACAGATGCTGCCAGCCGACCACTGCCCATCTCTGAGCCGCACTTAACCGGCCGATTTTCAAGGACCGGGAGCATCTGTCCTTGCAAAAACCAGCAGGTAAGTGTGGCTCGGGGGACAGGTGGTGGTCAGCTGGTGGCACTGGCGGCATTTTTGTGTGCGATAACACCCGTCTTCCCCCGTTGAAGCCTGATCCCATCCCGTGCTCAGATCAGATGAAAAAGTAAGTGCAATAATCTCCTAGGTGTCAATGAGAAGCCTATCAGCAGGGCACCAGTAAAACAGCACTCTTTGACTTGTACTCCCCAGCAAATGATATACTGAGACATATTACTTCTGGTATTGTAACTATTGTGATAGCAAATAATAGCCCCATCTTCTACTCTCCAGTTTCCTTTTAAAGCCCTCCAAGCTGACAGCTCTTATGGTAGCATACTGCACACTTTAACTACATGATATATGAAGTTAAATGGATGTAGCTTCCATTTGATCCACTATTTCATCTTATGGCAAACAGGCTTTATAGAGGCCACTTTCCAGAAAAGAAATGCTTGTGGATATGCGATTATGAATATGAGTGGAAGGGGTTGGGGTGTGAGATGTGGATGTAATGGGAGGGATGTTGCTGTGTATGTGTGTTTTGAGAGACAAGATATTTACACTGATCAAGGCACACATGTTTTTTCTACACACTTAACTCTTTGGCTGTACTTTCCATATTGCGACTGCATTCGCAGTCTCTGCTTTGCTTCACTTCTTCAAATAATCTGCTATATGTGTCTGAGATCTTTGTCAGTGATTCACTTCAAAGGGAACCTCAGCACTGGCTCACTTCTTTGAGTGGAATGCTGTCTCTTTTGCAATCTCTGCCATGGCTTTGTCAGTAATTTTTTGCCTCCTTGAGGGAGCTTCTCTGTCTCTGTTTTGACGTTTCTACCATACTATATTCACTAGTGACAGTGAACTACATTCCAGATCTGCCATAAGCAATTCTGTCTCAGCTTTCTCCCCACTCCACCACCAGCCCTTGTGTCAATATGAAGACAAATGTAATGGACTACACTGTGTACTTTGCACACTACTTGAATTACAAGACAAAGTAGAAGAAGAAGAACAACAACAACAATAATACAGATACATGAGTAAAATTTTAATGATACCCTACAGAGTTAGCGTAAAGATTATTTAAATAATTATGATGTATATTCAACTGCTGAAAGCACAATTTAAAAATAAAATATGATAGATCAACAGTGAAGTTAAATTTTTCTTTCCTAGTCTGGGAGGATTTACATGACTGAATAACTCACTGAATGGATGTTTGTTTGTTTGTTTGTTTGTTTGTTTGTTTGTTTGTTTGTTTAAAGAAAACTCTACGATGAAAATATGTCCAGTTCCAATAGGTTATGGCACAACATACAGATGAACATATACAACAAAAACACAGTTCTTTATAAAATCACACCTAAAGCAGGGATGGACACCTCCTGGAAAGCTTCTCAACCCCTCACCAAGCTATTTTAGGCTCTTCCTGAAGATTGCGCTACATCACTGTGGCTTCCAAATTTGGGTTACCAGAAATGATGTTGTATCAGTCCCAGTTGTTTTTACATACACTCCAATATTTCACAGATAAAAACTAGGACATGTGTGGCCAGGCAACATTAGAGTGTGGTCAAGATGGAAAAAGTTACTAATGAAGAAGAAAACACAAGCTAGGAGAGGCTGCAAAATCTTGCTTTTGCCTAAGTCTACTGGGAAGGACAAGACTTTGCCCCCACCCCAAGTTAATCACTGATCAGTTAATAACTTAATTGAGGACATACTATCTTTACACTCTGAAGTCAGTTTGCAACAACTGCAGTAAGCTGGAGACAAAGGGAAAAAGTGGAAGGAGGAGAGAGTGGGACAAAACATTGGTGGGTATGCCTTTCTGAATATTTGGTGTATTTTTCCCCATTTTGGTATGGGGGAGAAATGGGGGAACATAATTATGTAGCCATATTAGTGACATTGGAGTCTTTTTCTTTTCAGCCAGAAATTTTCTTTTGACTGAAAAAGTGGGTGGAGTTGCCTTGTGTGGGTCCTTGAGTTTTGGTTGCACTGGACACCTCCCCTACACACAAAGGGCACATACACCTCCACCCAAGGTGGCACATATAAAGTCATCTGTTGGGGAAAAAAAAGTCTTGGACACTTTTCTTTCTTGTCCCAAACTTATTGCAGTTGTTGTAAAGTAAGTTCAAAGTGCAAGTGTAGTCTTCACTCAATTAACTCATCAGTTATGAACTCACAGCAGGGAGGACAAAGTCTTGACCTTTCCAGTCGGCTCAGGCAAAAGCAAACTTTTACAGCTTCTCCTAGCGTATGTGTTCTTTCTCATTAAAAACGTTTGCTATCTTGATTGTAC
Organism: Phrynosoma platyrhinos; assembly: GCA_020142125.1. NCBI lineage: Eukaryota > Metazoa > Chordata > Lepidosauria > Squamata > Phrynosomatidae > Phrynosoma > Phrynosoma platyrhinos. The sequence continues at coordinate 67,952,122 of JAIPUX010001232.1, read as the reverse complement.
TCTGATGTTGCTTGGCCACATACTACCTCACATGGACATTTTTTTCATCCTAGAACGTTCTTTACACCAGAGAAAATAAATTAATTTGATGAATTATTCAGTCACATAAATCCTCTCAGATTGGGAAAGGGAAATTTAACACCACTGTAGATCTACCACATTTTGTTTTTATACTGTACTGTGTTTTCAACAGTTGAAAACATAATTATCCAATAATCTTTACTCTAACTCAGTAGGGCAGACCTGCACAACTTAGCAATAGATTGGGGCCAAAATGAAAATCAGATAAACTCCATTGGGCCACATTCCGCCCTCCTCCTCCTTCACCCAGCCCTTCCTCAGGAGAAAGTCAAGCAGTGGAGAAGTCTTGCCCAGTGGAGGAGCTTTGCCCGTCCTTCTTCTTCACCTGGACTTCTTCTTGGGAGAAGGCCGAGCAATGGAGGAGCTTTGAGGGGCTAGTATTTGACTCTCTTTCTCCTCCACCGCCTGGCCTTCTGAGGAGAAAGCTGAGCAGAGGGGAGCCTTGCAGAGTGAGCATTTGCCTATCCTCTCCCTCTTCCGCATGGTCCTCTCCTCAGGAGAAGGCCAAGCATGGAGGATTCTTGAAATAATTCCACATCCTCACAGGCCACCCAAAATCCTTTGGTTGGCTGTATGTGGCCCCGGGGCATATGCTATGCAGGCTTGCTGTAGGGCAATGGTTCCCAAACTTTGGTCCTCCAGGTGTTTTGAACTTCAGTCCCCAAATGCCCCAGCCAGCTTGGCCAACAGTCAAGAAATCTGGGAGCTGAAGTCCAAAACATCTGGAGGACCAAAGTTTGGGAACCACTGCTGTAGGGTATCATTACAGTTTACCCATAATGTTTGTTTCTGCATGTTTATTGTAATTCTTCTACTTCATCTTGTGTTTCAAGAAGTATACAAGATATGCAATGTAATTTAGAAGGGAAACAGAGAATTGATTCATTCTTTTGCTCTTTTTTCCTCAACAAATAGCAGTTTATTAGTAGTTTTTTTGTGGGGTTTTTTCGGGCTGTGTGGCCATGTTCTGAAAGAGTTTCTTTCTGACGTTTCGCCAGCATCTGTGGCTAGCATCTTCAGAGAAAACTGAAATGGAAAAGCCTGGTTGTATATATACTGTGAGACCCTGGGTAGGGAGTTTATTAGTATTTTAACATTTACAAGTAGACTCTGTGTGCAGCCCTTCCCATCCTCTCTGCAGCATTGTGGGCATTTGACCTAAAGTGGTTCTTTCCAGAAGCCTTAAGTAGAGTCTACAAAACATTCACTACAGTTCAATGAGGATCAGCCTAAGGGGGAAACATGAAGTGGATACTATAAAATTAACTCAGCTCTTAAAAGCAACAGCCCTACCCTTTCTAAAGAAAGCAGATAAGATGGTGTTAAAGAAAATGGGAGCCAGCCAACCCAAGTTAACCACTTGAAAGTCCATTTATTTCAGTGGGAAAGATTTAGCCCCTAAATTTTAGGACTTAATTTTTTCTGTCCTCCACCCCCAGAAAGTGAAATACCTTTCATGGAAATTTCCAAGAGAATCAAGCTGCTTTTAAATAGCATTTAGAGGCTCCAGCACCATTTAACCCCCCCCCAAAAAAAACCAATCTGTTTTTAAAACCAAAGGTGGACTTCTGACCTGTTTTGGTTTTTGCATGGGCAACATTTTCTGCAGTCTATGCAACCTCTAGAATCCCGGGGCAGAAAATTGGCTTTGGACCTAGCACAGTTAACCATATTTGTTTTAGATCAGAGGTAGGCAACCTTTCCCCTTTAAGGGCCGAGGGACTTCACCTCCCAGAATCCCAGGAGCTATTGGCCAACATGGGACTATTGGCCAACATGGCTGAGGCTTCTGGGAGCTGAAGTCCCTCGGCCCTTAAAGGGGAAAGATTGCCTACCCCTGTTTTAGATTGTAATCCTGCCAAACACACCTACCTGGGAGTATGCTGCTCCAAAATTCAGTGCTGCATACTTGTAAATAGACAAGTATGAGATTGTGCTTTGCTAGACTGTAAACTATACTTCTATAGTGTTTATGGGTTTGGTTTTGCTATATTTAGAGATACTAAATATTTCTATAATTATTATTAATACCTGATAAATCCATTTTCAAGCCTATCAGGCTCGTTGTCAATAGTCGTCACAGATAGCTTATGGATAGTTGGACAGGAATGATAGGTATCAACTTTCGCCATTTTCCTTTACATATCAGCCACCAAACAGTACCTGGAATATAGAAATAGTTTATTGCAAATTCTGCACTGTAAGAAGAAACCTTCAAATGACCTTTTTTAAAAGTTGAGAGAGTGAGAAAGTAGACAAATCTGTCAGAAGACTAAGTATGATTTATTATAGTGAAACAACACTCAGCTCAGCAGTGCTTGCATATCAATCCTTGATATGTCTGCTCAAAGTCACAGTGAATTTAATGGGACTTCCTTCCAGTTGATATGTAGAGGATTGCTGTCTTAGTTTGATGTGTTAGCCTTGGTTAAGCAATATTCCTGTTAATTATGGTGAAGCTTTGATCCTTCAGACATTTATAGACTACAATTTTCACCCTCCCTTACCATTGGCAATGTTGATTGGAAGAAGGATGGCCAATGTTGATGGAAATTGAAAGCCAACAATATCTGGAGCACACGTTTCCTATGCCTAATCTAGAATATTTAAAATCTCACAAAAAGATCACAGTACTTTGTATGGACAGAGAAGTGTACTAGAACCCTAAGTTTGATGATAATACTTTCAATTGCTTGACACAGTCACACTTGTTATAGAGCTGACCCTGTCTGAAATTTTTAAAAATCGAAAATCCAGAAAAGAGTGGTACCTTTATTGGCCAGCCAAAAAGCACAAAACACATAATATAAGCTTTCAACTCTCCTCTGGCTTCTTTATCAAGCAAAAGATGTTTAAAAATCATACAGGAGGAAGAAAAGTGACAGTGTTGGGTTTACAGTTTTGGATAGCTGTTATGTCTGCTGTAGTTCCATTGGAGAAATGTAGACAGAGGCCATGCCTTTCTTGGGCATGTGAGCACTTAAACAAAGGACAGCAAAACAGGTTTCCTGAAACAGTAATTTGCTAACATAGCAAACCTTGTAAGTGGATCATAAATAATTTCATTGGCATTTTTAATGACAGCTAAAATTCTACAGCTCCACTGGCAAACATTGAGTTAAACAACATTATCAATGGAAAATGGAATTTCTTCTTTAATAGAACTGTTTCTTAGGAAAATAAGGATCATTTTTCCAAATAGTATTGCTGAATTTTATACACTTTTTCATAAAGAATAAAATAATACTACTCCACAACTTAATCTTCATATAGCAGCATATATAGTAAGTAGAGTGCCTTTCTTTCTACAGCTATATTGTTCTCTTTACAGAAAGATACAGTATTTGTCACTCTTGTTGCAATTTATCTCTGAATATATATGGGCAGTATATAAATGCATGCATTTCCTTTAAAGGATGTTATACTGATTTCATTCACATTAAAAACATACCCTCAGAGCCACAAATCAAACGAATCCCATTTTTGGGGAAAGGTGGGATATAAATCCTCAAAATAATAAAATAAAATAAAATAAAATAAAATAAAATAAAATAAAATAAAATAAAATAAAATAAAAACACTGCACACCAAAGAGCAAAAATCTAAAGTTGCAATCCCATTATGCATTTTCCACAGCATCCTATTAATACATCTGTGCAAAAATTTGTATGATTCTACTGTATGGTTGCAAGCTACATCCCATTGATGTTCATGACAAATCTCTTGTGGATTTCAATAATTCTGCCATCTTAGACAGTTGCAATGTTATGATGAATTCAGTGCATCTTCCTTCCAAGCATCCATGGAAAGGACTGAAATGTGAAAACTAGTTCAACATACTTGTAAATCCCTGAACACTGTAATATGTTGTATCATATAAAGTTCTGTGTATCATCCTATCCATGCCGTCACAAAGTTGGCATATTATCAACAACCCATTGCTTTGTCATAACCAGCTGCTGACATGAGGTTAGTGATGTTCAGATACATTTGATAGAAATCTTGAATTTTAAAAAAGGAGTCAGTTAGATTCACAATAATTCTTTAGTCCCCTGAAATTGACAGGATTTAAATCATGACCGCCTTGTCCCACTGATTTCAGACATGACCAAGTAAGTCTGAATCAAGCAAACTAGGTCAACTAACTGTTGCAGGGTTGCTTCAGGTTAACAAGTAGTGTTGGACACTTTATAAACCAGATTATGTAGATGTTACACATTTAATGACTCATGAAACAACATCTGCACACACATCTGTATAAACTGTTTATTTGTGCATGCACACACAGAGAGAGCTTTCCTTAACAGTTTATAGAGACTAACAATAACAGAAACACAATTTAGACTGACTAATCATGTAATGTTAATCAGGTTTGTTG
>JAIPUX010001232.1:67909529-67924797 GCA_020142125.1 Phrynosoma platyrhinos | reverse complement strand
GTGAAGAAACCATGGATGACAGATAAAACACTACAAGCAATAAAGGAAGAAGAGAAACAAAACAAAAAGGAGATTAATAATAATAATAATAATAATAATAATAATAAATTTTATTTCTAACCTGCCCCTCTGCTTCAGCAACTGGGGCGGTGTGCAACAGATTAAAACTAATGCAAAGTAAAACATTCCGTCAACCAATCCCTTACCCTCCCTCCTGTTAAAACTAAATTAAACTAGTTAAAATGATATTTGTCCTATATAAAATCAACTTAGAGCAACAGGCAATAGCAGCAAGGGGGAGGATGGGTAAGCGATCACCTCCTATGAACCAGGAGATCTTAGGAATAAACTAAGAACCATGAACAATGGCTAGTGAGCAAAGATGAGGAAAATTACCACAATGACCAATGCAGAGAAATAGAAGACAACAGTAAAAAGGGAAGAACGAGACACCTATTCCACAAGATTCAAGAAATCAAAGGAAAGTTCAAACCAAGGACTGGGATGCTCTATGAGATGGCACACGATGCCGTCTTCCCCGGCACACACAGGAGGGAGGAGGAAGAAGAGGTACACACTTGTTCCTCCTCCTTCCCAACCCTCCCTGGCCTTCAACTATCTCTCCAGGGGCAGCTGAAGGCTGGGGAATGCATGGGGGGAAGAGGAGGAAGAGGCATGCACCTATTCCTTTTCTTTCCCCCTCACGCCCTTGGATGAAGGAATAGGAGGCAAATTAGGAGGAGTAAGTAATACCTCAGAGGACAGGATGAAAATTCAAAATGACTTTAATAGATTAGAAAGTTGGGCCAAAACTAACAAAATGAATTTCAACAAGGAGAAATGTAAGGTACTGCACTTAGGGTGGAAAAATGAAATGCACAGATATAGGATGGGGGACACCTGGCTTAATAAGACTATGTGTGAAAGGGATCTAGGAATCTCAGTAGACAACAAGTTGAACATGAGTCAGCAGTGAGATGCAGCAGCCAAAAAGGCCAATACAATTTTAGGCTGCATCAATAGAAGTATAGTGTCTAAATCAAGGGAAATAATAGTGCCACTCTACTCTGCTCTGGTCAAGCCCCACCTGGAATACTGTGTCCAGTTCTGGGCACCACAATTCAAAAAGGATGTTGAGCAACTGGACCATATCCAAAGGAGGGTGACTAAGATGGTGAAGGGTCTGAAAACCTTGCCCTATGAGAAGAGACTTAGGGAACTGGGTATGTTTAGCCTGGAGAAGAGATGGTTAAGAGGTGATATGATAGCCCTGTTTAAATATTTGAAGGGGTGTCATATTGAGGAGGGAGCAGAGAACAGGGCCTGGGACAATGGATGCAAGCTACAGGAAAAGGAATTTCACTTCAAAATTAAGAGGAACTTCCTGACAGGAAGGGCTGTTCAACAGCGGAATACACTCCCTTGAAGACTGGTGGAGTCTCCTCCTTTGGAGGTCTTTAAACAAAGGCTGGATGGTCATCAGTCGGGGATGCTTTGATTGAGAGTTCCTGCATGGCAGGGCGTTCATAGAATCATAGAATCATAGAATCATAGAGTTGGAAGAGACCACAAGGGCCATCTAGTCCAATCCCCTGCCATGCAGGAACTCCCAATCAAAGCATCCCCAACAGATGGCCATCCAGCCTCTGCTTAAAGACCTCCAAGGAAGGAGACTCCACTACTCTCCGAGGGAGTGTGTTCCACTGTTGAACCGCCCTTACTGTCAGGAAGTTCCTCCTAATGTTGAGGTGGAATCTCTTTTCTTGCAGCTTGCATCCATTGTTTCGGGTCCTAGTCTCTGCGAGTCGATAGGGGATGGGCTAGGCACACTCTCTGGGTTGGGTGGCCCTTGTGGTCTTTTCCAAATCTATGATTCTATGGTGCTGGTGAAGAGTGCTGAGGATTCCATGGACAGCCAAAAAGACAAATAAATGGGTCCTAGAGCAGATCAAACAGAAATATCCCTAGAAGCCAAGATGACAAAACTTAGACTGTCATACTTTGGACACATCATGAGAAGTCATGAATCATTAGAAAAAACAATACTGTTAGGAAAAGTAGAAAGAAGTAGAAAGAGAGGAAGGCCACATGCTAGATGGATGGACTTCATGAAAGAGACCATGAATATGAGTTTGCAGGAGGTGGGCAAAGCAGTAGAGGATGGGGGGACCTGGAGATGTCTCATCAGCAGGTTTGCCATGGATCAAGATCAATGCAAAGGCAGTTAATAACAACAACATATTCATTTACACTAGTAAATATGGGGAAGAGTCCACATTTTCATCAATCCTGTAACAGAGACTGTTGTCATAATTTCCAGAGGGGGCTAATTGACAAGAATTTATCATTCCCAGTTGTTTAACAATAACATTACAAAAGTGGACCTCTTCCACAAGGTATTATTGCTGCAATGAAGAAAGCTTAGGGTAATCAGGAGGGGGGTTTTCTGTGGGAGGGCTACAAATTTCAGTACTAGTACTCAAAGCTAGAGAGCCAGCATAGTGTAGCAACTGGGCTATAACTCTGGAGAACAAGGTTTGAATGCTCAAGCATGGAAACCCACGGGGTGACCTTGGGCAAGTCCCACTTCCTCAGAGGAAGACAAAGGCAAATCCACTCTGAACAAATCTTGCCAAGAAAACACTATGATGATAGGTTCATATTAGGGTCACTTGGAAATGACTTGAAAGCACATAACAACAAATTTGAAACTAAATTCTTGGGGTCATAATTCTTTAATCTCATGTTTATGCTTTTGACCGCCAGTTCTGGATGGTGGATATCAAAATGTTCTTGTTTTATATACTTTATTTTTTAATAATTTAATAACAAAAATACATAGTTTGCATGTTGAACATTTGTGTATTTCTAATTCCCAATTCCCCTCCCACCCTCTCAATTTTCTATTATTTTCCATAGTTACATGCATTAATTATGTCTTTTTTTTATTCTTGTCTTCTCTTCTTTTTTCCTGCCTATTTGATGTGAATGTCTCTGTGATGCTTTACTACTCTTTTTATATATAATTTGATGTTTCTTCAAACTTATATGGCTTTAATGTTGGTCTTAAGAAGTAAATCATAGATTTACTTGTTTTCTTAAACATTAGAAAACAAAACTAATTGTTCAAAACTTGTTTTCTTAAACATTATTATTATGTTTTTCATAAGTCCAGTTGTCTTTACAATGTTCTAAGAATAATTTCCATTCTTGTTTGTGGTTTTCAAAAAGGTCTTCTTCTATATTGCATATCAGCTTTTCCATTTTTATTGTTTCTACCATTCTAATCATCCATTCTTCCATTGATAGAGTTCCTGTCATATTCCATTTTTGAGCTAAAAGAATTCTAGCCATTGAAATCATATACAAAATTACTCTCCAGTATTTGTTTTTGTCTTCTGGTCATATTTTATTAAGCATATTCAGTAAGCATATTTCTGGAAGAAAAATATATGAGATTTTTAGAATTTTCTGAATTTCATTGAAAAGTTGTTTCCAAAACTTCTCAATTACTGGGCATGACCACCACATATGGAACCACGATCTGATGGAGCACTGGCATTTCCAACATTTTGTTGGTTTTTGTTTATTTTGGCTAATTTAACCAGTGTTAAATGCCATATAACTTCCATCTTAAAGTAGTTCTGACATTTCATGAATTTAAAAGTATGCTGTCTTGCTAGGGACCATTCTTCTAATTGTATATCTCTTCCGATATCTTTTGCCCAACTGAATATGTTATTTTTGATCAAGTCTTGTTCTAGTTTCCTTTTCAAGAGTTTCTTATAAAGCTTGGATGTTTATTTTGGTTTGTCTTCTGACAATTTTGTCCCCTTTCACAAACAGCCCCTGTTATTTCTGCTCTATTTTAAGTCTTTCTTTTAGCTGATAATACAATACCGAGTAAATTTTTTGTTCTAAACCTTGTATGTCTTCTATGTCTTTTAATTTTTCTCTTCCATTACCCATTCTCGTGTCCAAAATGTCCATATATCTTAGCCAGTTGTTGGTTGTTTTAGATCTGCATAGTAGAGCTTCCTGTGGTGAAATCCATCCTGGGATTCCATGACAGAAATCTGATTTTGTTTTTAACCAACACTTTAATAGAGCCTTTCTCAGAAAATGATGTTCAAATTCCCTGTGCACTTTTTCCTTTAGCATACCACAGGTACACATGCCGCCCATATCTATTGAAACCTTCAAGATTGAGTAGCCTTTTATTTTTGAGATTTATCCAACCTTTTAACCAAAGTAAGGCATTGGCTTGAAAGTAAAGTTCTAAATCAGGGAAATTGCAAAGACCATTTTCTTTAAGATCCATCAATATCTTCCATTTAACCCTATTGTTGTTGTTTTTCCTTCCTGGATAAATCTTTTCAGTTCTTGATTCCAATTCTCAAATGGTTTTTTGTTGGTTACAATGGGTAAATTAGCGGATAAAAAATTAAACTAAGGGAGAGCCAACATTTTCATCGCTGCGATCCTGCCTGAAAAAGATAGCTTTATTTTTTTACCATTTTATCAAGTCTTTCTTGATTTCTTTCCAGATTAAATTATAATTGTTATCAAATAGATTTGTGGGGTTTTTTGTGATCCAAACACCCAAGTATTTAACTTTCTTAACTATTTTGCACTGTGCTTTCTCTTGTATTTCCTTTTCTTCTTCTGGTGACATATTTTTTGTTATGATGTTTGATTTCTCTTTGTTCATTTTAAAACCTGTTAGATTTTTGAATTTTTTTATCATTTCCAGTAATATGTCAATACTTTTCAGTGGTTTTCTAGGAACATCACCATGTCATGCGCATAGGCTCTGATTTTATTTTCAGAACCTTTTATTTTTGTGCCCTTTATGGCATCATCTTGTCTGATCTCATTGACAAGTACTTCTAGAATAATAAAAAGAAGGGGGACAGGGGGCATCCTTGTCTAACCTATCTTTGAATTTCAGTCTCTGGTGTCTTTGCACCATTTATTATTAGCTGCAATATCAAAATGTTCTCTCCCTCCCCCTCCCCCCGGATAAATTCTGGAAATTTGAAATAGCCCAACCCTGGTGTAAAAAAACAACACTTATTTAAATCATAAAGAGAAAGTATTTTACCTGCAAGGTCAGATTAAGATTTCTACTCAGCCATAATGTCCAAGAGATGACCCTAGGCCATTAGTATAGTTTATCTCACCAAGTTTTTTTGAGAAGGGGGTGTTTTCTTGAGTTTCTAGGAGGACAAGGCAGGGTAGAATTATAATTAATAAATTATAAAAAAAACAAATTGAATTCCACTGCTTTAGTAAAATATCCATGTTCTCCTCATTATTAAACTGGGAAATAAGTTGTTTTTCAATGTCACCGACATCCAAATAATAAACATTAGAGATAACATCATAAGGTCTCAGATGAAATACTATATGGTTTATTAGTTTAATTACCTTCAACTAAAGTTATTGGTATGGCAAATTAGTCCTATGTGGAATGGGGGGGGATGAATAAGGTGCTGAGGCTGACTGTTATCATACCCTACTTCCCATTGACCAAGAAGCAGATTTCCTTTCATTTGTCTTTTTTCTGAGTAAAAATCACAGTTCTAACCCCTCAGCTACATTTTTTCCCATCAAACTGAGTGTTGTATGTATAAAAACCCTGAATGTGATGTTTGAATCTTTTTTGGTTTTGGTTTTAAGTATAGGATGGCCTAAATCCTGTTGTTAGTCTCAACCAGAGCAGATCCATTGAATCCACTGGATTTACCTACCTGTTGACTCACAATACAATAGTTGATTCAATGGGTTTCCTCTAGTTGAGATGAACTAACAGAATTCCAACTAACGTGTTTTGTTTGTAAATATTTATTTTAACACAAAACACATACAATGGATGTCTCATGCTAGCAGTTGCATTGTTTTGAAGATCATGTAGTGGTGAGGGAAGGCAGATAAAATTTGCCAAGCAGCCTGTTTTTCCAATGCCTGATGTTCTTAGTGCCTGCCTGCACCCAAGACCTTCCACCCCATCCATCCACTGCCTGCCATTGCCTACACTAGCATAGTTATGTTAATGTCCTGCTGAAGAGTCCTGCTGAATCAAAACATAGGCCATTGTAGTCCAAGATTCAGCTTTCATTGCAGCAGACCACATCTCTATTAGAAAACTACAAACAGGATAGGAGGCCAATAGCACTTTCCTATTGCCTTCTCTGGCAACTGATATATAGATATATACTGCTTCTGATCCTGCACATAATATATAACAACCATAACTAGTAGCCATCAATAGCCATCGATAAGCTTATTTCTGATTCTCCCTCCTTAAAGTCATTCAAGATGGCGGGCATTATTACATTTTGTAACAGTAAATTCCACAGCAAATTTAAGTTTTCAATTCTTTTTCTGACCAACTTAGGACGTTATCACATGGGGAGTCGCGGGGAGAAAGTGTAAATAAACGGGCATGAGCAGAAGTCTTTAATTTACGGGATTTGTCCCGTTCCGCCTCTTCTGATAACTAAATTTGAATTTAAAAGGGGGTTAATTCGAACACAAACCTGATCTTTTCATTTTCGGGATTTTTGAGGATTTGAAAAGATCAGGTTTTTGTTCGAATTAACCCCCTTTTAAATTCGAATTTAGTTATCAGATGAGACGGAACGGGACAAATCCCGTAAATTAAAGTCTTGCGCTCGTCCGGTTTATTTCCACTTTCTCCCCACAACTCCCCGTGTGATAACGTCCTTAGAATTTGCCTCTTCTTTTTTTAACAACAGCCCAATACTGAGTCAACATTTTCTTCCAGTCCCAAGATCTCTTTCTTCATCTGTAACTTTCTACTTCAGCCCAATTGATGTACATGCAAAGTCAGGATTTTTTTGCCTCCATTCTTGCACTGAAGTGCATTTGCCATTCTAATGCTCATTTCCTCATTTTGGATAGATCCTTCTGAGCACTTCATAATCTTTTTTCATTCTAAGAACACTAAATAATTGAGTGCCATCCATAATTATAGCCAGCTTACTGATCACCCCCAAATTCCAAATATAATAATAATAATAATAATTTTTATTTATATCCTGCCCCTCTGTCAAGCAATCGGGGTGTTGTACAACAATACAAAACTTCAAAACAATAAATCAAATTGAAATCCCATCCCTCCTTCGCCCACCCACCCTTCCCCCAAAAACATACAGAACAAATTAAATAACAATAATTAAAAATTTACAATTTAAAAATACATAATTTTCATGTCATTGTGGTCCTCCAAGGGCTGCAAGATGGTAAAAACAGTCCTCTGCGGCCATAGAGCGCTGCCGCTTTTCGCGTGGTGCTGGTGGGGGATGGAAACGGGCGGGTTTTAAGTCTGCCAGTGCCCCTCCCAGCTGCCTCGTAGGTGCGGAGGCTCAAGCCACTCAGGTGGTGCTCCAAGGGTGCCGGTGTTGTGGGCTGGAGGACTCCCTGCCAATGGTATAGGCTGGCAGGCGGGGGTTTTGAGGGAATCGCCGCCGCCTCTCCTCCTCCGCGTTCGCTTCTTCGACTCACAGCCGGAGTTGTGGGCTGGAGGACTCACAGCCAGTGTTGTGGGCTGGAGGATGGGGTTTTTTGAAGGAGCTGCGGTGCCTCTCCTCCTCCACGTCCGCTTCTTCAACTCACAGCCAGTGTTGTGGGCTGGAGGGCAGGGGTTTTTGAAGGAGCTGCGGTGCCTCTCCTCCTCCATGTCCACTTCTTCAACTCACAGCCAGTGTTGTGGGCTGGAGGGCGGGGGTTTTTGAAGGGGGCTATGGTGCCTCTCCTCCTCCACGTCTGCTTCTTCGACTCACAGCTGGAGTTGTGGGCTGGAGGACTCACAGCCGGTGTTGTGGGCTGGAGGATGGGGTTTTTTGAAGGAGCTGTGGTGCCTCTCCTCCTCCATGTCTGCTTCTTCAACTCACAGCCAGTGTTGTGGGCTGGAGGGCGGGGTTTTTTAAAGGAGCTGCGGTGCCTCTCTTCCTCCACATCCTCTTCTTCAACTCGCAGCCGGTCATTTCTAAACTAGTTAAAAAGAATTGGTCCCAATGCAGTTCTTTGAGGAAAGCCCATTGCTTACATCCCTTCCATGGTAAGAAATGGCCGTTTATATCTATTCTCTGTTGTTGTTGTTTTTTTTAGTTAAACTTATCTTCTTATCTCACGATTACTACATTTTACATACTACAGAAGCATTTGTTGAGTGACTTTGTCAAAAGCTTTTTGGAAGTCTAAGTAAGAATGGATCAATCATGTCCTCATATTTATCAAAAAAAACTTTAAAAAAAACTCCTAAACTAAAAAAAATGAAACATTAAAAAGGGGGCATTGCAGAAGGCATGTTGATTACCCTTCTATATGTTTCATGACTTCATTTTAATACATTCTATCAGTTTATCCAAAACAGACTTTAAGGACTAAATGGCCTACAATTTTCCAGGATCCCTCAGAGTCTTTTTTTCTTTAATGGTGCTACTTTGACCACTATTCAGACTTCTGGTGCAGAGACTTGTCTTACCTTTTTTTATTAATAGAGACTCAGCAACTCAGCATTTGAGTTGAGAACACTCAAAGGAATCATAGAATCATAGATTTGGAAGAGACCTCAAGGACCATCCAGTCTAACACCTTGCCATATGGGAACACAGAATCAAAGCACCCCCAATAGATTATTTATTTATCTATTTTTTTATTTATTTATATCCCGCTCTTCTGTCAAGCAATCGGGGTGGCTTGCAGCAATTAAAAATACCATACAATATATTACAATATAGCAAAGTACAATCTGAAAATCCCAAAAAAAAAAAACACCCCTTAAAAAAAGTATTAAATGAATTATCCATTAAAACATCTTAAAATAAAACATCTTAAAATAACTAAAACTCGCTGGAAAAAACAATGACAGACAAAGACAGTGACTACAGCCAAAAATAGGAGAGGAAGAGATGGGCAAACTCCTGAGGCCGGGAGATCTAGTCTGGAAAGGCCTGCTGGAAGAAATCTGTTTTAACAGCCTCTTTGAAGCTGCTTAAGGTCGTAATCTGACGGATCTCGTCCGGCAGGCCGTTCTGGGAGCGGTTGCTGAAAAGGCCCTCTGGGAGGTTGCAGAAGCCTTGTTTTTATTGGCTGAAGCAAATTCCTCCCAGAGGACCAAAGTGCACGGGGCGGATTGTATGGGAGGAGGCAGTCCCGAAGATAGGTTGGACCCAAACCATTTAGGGCTTTAAAGGTAATAACCAACACCTTATACTGGGCCCAGAAACTAATAAGCAGCCAGTGGAGGGACTTTAGTACCGGTGTTATATGGTCTCTCCTTGCTGACCCGACACCAGTCTGGCTGCCATGTTCTGTACTAATTAAAGTTTCCAGACCAAACACGAGGGTAGCCCCATGTAGAGCGTGTTACAAAAATCAAGATGGGAGCTTACCAACACATGCACCACAGTCTCAAGGTCCCTTACTTCCAAGAAAGGGCGCAGACATATCATATAGTTGGTAAACTATATGATATATTATTGAAATGAGAAACAGAGGAAGAGATTATCAAAGATAATATTATAAGATGGGCTGAAGATTTAGACCAGGGGTAGGCAACCTTTCCCCTTTAAGGGCCGAGGTACTTCAGCTCCCAGAATCCCAGGAGCTATTGGCCAACATGGGACTATTGGCCAACATGGCTGAGGCTTCTGGGAGCTGAAGTCCCTCGACCCTTAAAGGGGAAAGGTTGCCTATCCCTGAATTAAACCAATGGGAGAAAATATGGAATAAGGGGGTTAAAATATACAGCTGCTCAAAATTTGAAGGAAAATTGGTATAAAATGTACTTCAGATGGCATCTCACTCCATCTAAATTAGCTAGAATTTATAAAAATGCTAAGAACCTTTGTTGGAAATGAGGAGAAAAACTGGGTTCATATATTCATTGTTAATGGTAATCTAAGAAAGCACAAAGCTATTGGAAATCAATCACTGGAGTAATAAATAAGATTCTAGGGATAAATATGGAAATAAAACCTGAATGTATCTTATTGGGAATGTTTGAGGTAGAAATAGAGAGAAGATTTGGTAAGATCTTATTTTATATGGTTACGATAGCCAGAATTTTATTTGCTCAGAAATGGAAATCAAAGACAATACCAGATATGAAGGAGTGGATGCTTAAACTTTTTGACATTATGGAGATGGATAAGCTGACTTATATGCTAAACAAAGACACATGTTGAAGGACTACGACAGGGGTAGGCAACCTTTCCCCTTTAAGGGCTGAGGGACTTCAGCTCCCAGAATCCCATGAGCTATTAGCCAACATGGGACTATTGGCCAACATGGCTGAGGCTTCTGGGAGTTGAAGTCCCTCGGCCCTTAAAGGGGAAAGGTTGCCTACCCCTGGACTATGATATCAAATGGGAAGTGGTGAAGAAGTTTGTCAAAGATCAATGGGGGAACTCTATTATGATAAGTCCGTAATAAAATCGGAGGTATTTTTGTCACAGAATTTATAAATATAGTATAGTAGAAGAAAAGATTAGAAGCTTTATAAATTTGTTATTATTGTTAGCATGATACTATTATAACCCTGTTATTTTCTTTCTTTGTATTTTCTTTTTTATTTATTTCAGATTTAACTACAGCATGATACTATTATAACCCTGTTATTTTCTTTCTTTGTATTTTCTTTTTTATTTATTTCAGATTTAACTACAACTTTCTAGCAGTTTATATAAGGTTATTAATATAAAGATTAAGTTTACATAAATATAGTAGAATTAAATATTGTTCACCTAAGTTTTTACTAGACATTAATAGCTGGGGATCAAGAAAGTTGACTATCTCTAAGATGGCAGGATGCGGAAGTTGGAATTAGCAGAAGAACTCCAGGAATGGGAAAGACAGAGGAATGTAAACAAGATGGAAGAAATCGTATGCAAGAACAGGGAAAAGGGAAGGGTGGGAGAGTAGGGGGAAGAATGATTATCTCTGTGTATATTTGATTAAGATTAATTATATCAAAAAGATGATGGGGTTCTTTAAATGGAAGATAATGAAATGTAACTATTTAATGGAATTAATAAATAAAAATGTAAAAAACTTATTTTAAACAAATTTTGGTTGGATTTACCAAGTTACACTGTGTATTACATAAATCCACCCTCTATCAAGCCCTTGAAGATTAATATCCATGTAATCATCAATAAGGCTCAATGATTGGATTCCTTCTGAAACCTTGAAGGCCATCCATTTCTGGATCCAAATAGATCATAACTGTTTATAGTGTAGTATGTGAGAAATTCAACTTACAGTTACAAGAATCTATAGAACACGTTGGAGGAGTTATTGACTGTAGACAGCCAGGTATTTGACCATAAATTGTAACTAAATGTGAGAAAAGGTCCAATTATAATGAGTTATAATTAAACTGAATTAGTGGGTTCTTAACTCCCTGGATTTTCTTTTCTATCAAGCTTCTAAGCAGAGTGCCTAGGATACCAAAGGTTTCTAGTGTAAGAGTGCTTTCAGATGATATCAAACAGAAAAAAACAAATGTTAATACAACAATAGTATTAGACATTATTTTGTGATAGTAGCACAATCTACCCCTCATCATGCTTTTTGTTGTTACAATTTGGAAGGTATGGAACATCCATAGCTTCTGTTGTTGTTTAACTGTCTTGAAATCAGTTCCAATTTATGGTGCTCCTATCATGGAGGGTTTTTTTGGCAAAACTTGTTCAGAGGGGGTTTGTTATTACCTTCATCAGAGGCTGAAAGAGTATGATGTACCCAAAGTCATGCAGTACATTTAGTAGAGGGCTTAGTAGATATTTGAATCTTGGTCTCCTAGAGTCCTAGTCCAACACTCAAACTACTACACTACACTGGTTCCTAGCCATAACTACCACTCCCTAAAGAAAAACATGGAGGCTGCTATCTGATATCCATTTACCTGTGGCTAAGACTCATTAGGGCTTGTTTCTGAGTAAACCAGAGCTTTGGAAAGTAACTTTTTAGACCATAACTTTCAGAATCCTCCAGCTATCATGCCCACTAGCCATAATGATTCTGGGGATTCTGGGAGCTGAATTCTCTAGAGGTAATTTGCCCAAGTTCTGGAGGACTGGCACTACAAACATACCTTTGCACTAATTTTCTGAAAGTGAAAAAAATGATGATTAAGGTAGTTAATGTTTGTCTAATGAGGTCCTAATTCATGTAATATATGTGAAAAACTGATTGGCGCTGGAAGAGATGTAACCTGCAATGGTACATTGAGTACCAGTGTCATAAGAAACAACAGGAACAGCTTAGCTAATAAGCAACTATGACTGACAGCAAAGACTGCAAACCCTTTCAAATATTATCTCTGAAACAATCTCCCTGTAGTTCTTTGCACTATTGCTCTACAAGTGTTCAGTCCATAGATTGCCCTGATGATAAATTCTGTTCCATGATCATAATAAAGTGTGAGCCCTTGATACAATAGCACATGAGCTGCAGAGGAAACAAGAGGCAGAAAATATATTATGTTTATTGTAATGGAAAGAGTTCACACTCTAACTTAATACAATCCCCCTCCCTTCCACTCACACCTCAAAAAGGCAGGACACAAGCAACCTACAAGATAAATGCATGTGCCTCTAAAGATAAAGGAGAATTGCTCTCAGGCTGATGAATAATCGCTGACAAGCAGATTAACATAAATATGTCTCATGAATAGACATTCAGACCAACGCATCTCAGAGTGAAGAAATAAAAACATTCTAACTACATGATGTCAGTGTAGCACATCAAGCTAGCACAACCCCATGTTATTATGGAACAGAATATTATTACCCATAAGTTTGAATGAATAATAGCAAAATTCCCTGTCTCAAAATTTATGCATGGGTATTTTGATATGCAAACAGCCTTTTATGGAAAATACAATGTTCATGAAAATTCTAAAGGACAGAGAAACTCTTATTTTCAAGGATGGTTCTTATGCTTTATCATGTACTTCTTAGAGAAGTACCCCTGTTGCATTCCAAATGATTTATTCTGGAGATGGGAATGCCAGGGTTGAAGCTCTGATCAGCTGTGAAACTCTCATCAAGCAATGATTCTTGAAGCTTGCTTTATCCAGAATCGTATTCATTGAAGGAATAGCAGAAATGTGTTCATGGCTTCCCAATCCACTCCCACTTTCCACCCATCAAGCATGGGTGTCACCAGTGAAAATCCCAAGCTGGCACATCTTACTGAACACATAAGTCTACATGATCAGGAGTGCCAATTGGATGAGATTCCTGACCACATGGGTATCTATATGCAAAGGTCACCTTGATGAAGATCTCCATGTTTTACATATGGACTTAAAAGGGGAAGAGCAGGGGACTCATACGATGCCAGTGTGTGACCAGAGGTGCTCCCCCACAACATTTCCTCAAGTGGCAACTTATTGGTGACCCATGGACTTAGAATCATAGATTCTTAGAGCTGGAAGGGACCACAAGGGCCATATAGACCAACCTCTTACCATACAGGAATATGCAACTAAAGCACCCATGAAAAATGCCCATCCAATTTCTGTTTAGAGATCTCCAAAGACAGAGAGTGCACTACCTTCTGAGGAAATTTATTCCACTTTCAAATTTGAGCCCATCTTGCAGATAAGGAATGGGAATTGTGAAGCACTCCTCATGCTGTTGGACTGCAATTCTCAGCAGCCTTAGCAAGCATAACCAATGGTGAAGAATGCTGGGAACACCAATCCAGTAACATTTGCTGTAGGTTGTGTGTACAGGGGGCAGTGGTTTTGTGCCAGATATATGCAGCATAAAAACCTATGTATCCATTCAGTTAGTAAATCTAAGGAACTGCTTACACAGTTGTAATGGACAGAATTTATAACCTGACATTTGTCACAGAAGGAACACTGTGTGATACTAATTATAAAGCACACTTTGTACCTAGTTTTTGCTGTGTGAAATAACCACAGCAGGAAATTGTTGGACTCCTCAAGTCCTTTGTAAAAACCTATAGAAAAGATGTGACTGCCTCAGTGGGAAACAACCAGAGTTATAACAACGCTATGGCTAAAAGCAAACTAAACCGAGATGGTGAACCACTCTTGAATAGCAAATGTCTAGGTTCTGTATGAAGGGGGGGGATCCCATAACTTTCTTTTCTGTATACATCGTAGCAAAGAAAAACTACCCATAACCTTCCAGAAATCAATTATGGCCTCTGATAATTAAAAAAAAGTGGGTGGACACAATTTACCTATTCCTTTCAATAATCGGAGCATATATGGCCAACGACAAAGATCTACAAGTCTGCCCACCAAAATGGAAAGCATAAGAAAAGTGAAGCATTGTGGAAGCAAAAGTCATCCCTGGATGCATTTTGGGAGAAGCCTTCAAGTGGTCTCTAGAGAAAGCTCAGACTGATTTCATTTACTTATACACTTTATTTGTGTATATTGTTTAGTATGGAATAAAAACTTTGCTGAAACATGTTCAACCGCTCGTTTTTGTGGGGCAGGAATCTATGTTATTTCTACTTTTGGTACAGTACCAAATTTTCTGTTAATTAAGTAATGCCCAGGAGCACATCTACTTTGTTACCTAAGGTATACCTGTAATTCTACAGTGTGTTGATTTATTTTTCCTGTCTGTTAAAGGAGTGAACCTGCATTGCTTTTGAGTAAAGCAAGCATGCCCTTTACAGATAACAGCTTCTTTTTTAGCTTGCTATACTACTTTTATTCTTTTTTGTCCATTAAAGTTTTGAATGAATTTTATTCTTTAGGCAGCTTAATGCTATTTTAATCTTAACTTTTTAATGTTTTTAGCTACATGATTTACTTGTATTTCTTTATTTTTCTTCTTGTAAGCTATCTAGAGTCCACATTTTAGGGAAATGGCAGGGCATAAATAAAGTGATAGATAGAAAAATAGAATCACCAGAATCCTGTTGTGGTCTTCACAAATGGACTTACATCCAGAGGGATTAGAATTGTGCAGTTGTGTAATGTCCATATCCAGTAGAGAGGTGCTGTTATGTTACTACATAACAGATTCAGCAAAGCGTCCAATGAGTAATGGCACACAATGCCAATTGGTGCACAATTCACATCAGTGTGCAATATGTTATTGTAGTTTCATATATCTCAATTTTATTACATCACAGTAAAGTATTTTATGAGAAGATGCAGTGGCTCACGTGGTTAAGACGCTGACTCTGTTGATTGCAAGATCAGCAAGCTGGCAGTTTGAGGCCGGGTGCTACATGATGG
>JAIPUX010001232.1:67888273-67899228 GCA_020142125.1 Phrynosoma platyrhinos | reverse complement strand
TCCTGGATTTCTTCACTGGTGTAAATATCCCTGATATTTACACCAGTGAAGGGGGAAGTACAGCTGGCTGGAGAATTCTAGGAGTTGCAATATTCCAAAATCACTATCCCAAGGTCTGATTCCAAGACCCCAACTCCCTTTAATACTGTGGGATTTGCTTCCAAGGACACCTGTAGGTTAGGATAGAGCCGGTGGCTGCACAGGTGCCCGCCAAGGCAGCCAGTAGGTCTTTCCTGCCCTCTGCCCACTGCTTCAGCTGCCAGTGTCTCTCCAGCTCCTGCTGGCCCTTTCTCCCCATGCTTTCCTTCCCTCCTTCCCTCTCTTTCAAGGGAAATGGTATTGTTTTATGAAACTGATTCTTATTGTCCCATGGGATACTGTGTTTCAGTGGTGGCTCTTAACAGCTCTAAATAGGGTGTAAACAGGTAGGAAGTTGAGTTCTATGCAGAAGACTGATAGTGGGGCCATGCATCGCCAAAGCATAGTACAATTGCAGAGAAGTGTGATAGCAATTGCTTCTATACCGGTATGTTTCCATTCCTTAAACAATATGATTGCTGCAAGACAACAGGCTGGTGTGATGAGGTCCCTAGAGAAGGGATTTATTTTCACTACATGGCCCATTTTCAAAAGATCTCCTTACAAAGATCTTGTGATGCTGCACAATTTTAATATTAAAAGTTTAATATCAAATTAAATTGTTTATTTAGTATGCGTATAATACAGTTTGGCAACTGGCAGCCATTCCCCGCAGCTTCCCTACTGTCCTGCGCCGATTCTTATTTGCAACTGGTGAGTCGGCCTTTCCTTTTAGCGATTTGGTACTGCTGAAGCCGCCTTGCCAGCTCTTCCACCTTCTCAATGCTGGAAAGGGAAGCCTTGCTACTGCTGCTACTGCTGCTGCTGCTTCCACTGTTGTTGCTACTGCTGCTACTGAAAGTTTTGCTAACAAACTGAGGGACACTCTTCTGGCGTGCAGAAGGGCAGCGAGAGCAACGAAGACTCTTTGGGAGCCTATGTTCAAAAGCATTTGAAGACAGGTGCTGCTTTCTACTTCTCGGAGAATTATGGCATGGAGAGACACAAAAAACAGGTTCTGGCAAAGAAGATGTTAGGAGAGAAGGTAAAGAGTTTGGTGAGATCAAATAAGGCCAATTTTACACTTATGCAATTTTACATGCAAAAGTAAGAGAAAGCATCAGCAGCAATAAAGTAAAATGTGGCAGGATTTTTAAAGCCACATTGAGGCTACAATTAGACATATACTTACCTGGAAATAAGCCTAGCTGAATTTAGCTTATTGCAAATGAAGACTAAATGAAGTACAACTGTAATTAACATAAAATAGGACATTCATCCACCCCTAATATCATGAAGGTCACATAGATATCTGTTCCTCTTCTGTCAGCACAATGAGGAGACAAAGTTATTTTTACTCATCTCTTTGGACAGTTTAATCAGAATTACCTCTAAGTGAGAGATTAAAAAGCCCAGAATGTGCAGAGGCATCAGAATGAGAAATGAAGCCTAAAAAGATCATGCATAAAAATATAGTGAATTCTTTTTGGGGAAGTTTTAAAGAAGCATTAGTATGTCTACCTCTGTTCAAAATCAATGTGAATTATGGACATAACTGCTTTGGTTATGTTGATTGTCCATCTAACTATAAATTGTTGTTGTTGTTGTTGCTGCTGCATGCCTTCAAGTCATTTCCAGCTTATGGTGATCCTAAGGTGAACCTATCATGGGGTTTTCTTGGCATGTTCCTTCAGAGAGTGGTTACCATTTCCATCCTCTGAGGCTGAGAAAGTGTGACTTGCCCAAGGCCACCCAGTGGGTTTACATGGACAAGCCAGGGTTTGAACCCTAGTCTCCATAGTCCAGCACTCAAACCACTAGACCACGCTGGCACTCTAACTACACAGGAACACTCTATTAAATGTAGAAATGTCATATCATCAGCAACACACATCACCAATCCACCCCTACTGAGTACATATTCTTTTTGAAAAGGCTGCAGGACCCACTAAAAGGTTTGCACTCCCTGGTATCTGGATAGAAACTGAAGTGGCCAGATTGCTTTGCTGTCAAGTGGCTTATACTCTTAGCAAGTAGCAATAGCAAGTACATTTCTATAAAACTTATCAGTGAACTAACACTCTAGAAGCAGTTTACAACGTATAAGCCAATTGTCCCCAACAAGCTGGGTACTCATTTTAGCGACCTATGAAAGAATGGAGGGCTAAATGGACCCAGGATCTCTGCCTGGGTTTGAACTCACAACCTTGTGGCTGTGGTTGGCTGTAGTGCTAGCATTTAACCACTGCACCACCAAGGCTCCATTAGCAAAAGTGAGGCCTGATGAGAAAAGTTATTAATGAAGAAGAACATACAAGCTAGGAGAGGCTACTGCAGTTTGCTTTTGCTGGAGCATTGGACTATGACTATGAAAATCAAGGTTCAAATCCCCACTCAGCCATGGCAAACCACTGGGTGACCTTGGGCAAGTCACACTCTCCCAGCTTCTGAGGAAGGCAATGGCATACTTCCTCTGAAGAAATCTTGCCAAGAAAACCCAATAATAGGGCAAGATTCCTTGCCTTAGGGTCACCATAAGTTAGAAATGACTTCAAGGCACACAACAACAACAACTGGGAAGGGCAAGATTCTGCCCTTCCTTTGCTTTCTGCTGAGTTAATGGGATGCAAATCATTTTCACATTTTGAACTTTCACATTTTGAACTCAACTTGCAGCAATTGAAGTAAGCTAAGGGAAAAGGGGAAAAGTAGGAGGGGAATAGAGAGAAACTGGGACATTTTAAAAATAGTTGAAAAGTGGACAGAGGATTGATCAGGATGGTCCCAGCCAAATTGGGACAGCTGGAGGGTATGCCAAGACCTGGCTACAATTACAAAAAAGTTCTTGGGAGCTAAAATGTTTGAATATTTTAGATCAAAGGTCATTACTGCAAAATATGTCCAGATTCAGGGAGATATTAGGTGAGCACCAGAAGAAAATGAGGGCAGAGGAAAGTTAGGGAAAGTGAATTCCATTAAGAACAGCTGTACACACATACACAAACAAAATATCTCAAAAAGCAATCATGCCAGTTGATGCACAATGGATTTTTTTCTCCATCTTCTTTTATTCAAGTTATGTCTTACAATATATAGAATACATACAATATATACTAGTGGAAGACTCACAAGAATAATAACATCAACAAAAGTAAGCATAGTACAGCTATTCCAGAACTAACAAGAACAAGGGGAACAGTACAGTATAAGGGGGAAAAAATCTGACAAAAATCTTGCTAGACATTACTCCTAGATGAAAAATAGCAAGTCATTCATGTAAGTGTGGAAACTGTCCACATTTTATCAGGAAGTCTACTTTAAGTAAGAGTCCATTGGTCTGTGGTTTCAGTCTTTCAGCACTTCTACAAAAGAATCATAAGTGATAGTTATTGCTTATCTTGACAAAAGCCACTTTTGTTCAGCATAATAACTCTAGTTACCTCCTGGAAAAGTGAAGGATACATCTGTGCAACCACTAGAAACTAGATGTGCAAAGTTTATTTCATACAAAAACATGTTGTGGGAATGTGGGTGACAAACTACAGGGCTATTTAGTTATTTAATCGCTTTACCACTGAGTAATACAGATTATTACAAGGCAGATCATCCAGAAAACCATCCTCTGTTCATTTTCCCCCTCTCTCTCCTGGTCTGGTCTTTCTCTTATCTGCCACTGCCTAACAAACCTAATCTGTCTTTGGTTAGTGAACAAGTTCATTTCACAGAGAACGCATTATAAGGGTTCTAATATCTACATGGCATCAGTAGAGGAGTGAAGTCAGAAGTCCATGGAATTACAGCACTTAAACTTTTAGATTGGCAGGGACAATAATGTCTTCTTCCACTTCCCTCAGCTATTTGTGTGCCATCTGAGTTTAGCTGTAATCCTCACAGTGGCTGGAAAGGGGTTCTTATTTCCCAATCAATGCTATATTTTTGTGAACAAGTCCTGTTGTAATCCACAGTGTTTGAGTTGGCTAAGTCTTGAATATACTATGAAGACCCAATAACTTTACAAAAGTCCTGCTCCTAGTGGCAATGATTTGTTGACACAGATCAACACTGCTGCAGCTTTTTTTCCCTTTTTTTTAGTGCTTCCTGGGAATGTGGCTATGGTCATGTTAAGCAACTGTACTTCAAAATTTACCATTTCTATCACTGGGTGGCATATCAGTAACAGAGAATCAGGATTTATAAAAGCATACTTAGCACACAGCATGAGATTTCTGAATTTGCTCTTACTCATGTTGGCTTTTCTGTTCAACAAGTCCATACTGATCTATGAGGAACAAGTCTTATATGCATGCAGTGTTTAGTTTTATGGTTCATTCAATGCACTTTTTTTACCTCAAGAGTCCAGGATGGCTAACAACTCCCACAAAACACATTACACTCCAGTTTCATTACAGTCTTAATTCTTATGATCACAGACATAAAATAACATACTATAAAACCACCAGCAATCAAACAAATGTTGCACTTGCCTATTCCCAGAAAGTCTGAATAAATAACTAGTTTATAACTAGTTTCTCAATGACAACATGGGGACTACTGCCATGATGCCCATGTCAAGTGCCAACTGGCATGAGCGAAAGGACCATCAGAAAACAAACAGCACACAATGCTTTCATAGGCAATTGCACAATTGCTTTAAAGTCTCTGAATTGCCAACAGTTGAGCACTTCACAAATGCATCTGCAAATCTAATGACAAGATATTGTACTATTAGAGTGTGTGTGTTTGTGTGAATGCACACATGAGAGAGAAAAAACCATGCCTAACTCTGTGTACTAGAAATCAGCATCCTCGAGCTTTCTCACTCAAAGATCGGGGGGGGGGAGCAAATGAGTACCTTCTAAAACTTCAGTGGCTCCCAAACCCTCATGGCAGGCTAGCAAACCCCCCTGGTCCCCTCATTTAATTTTTTCCAATTTGATTCTGGTAATTCTTATCCTCTGGTGGCCCCAAACACAAGAAAACTGGTTACAGATGGAACCATTTTGTCTGTTCACCAGCTGCCAAGAATCCCCAATTCTCCCAAAGCCGTTGGCTGGGAAGGGGGGGAATTATGACCAGAAATGGAAACTAGTCCCTCCCCCAACATATTGGTTCACCCTAGTTCTAAAGCTACATACTACAGAAATAACCAATGGTGTAAAGGCTTGCAGATTTTTTTAACATTTATCTTGTGGTAGGTAGGTAGGTAGGTAAGTGCATGTGTTTGTGTTGCACACATATGCGTGCGCACATACACACACACACACACACTCACACACACATATATATATATATCAGAAAGGTTTTTTTGTCTTGGAAACTTTTTGCCATGTTTTGTGGGGCCCTAGGTCATTTTAGGACCAGAAAAGTCCTTTTGTAAAAGTGATAGTAAACTAGAAGTGGCTTCTAGTCACTTGCTGTTTTGATGAAACCCATCTCCTGGGTCTATAATGGCCCAGTCAGGCCTAAAAGTATGGTCCGTAGAGGGCACTGGATGTCATTTGGGGGCAAAAAAATGGGGAGAGGGATTTCCAGTGGGTGTATGGTTGGAGAGTACAGCCCCCTAGACTCCCACAATTGCCCACTCCTTCTTTACTGTGTAAACAATTTTTTGCAGTAATTAACTACATAATTATAGCATTTTAAAATTAAATGTGGATTCTACCTTAACTGGAACATCCTACAGAATCCTGGGATTTATAGTTTAGAGAAGTTTAATAGAACTATCAACCAGAAAATTCTAGTGCCTCACAATCCCTAGACTTGCATAGGATGTTGCCATGGCAGTTAAAGTAGAATATATAGCTCTAGATTTGTGTGGTGTAACTGGATCCCTAAATAAGTACTAGACGGGCAAAGAATAGAAAATACTGAGCAAGTGATCAACTGAACTTAGGGAGGCAACCTTCCATCTGAGATAAATCTGATTTTATAATCTCACTGCACTCTTTCTCAATCTTACTTATTGTACCTGAACTTCCATCTTTGACAGGAGGGGGTGGTGATGAACTATTTTCTCTCTGCTTCATTGTCCTACTAGGAACAAACAATGCCTCATCTGAGTCAGATGAGGCCCATGCTTTGAAGTGTTCCTTCTTGACTGTAGCTCTTCCTTTTCTGTTCCTCTTCTTATAATCTCCTCCTACTGCAATTGTTTTCTTGTTTCTATCTTCAGCTGGGATTGCTCTGTGGAAGTGCTTCACAACCTTTATGTTTGGCCTAGAATAAAAGTAGAAGCATAACTGAGTCCAGGAAGATGTAATGCATCTACTAGTTCAGAAACTACTTTTTTTAAATTCATGAAATGACAAATAAGAGGCATGTGATAATTACGAACGTCTTGTTGTTTGCCTTCAAGTCATTTCTAAATTATGATGACCCTAAGCCAACCCTATCATGTGGTTTTCCTGAAAAGATCTGTTCAGAGGGGATTTGACTTTGCCTTCCTCTGTGGCTGAAAAAGTATGGCTTGCCCAAGTGGGTTTCCATGGCTAAGCAGGGATTCGAACCCTGGTTTCCAGAGTCATAATCTAACATTAAAATCACTACATAACACTGGCTCTCTTGCTTGTAGTATCTTCGCTGTCCTAATTTACCATTCACATTTTCTTCCTCCATCACACACAATTCACAACTATACTATTAATACCATGCAGGTCACAATTCATACATAGTCTAAGAGTTCTCTATACAGTAGTACTGCCATCTCATCTGTATACTTCCTCTTACCATCACTGCAGGTTGGTAAACATATAATGGGCAGGACTGAGATGCTTTTAACTAGCTTTTCTGTGTCTTTTTTTTTACTCCAGGTGAGATTCTTGTTTACAAAGACAACTGTAATTCAAGTTTATACCTATTAGCTCAAAGTGTTGCAGTCTCTTGCCAACATTTCAAAAAGCTTGCTATCACAAGGTATAGCATAATGCCTTCTACTGTTGTAACAAGGGACCAAAGAACAGTACCACTTCCAGAATTTTTTCCATTCATGCATCTCGGGATCCAAACTTTTACATGTTTGTTTGTTTAATTTATATCTTGCCTTTCATCCAACAAGTGGCCCAAGGTGGCTTGTAACATGGTTAAAACAAGATATAAATAAAAGCTGATGCTACAAAATTAAAAAAAATTAGCTGTCATATAAAAATACCTATAATTTAAAACAGCATAAAATCATTTTAAAAGCATAACAATAAAACTAAAAATGCAGGGCATAGCCCCCTTTAAAAGCACCTTTCCATGACCTACCTATCATCAAATGCCTATTTAATTTTTTTAAAAAAGGTCTATCTGCTGGAGGAAGGAGGATGGGGGGGAGAGACTACAGCCTGGGAGCATCCACTGAGAAGGTCCTCCCACATGTCATCACTGTGATGATGGGACTGAAACAAAGCCCTACCCCAGGGAACTCAAGACTTGGATAGGCTCATATAGAGAGGCTCATAAATACAGTATATTGAATATCTCTTATCCAAAATGCTTGGGACCAGAAATGTTTTGGAGTTGGGATTTTTTCCCCAGATTTTGAATTACAAGTAGCATAGTACATACCTGTACTGTATTTAAGAGGTTGTGGAGAGACAAAAGGCTGGCGGGAGATGCCAGGATCTGTGAAATGGCACAAATCCAAGGGTAGAGTGGAATGAACCCACACCTCCCACCATTTCACAGATCTTCATGTCCCTCTCCAGATGCTTCTCTTTGCAGCCTTGCATCTCCCTTCAGCCTCACAGATATTAGGCTACTTGTATTCCAGAATCCAAATGCACAATATTCCAGAACTGAAACCTCAGAGCATCATGTTAGCATTCAAAAAGTTTCAGATTTTGGAGCATTTTGAATTTCAGATCTCCAGATAAGAGATACTCAACCTGTATTTTTATAAATACATGTATACATATGTATAAAATAGCATACATACAAAAGGCTTGCATAAATTGCAAAATATCTGTGTTTCATGGGAGGCATTGATGAGAATGTATCTGATACCCCATTCATATTTCTATGACCACACTAAGTTTACAGTTTCAATATGGATGGGCCACACTGTAATATAGTTGGGTCACATTGCAATCCTATATGCTTGTCTTCACAGATAAGGGCCAAACTAGGTGTAATTGTGTAAATAGAAATTAATATATGGGGGGGATCTGAATATCAATCAAGAGTATTGAGACTTGTTTGCAATGGGAACACCAACAGAAGCTTGCTTCTTAATGTGAATACAGTCAGCCTTGTGTATCCACAGATTCTTTATCCAATGATTCAACTATCCACAGCTTGAAAATGTTTTTTTAAAATACAGCTGGCCCTCTGTGTCCACAGGGTTTTTTTAATGTGCAAATTCAAACATCCAAAGCTTGAAAATATTTTTTAAAAATATATATTCCAAAAAGCAAACCTCGATTTTACTATTTTATATAAAGAATACCATTTTACTGTGCCATTATATTTAATGGAACTTGATCATCCATGGATTTTGATATCCACAGGGGGTCCTGGAACCAAACCTCAGTGGATACCATGGGCCCACTGTATATAAATTTTACTTACATTGTATTTAATAAGACTTGCGCTCCCATGGACTTTGGTATCAATAGGGGGTCCTGGAACCAAATCTCAGTGGACACTACAAGCCTACTGTACCAGTGGAATAAAGGAAGTGGTCACTTTTATCTGGAGCAGAATTCTAAAATCATTATTTCTGCTGGTCACACTGCTGTTACCCTAATTGATATCATTCAGGTATATATATGTCCATATTAATAAAAACAAAAAAGATTCAGTTATACTTACATAAGGTAATCCATCATCCGAGTCATGTTTATGTAGCAGCAGGAACAGGTATACCTTCTATAACTGATTTTAATAAGCCCATTTCGTACACAGTGTTCCTGAAATAGTAAGATTGGCATACAGCCTTTAAAACTCATTGACTACCAAAGTAATTACTCAAAGCAAAGAAACATATATACAAAAAGAGAAAGATGAAAGTTTATTAAGTGATTTTTAAAAAGTGGCACAGTGGATAAGAAGGATAATTTACTAGAACATCAGAAGTTATTGAAAAATGGTTGGTGCTCAGAGAAAAGTCCGTGCATATGGTTTTTATAAGATGAAGTTTGAAGTCAATGAGAGGAACAAAATAATGAAGTAGCACTGAAAATCATTGTTGAGAATATGGATTAAATATAAGAACTAGCCTTTGTTCTAAAATACCATTGTGGATTTCACCTCATGAAGGCTTTCATGTAAGAGAAAAGAAAATTAAAGATAAATGGATTATATATCAACACATTTTGAAATAAGAAAATGGCTAACAGTCAAATTTTTCCTATGAATGGAGTTGACCAGAAGAAAAACATATTAGTGTAGCTGTTTTTTTCCAATAAGCTAGTTTCTACAGCTCCCAGAATTCCCCCAACAATATGGTCATACAAGGGATTGTAGGAGCAGTCTAAAATAGCTTTTGTGTTACAAGCAGAACACGTGGCCATATCACTGGTTAAATGGCCAGCCCATTAAATGGCCAGCTACCTACCTTTCTGTTGTTATATTTCAAAACTGTATAGAGTTTATCATCTGCTGCAGTTTTAAGGGGTGTTGCTATAACAACACCTGGTACATAATACTCTTCTCCCAAAGATTTCCTAATTCTGACAAATACATAGTCTCCAACCTGTAGAAAAACAGAGAAGAGTTGGTTCGTGCACATCCATTTTAAACTGAATTGTCCCAAGGTTTTATCATCTTAATACTATGAGAGATGACAATGTAATTTTACTGTGTGAGCTTACACACATGCATTCAGCAATTCCAAAGTTCATATTAGCATTACAGCTTTATTCTGTGCAAAACTGTGGATAATAGTAAACCTTAGTGAAATGAACAATGTCCAGTGGAAGCATAACATAGAATCATTCTGGGGGACCTAGAAAATGCCTAGGACCTAGAGAGAACACTTCTCTAGAAATCTCTAGATCTTCCAGTGTGGCTCTATGGTCAACTTCTGGTGGAAGCATAACACAGAATCCTGCTCGAGGTCCTACAAAATGTCTAGAGAGAACATTTTTTTTCAGATGCAAAACCAGGTATACCGCTCCCATGGATACGGTGGTTGTACTGTACTAAAATTAGGAGTACCTTCTAGGGATGCAATTCTTCATTTTATTCTTAATTTTCTTCTCGCTGTGAGAAAGTGTTTGAAAACTGCAGGTTTTGAAAACTATACACAGTTATACACAGTTAGGAATTATTCCATAGCAAATTTGCATGTAGTATTTTTCTGTGCAGAAAATCCTATTTTCTGAATAAAACAAATTGTGAGATTCTCATCCATTCAGAATTCTTTTCAGGATTTTTCAATCCTTGACAAACATATTTTTCAACCATTTTAAAAAATATTTTCAAATATCCTTTCCATCTCTATCTATTACTAATTACTAAAAAAAAAAACAGCCGTATTAGCCTATTTCAGTATGAAAAGAAGGGGAGAAAGGAAAGGGGTCCTGTGGTACCATTATAACTGATTTATTTTAGTATTCAAAGAGATGACCATGTTAGTCTCCTTTAGCATAAAAAAACATAAAGGAATCCAGTAGCATTTCTGAGACTAACTGGAAAGGAAAGATTTCTAGCATACATTTTCATGATAACTATGTAACTGAGGTTTGAATACTGTACTGTCCCCAGATAATTTCAAAGGTGCTACTGGCCTGCTTCATGCATTTTTATGATTTATTTTAGCAAGAGTGTTTATGGAATTACAATCCATTTTCTCAGACAATACAGTACAGAATTCAAGCCTCAGTTACATAGGACCTTATCACACAGGGGTCTGAAGCGGTGCCATCCCTGTCACTTCCCGGTCCTATCGCGCT
>JAIPUX010001232.1:67872103-67882227 GCA_020142125.1 Phrynosoma platyrhinos | reverse complement strand
AGAAATGCCCACTTAGAAACCTCCTCAAAGTTTGGCATTTTTCTCAATTTCTACTCTCTCTCTCTCTCTCTCTCTCTCTCTCCTCCCTTTATTTTATGTGTCTAAAGCCTCTTCTTTTCTCTTAAAAGCAGCTTTATTAGCATTTTAATAACACTCTTCTCAATAATTTCTTTGTTTCTCAGACTGAATGGTTGGTTTAGCATAATCCTTCTAGGCAAACGTTTTCATTTATCAACTGTCCATTTCAATTACAGATTACTTCAGTCAATCAAAGCAAATACCATCACTTCTTCTCCAAGTAAAAGGTGCCCAATTCCTTCAATTGCATGGTATTTAGCCAATATAGTGGCTAATTTTAAATTCCATGCTGAGTTAAGTTCAAACCATGACACTGATTCCTCTTGTTATTTTTTTACACACAAGTAAGCCCATGGTTCTGAGGGAACCCCAGAGAGCCAGCAAGGTATAGTGATTTGAACACTGGACTGTGAGTCTGGAAACCCAATTTTTCACCCCCAAAACTTCCTCCAAGGTACTTCCCCACACATGCTCAAGCACACCAAGGTGCCTCCTTTTCCATCTGTCTCTTTTCCAAAAAGACAACTGGAAATGATGTTGTGTCACTTCCTGTTGCAATTCTGAAGGAAAAATGATGGGAAAATAAGATTTTTGAGAGGGGTTCTGGGGGGATTTGAAGGGACTTGGGAAGGTTTCTGAATATTTGCAAGCAATGAGGGGCTGTGGATGAGATTTTTGGGTGATTTTTGCCTAAGAATTGCACTGATATTTTTTTAAGGGGGGCTTTCAGGGGCCACAAAAATGGGCTCCATGTGCTCCATATAGCCCATCTAGTCAGTGGTGATGCTGGAAAGAGGATTCTGGTACAATTAAAAAAAAGTAATTTTTCCAAACCCTGTGTTCCACCACTGACTTATGTGCAATGAGTAGCTTAGGTATATTGTGGTTTTCATTGTTCCCATATCTTGGCTATTCCTTCATGGGGAATGCTGTAGTAATTCTTATCTTAGGTGCTAGTCACATCAACAAGTGTTGCAACTGCACCCTTCCGTGCCACAAGGTTTTCCAACTGCACCCTTCCGTGCCACAAGCCACAGCTGAATCTCTTTTAGTAGTAATGTTCATTCTGCCCTTGATACTGTGACAGTTCATCTAACAGCAACAAGGCAGCAAAAATATCATGAAAGAATGATGAATAGTGCCTCCCTGCTTATTGCAACAAGTAGAACTCCATTGCAACAAGTAGAATTCCAGGGAAGAACAACAAAGCAAGAATAACAGCAACTAGAGTTCTATAGAATAGCCTAAAATCAGTTGTTAGTTCCAATTAGAACAGAGCCACTCAGGGGGGTTGCAGACTGCCAGAAATAGTGCAAATTGAGTCCACTTTTAGGGTTAGGGTTAGTGCTAGGGAATCATGGGAATTGTGTTTTTTCTGAGACATTAAGCCTTCTCTGTTAGAGAGCTCTGGTGCCACATTAAAATACAGTTCCCATTATTCCCTAACCCTAACCCTAACCCTAAAAGTGAACTCAATTTGCACTGTTTCTGGCAGTCTGCAACCCCCCTCAGTCTGTTGCTGAATGGTAAATCAACACTTCTGTAAATCCTCCTTGTTTCAATAATGCTATTCCAACTGGATTTGGGTCAAGAATTGTTACAGATGCAATAAGGTCACACTTCTTTTGCATTTTTAATGCTTATGTGTTTATGTAGCAAGTCACTTTGCATATGTCTTATTTTTAAAAAGCAGGGGTTAGCCACTAACATCACCTACCTCTTTAGGGGGACAGACCCGAAGTGGACAGATTCTCTGAGGCCCCTCTTTCGAAGCTTCCTGAAGTTCAGTGGCCTGATGTATATATGTTAATCCTGTCAGGATCTCATCTTCCAACAGCATCACATCCTCATAGGCAATGGGCCAACCTGCATTTCCTAAGGCCTCTAGCAAAGACTCCTTGCGATCCACATATGACACTGGCTGATCCTGTTCAAATCTAAAGACAAAAACACATGAATGCTGACTTTAAAGTGTGTGTGTGTCCTGCAGGTGTCTTGATTAAGCGTCGCAACAGTTTACTGTAGTAAAAGTCATCTGTATTCCTGAAGTGTAGAAATGCAAAGGGTGGTCTCATATAGACAATTCTGTGGCAGAGAGGTATTACATATTGTGGTAGGAACTGGCTCACTGCCTTTTCTTTTTGGCAGAGACTCTGTATCTTTAAAAAATCTGGTTTGACATGTGCAGGCCTCTTCAATTGGAAAAAAAACCTGGCTGACATGCAGCTATTAAAAGCACTGAGCCTCTGTTATGAAAATACGATGACAACATTTTCATCACACAATAACATCATAGCATCTTTAAGCCAGATTAGACAAATTCATGGGAGTCAATAAATGTCTTCTAGCCACACTGGGTAAACATCACTGTTTCTGATCATGTGTGTTACTATCAGCCAACAAGAATGAAAGAGCTATCTCATAAAAACAGACATTTTAAGGACCAGACCATAGGAAAAGCTACTTTTTATTTTTTTGGACTTCCAGAACCTCCCATCTAGTATGGTCTAGGACACAAGACAGTCTGAGGAAAACATGTGGAATTCATAGATTCCTAATTTGATACTGTGGCCATGGGGGAAAATATTCCCTTTCAGCCAAAAATAATACCTATTGTATAAAAATCCATCCATATCTTTCTAGCTGAACCCTAACCTCTTCACAATTCCACCTCCAGCTATGGGAGCAAAACAATTGCTTGGGTCCAGCAGAATTATTGGGTGGTACTTGATATAGCCCAACTGAAACTAGATGAACGTGGATCTGGTATGTATCCTGACAAATGATCACTGGAGGCTTAAGGAAGACCAGGAAGACCTGCTTACTACTTCCTACCAGGAAGTTTACCACTGTACCCCCATACTTAGGAATGCTCTATCCATCTTTATGGTGCCACGGCAACTTTACCATTTGTGCGCCAACAAACTAAGGCAATTCTACATCTCATTGTAAGGCTCCAACCACCTCACATGGCAGAATTCAGTAGCAGACCCCTAAACATCCTATTCCTCACTCTGTCACATAAGCCTGCTAGAGAAAGGAGTGGAAAGCCTGTTCTTGGTACCTCAGGGCAGAGGGTTAGAAGGAGGAACATC
This sequence comes from Phrynosoma platyrhinos, assembly GCA_020142125.1. NCBI lineage: Eukaryota > Metazoa > Chordata > Lepidosauria > Squamata > Phrynosomatidae > Phrynosoma > Phrynosoma platyrhinos. The sequence continues at coordinate 67,879,054 of JAIPUX010001232.1, read as the reverse complement.
TAACTACCAGCACAACAGTGCTTGGGTGACACAAGAGACCTGCCCCAGGTCCTGTACACTCATTGCCTCTGGACTGGCTCCTCCTGTAATTTACTATGAGTAGTTCCTGGACTGTATAACTAATGGTACTTGGCAACAAATTCTGCATATACTACAGATTAACCATATTATGCTTTCAGGACATGCCTAATGCATTTGGGGTGAAGAGACCCAGTAAGAATAGTGGCATTTTTATCAGTCAGCACATGCAGTGTTTAGTGATGTCTTGTACTTACTAAAAGAGACATCACATCACTGTCATCAGCTGAAACACAATAATTAAAGCTTTCATGTCAGGGATAGGTGACTTATCTCTTACAGATTCTTCAGGCTTGTACACAGTATCATTCAGACCATTCTAGAGGCTACAAACCCAACAGCCATGGCTCCCACCTTTCCAGTCTGCATAGATGGAAACCCTTATGTGTGAAGCATGTACTCTATGAACAAGAGCCTCACATTACCCACAAACACAGATTGCTAAGGGCATTAAAGACACACAAAAATCAAAAAATAGAATGCTTAATACTGAAGAGGTGCTTCTATAGAAGGGAAGCTCTAGTGGCTCTCATTCTTTCCATAGTTTTAAGGAGAGAAAATCTTAACTGAAAAGCAAGAAGTATCTTACTTCTCTTTTTCTTCTTGTGGTAACGCTCTCCAAATAATTTGATCAAGGCGTCTGTTAATGAAAACACAACAATGTTAAGAGTGAGCGTCAGGTAAAATCTAACATACTTTTCTAAAACATAACTGTGACCATCTGTATATTGAGAAAACACAAGCATCAATATTCTCCTCATCTGACAACTAAAAAGATCAAAATTAACCTCTGTGAATAAAGGGAACTCGCATTTCAAAGTAACAATATGATAATTACGGGTCACTGAAGAATGTAATGAACCTCCCTCCCCATTGCAGCCTGTAAAAATGTCATAGGAAATGCCCCATTCAGCACACATTGATATATACAAGCAGTGAAAGTATATTAAATATCAGCCAGGATAAATGTGGCTCTATACATAGCATGAAATGGCTTGTTCCAAAGATCACTTATGTCATTAGAAAATGTCTCCACTCAAACTTCAGGGGTCATTGACTGCCAGAACTTGGAAAAGGACCACAGCTTCCAACCCCACCCCACCCACACACATGGCACATGGCCTGTGGGAATTCAATAACCCGCCAGCCATACAAAATCTACCTTTACTTGTGACCTTTCACTAGCAGGCTGCATGTTTGATTAGGCTGTAAACTGCTCAAAAATTTACAGCCTACAAACCAAATAAAGCCAGTATATGTAAGAGTTCTAGAAACTCTAGATCAGGGTGGCCAACTGTTGGAGGACAGTTGCACTGGCCTCCAAAGAAACTTCTAGAACCCTACCCTATTTATCCCCCAAAAAAATCCCCCCAATATACCCATAAAGAGTGTGCATGCAAGTTCTCCATGTTTTTAGCCCACCTTTTGGGGCAAAAGCAGCTTTTTTAAATAGGAAGTGTCCAAGGATTTATGATCCTGCCCACGACGTCCAAAAAATTCAGGAATGGACTCAAATTATTTTGGACTCAAAATAATTGATTTTCTATATTATATTATATTAAATTATATAGCCACTGGGAGTCACAGAAAACAGCCTGGAGGCCATGCTTTCAAATCCCTCACTGGTAGACCAGGTTTGTCCAATAAGGTGCTCATTAGATGCTTTGGGATACAATCCCCATCATCCCCAGCCAGCATACAATAAGTGAATTAATTAAAACATAAATAATTCACTAGTTATTGATCAATAAGTCAAATAAATGTTTCCTTTCTTATTTCTTGGTCCACTTCATGTATTTTTGTCTCCAAAAAAAATCATAGAGCAATAAATAGGTTAGGCAAACCTAGGTTCCCATTATCTGAGAGCTTTAGTCTCTATGAACATGCTTGGTATCTCCTCTGGTGCACAGGACAGGTGCCATCTGTGCTCCAACACACTGGTCCAGCTGTAATTCTTGAATGCCTTAAAAGGCTCCAGAGGTTTCCAACTAGGGATTCTAGTAGCTAGAACAAACTACCTTTAACTGGAGGACAATACAGGTAGACTGTACATAGAATGTGGGAGGGACGGGTTGCATGCACACACGCACATACACACACAGGCACCTTCAAGTCACTTGTTGACCTATGTGATCTTTCTGCCTAGCAATGGGCCTCCAGGACTCATGGTCTAAGTGCTTCCCATTATCTACTAACTGACCATTTAACTGGAGATGCCAGGGATTAAACCTGGGACATTCTGTATGGAAGGTCTGTGCTTTCCCACTGAACTATGACTTTCTCCCTTTATTTCATCACTTCGACAGTAGACTCTGTGTGCCTTCCAATTTCCTATCAATTTATGGTGACCCCATGAATTCCACAGGGTTTCCTTACGCAAGGAATGCTCAGAGGTGGTTTTGCCAGTTTCTTTTTCTGCAATATAGCTTACAGCACCTGGTATTTATTGGTGGTCCCTCATTCAAATACTAACCAGGCCTGATCCTACTTACCTTCCAAGATCAGACAGGATCTGGTGCCTTTAGGGTATTTAGGCCAACAGTAAACTAGCATTTTTATTTTAAGCAGCTATTGCAGCAAACAGAACCACCTTGTAGGTTAATTATCAAATTCCTCTCGTTCTACAGGATACTACAGTAAAGGATATTGAGAATCACAACCTGAAGAATAGAAGCTTCCTGGTGGTCTCGTCCTCTAAACCAGCCCTGGCTAGATGCCAGAGCCTGCAGGTGCAGTAAGACTTAACCCAGTGGAATTCAGGAGAAGCTCTGGACTAAATCCATCTTTCTTTGAACCACAAATGTGTCCCTCTGGCAGAGTAGGGCTAGAATTACTAAAGCATGCCAGAGACATTCAGGCATTCTAAGGCATAAACACTGCAGCATAATTTGTGTCACACATACTCAAAGCCCTTAATTTATTCACAAGCATAAAATCTGAGAGTGCTGGACTATTTATTTCTGATAGGCACATGTCGTCTGTTAACCACCTGCTCATTTTCATATGCTTGTAATTACTCTGCATCATTGTACTTTGCAGTTTAGGGTCTCCCTTTTGGTGGTGGTGTGTGTGGGGAGAGGTTGTTTTTGTTTGTTGCTCAGCAGAAACATTTTCCTTTTAGGTGGCATGAAATTATTATTATGACATTTTGCCTCATTTATGTTTCATGCTAATAGCATTTAGATTATTAATCTACAGAACAGAAGTTTATGTCATGCATTGTGTGTGTCAGCGAGAGTGAGTACTTTTGCATGCAAACACAAATTGTGCAATTTAGCAGGTGTCAAGTAAATTTTTAACCAATCTCAGTTCAGAAACAACTGCTGCTACCCTTGCAAATTCAATTCCAGAAATATAATACACCGTAGTGTAGCATAATGCGACAAGTCTGAACAGATGTGGTGGAGAAAAATTTAGAGCTATTGCTTGGTCATTTTCAAACCATTTCATATTGAAACAGCCTCCTGACATGACAGCTTAGCAAGATCTTATAGAGCAAAACAGCAACTGCTTCAAAAATGAAGTGCTATTTTGGAGGTTCAGGGACTGAAACTACACAACTGTCCCACACACACACACACACACACACACACACCAAAACACACACACCAAAACACTGAGCAGGCTCAGTAGGCAGAACAGAAACATATGAGGTTTTATGGCTGGGTCAAGATTTTGCAATGGAATGTTTAAAAGCATTGCTCTCTTCAAAAATGAAAATATATAATGAAAATATATGATGAACAAAATCCAAGGTAACATGATGTAACCAAAATCTGAATTTGTACATGGCATGCAACCAGTGGAACTGGAATCAGTATCACAAGGTCACCTTTCCTGACTACACACTAGGCTTGGTTTGTTTAAGTCAGAGCTAGGCAATGCTCAGGGGTCAGGGAACTACACTTCCTACCCCCCTTGGAGGACCACATCTCTCCTGCTGCCTCCCCTCCAATTTAAAAAAAACAGTTGTTTTTTCAAAAAATTTAGGGGAGCTGCAGGGGCCCCGGGGCCACACAAAATAACCTTGCGAACTGTATGCACCCCACAAGCCTAGCTATAATGGAAGGGTTTCAAACACACTTCAGTTTGGTCCAAGGCTCACTTGGAATAATCTGACTTTGGGAATCCATAGGGAAGGAGATATTGCAATCAAGTATCATTAAAGTGTTTTCACCTTCTTAGAGACCAGAACCAATCTGGGATTACAGACAAGGTCATCCAGGATAGAAGACATCATTTCACTGCAGTCTTGAGCTGTAGCATCTCTCATTTTAGAGATGAATCAGTATATTAAAGCCAATTTGCCACAGAGCAGGCTGTCATTGTTATTGTGTGTGCATTTTTAACCATGTCACTCCAAGTCTTTCCTTTCATATATCTGTGATGGTCATCAGTTGCACATGGCTCAAGCAGTGGCATGTTCCCTCTCCATCCATCCCCCAGTACATGATAATACTGTACCAGTAGTGATGATAAAAATAATAATAATCACCCATCCCCATTGGAGGAGCACACTGCCCACATCCTGGAGTGGCTCTCTAGATTAGTTTGGACTGCAGGTCCCAGCATTCCTCTGCAGAAACTAAAATGCTGGGAAATGGAATCCAAAAATATCTGGAGGATATTTCCCATTCTTGCTTTAATCTATAGTTCTCAGCCCCCAGATACAATACTTTTCAAACAGTGTTCTCACAATAGCCCCCAATGTATCAGTCAGCATGATATCAACACCAATGTTCTTCACTGCTCCCATAAGAGAATCGTCTCTGCATTAATCTGTATGGTAAGGAAATTTCTTGAATGTCTTCCATAAATGTTGGAAGATTACATGGCTTTCAAAGGTGCCAGATCTATGTGTCCCTCCACACAAACAGACAGAGCAGCTAAAAATATGCCCTGCACTGCTTTGCAAACAAGGTATGTAATGGCACACAAGATGCTTTTCAGACAGCAATGATAATGTCTCTAGGAGGAGTGTCTACAACAAAGTAGGAATCTTGTTGCCCTCCAGATGTTCTTAGACTGCACTCCTCACCTTTGGTTATTCTGTTTATTCAGCTGAGAGTTACTATCCAACAACATCTGGAGCCCCACATGATTCCCATACTTGGTGTACAAGATAGAGCCAACTCTCCCTTTCCCATCATTGCCAGGTATACAGTTTGAGTCTGTATCAGCTACCTTTACATCCAGATTCTAGAAAAGCTAACACCAGCCACACTCTGATGAAAAAGATTACTACATAAACAGCAGTCCACATAGCTGGATTCACACACAATGAATCCAATTTGCTTCATGGAGAATTCTTGCTGATCAGACTTGCCTTTCATATGATTTTATTGCTTCTTCCAGCCTCTTCTTGTAACCATCCAGATCCACTGCCTGAGGATTAATCAGTGTGACACATTTCTTATCACTGCTCACATGGGCAAAGGGGAGAACCTGCAGCATAACAAAAGAATCAAGCCTTCAAAATACTGCCACAGACTCTAGCTAGGGTGAGTGAAAAGCCAAGATTCATGTGAGAATAACTCTTTCCTTCTCCCTACAACCCCCCCCACACACACAAATATTTGACAGTTATCTATTTATGTCCTGTCCTTCAATAACATTCTTGGCATAGTTTATAATTTTTAAAAGCCAATAAAAACACAATTTAGCAGAAAATAATTAGACATCAACAGCTAATCAGACAGTAAAACCCAACTGAGTAGCATAGTAATAAAGCCATACAAATTTAAATGATTGGGGAAATAAAATTATTTTTGCCTGGCAATGATGTGATAATAAAAAGGACACTAGCTGGACATTTCTAGAAGGAGGAAAATTAAAATGCCAAAACCAGGAAGGCTGTCTTGGACACTAGTTGAACATACTCATCAAGCACTTCGAAAAGTTACTTTTGGGGGAAGACAGTTCCCTGAAGCCTATCCGTTAGCTTGGCCACCAGCCATGCCAGCTGGGGGATTCTGGCAACTACCCTCTTCAAAAGTAATTTTTTCCAAGCTGTGCACTCGCTCTACTTTAGATGGTGGGGCATTTGCAGAAGATCTTAAGATATTCTACTAAAGAACTTGGGATACTATCATTTCTTATTATACTGCAGGATATATCTAACCAGGGCTAACCCTGCTTAGCTTCCAACATCAGACATGATCTGGTGCCTTCAGGGTATTTATTTCCTCTTACTTTCAGTTTTGAGCAGAGGTATTTAGAATTCTCTGCCAGAGGGTTCTAGTTCATCACCAAACTACAAACCCCAGGATTCAAAAGGATGTTTCCATGGCAGTTAAATCAGAATCATAGTGCTGTAATTGTGTAGTATGAAAGGGCCCAGTATCTAAATGCAGTCAGTAAACAAATAACTGGGCTAACCAACAAGAGACATTTACCAGTGTGCATTGCTGAGTTTTTTGCACAGTCTGTAACATTTCATAGCCACTGGGCCCTTTGTTGCTATTATTTAAGAGCACTCACACCTTAAAAATTCAATGAACCAGCAGCATTTGATCTTTTGTTGATTGACTGGATTAGACTGGATTATATCCTGCTTTTCTCCCTTGACTGAGCTCCAAAGTAGATTCCAATGTAATTTTAAAAGTTCCAGTGAAGGCACAACAAATTATGCAGGCCAAAATACAAATTAAATTAGTTATAATATTATAAAGCCTATTTCAAAAATGTTAAAATGTCACACTAATAATAGATAACCATTAAAATATTTAAGAGTCCAGCACATCCATTCTAAAACCTTTTGATCATAACAGTAAGGCAGGTGCTGAAGGCATACCTGAATGCAAAGGTGATGCCGATGGAAGGACAATTGGGAACAGGGCTAGCCTTGATGATTTTGGAAGAGGGTTTTAGAGT
>JAIPUX010001232.1:67823382-67865658 GCA_020142125.1 Phrynosoma platyrhinos | reverse complement strand
ACCAGACAGGAAATTTTAGAAAGAAAAAGCGGAGAGGCTCATGTCTGCATGGCATGTTTGTCACCCAAGCAAAACAGGAAGTAAACAGGAAGTAAACGCAGCCCCACAGAACCATGGGAAAACCGGCAAAAAGCTTTAAAGGAGATTTTTTAGTGCGAATTTTAATTCCACACTATAGTAAATGTGCAATTACTGTAATATCGCAAATGCTTTTCCTCTAAAATCCCAAAAGTAAAAAGATCTTGGATAACACCACTTTGTGACCACTTTAATATCAGTTTCTGTGCGGAGTCGTGTGAAATCGTTAGGCATAAATACGCTATTTTTCTGAGTTTTGTGTGGGATAACCTATAGATTTCCCCCATGTGATAACGTCCTATGAATGCCGGCCATGAAAGCCTTTGACTTCACAATGTTGGCATTATTAAATACATGAGTTCTTGTTCATGTCAGTCTGGACTTTTTTCCCCATCCTTGTCTTGTCCTTCCATGGTATACTGCAGACATCAGAGAAATACAACAATTGCAGCATCTAGCATACTATTTATTTAGTGTGAAGTAATATTAAGCAGGAAGGGGTTTGAATTCAAGATATGTCAGAAATGGGCTGTTTTACTGAGTAATCTCCACAGTCTTTTTTACCTGCATGTAAAGCTTTCTTCTTTCTGCTTGGACTCTCAGAGCATGCCTGCCATCCATCGATACCAGGCTGTGGTGAAGGTGAAGCAGACTCTTCAGAGGCGCAATGTGGCCTATTTGGGGGATTCGTTCCCTCAACTTGTGGGGTTACAGTGAAATGTTGTCTGCGATGTCTGTTTAAGAAACAGACAAGTCAACATCTGTGCCAAAGCCCACACATATATATATATCAGGGAGAAGCCACTCTTGAGAACTGTGAGGTCCAAAACATTGCACAGTGAAATATGCTGACCATGTTTGTTCCTGGCATGCAACAGGGAATGGGTGCATAATGTTCAAAAAGATGTGTACAATGCTACATCGTGAAAAACTAAACAGTACCTGGACAAACCATCCAACTAAATAAGAACTATCATCTTAACAGCAACCACAGATATTTCCAACTGGAATCCACAGGATCTGGCCCAAACATTATTTCTGGCAATTTGTTTTTCCATGTGCAATCCATCTTAAACCAGCACTTTAGACAAGGACATACCAAAGGTGTGTATTTGTGTGTCAGAACAAAAACTTCTCCATGAAGAAGACAACTAACAGATGTTAAACATGTTGTTTCTGATTCTTTGGACATGGGATTCTTTCCTCATGGCAAGAAAAGCCTCTGACCAGATCAGCAAGAGGAAACATTTCTGCACTATTCCTCAAGATGCACTTAGAACATTTGCAATGTGGAAAAGAGCAAACAGTGTATATGAGGAATTAGCTAATCCATGAGCAGAGAGTCACCCAAAACAAACTAGGAAAAAGGCAGGTACCACTGGCTGGGGTATGAGGTGAATGGAATTGTGACACTGACAAAGAATATATACAGAGGGTCACAACATATTCCCTCATAAAATGAGATGTCTTCATTGTTTTCCCAGATGAGTACTATGTTGTTGTTTTTAATTCACTATTTTTTTACAGTATGGATACTAAATAATCCTATCAGAAGCAACAGCTTTTGGGCTTTTTTCCATAAAAAAGAATTATTTTGTTCCAAGCACATCAATGATTTTTTTTTCTCCAAGACCATTTCTCTTCAGAACAGAGTATCTCTACTTATAATGCAGTTCTTCTTATCCAATTTTCAGCCAAGACAAAAGTTGTTAACAGCCAGAGAGCAGTGCAAGAAGGAAAGCAATCTGAATACATACTTATCGTGAAGATCTTTTGCTCCATTAAACAAATCCATCAATACATTGTCAGTCTGAAAGGTCTGTATTTTCCTCAGTTCCCTTTCTCCTTGTTCAATCTCTTTTTTAAGCAGATATATATCCTCACACTGTCAAAATGAAAAAAGGGTTACTGAAAATTAGTAACAAATTTTATTCCAGAAATGAACCCATTCTAAACAAATAATACATCTGGACAGTAATTTTAGAAAGGAAAAAAAACTACTTCTTAAGTACAGTATATTTGTCCCCCACAGATTCTTCATTTCTGATGCCTATTCTTGCTTACGTTTTTTTTTTTCTGGTGTTCATTACATTTCACATCTAACGTGATTTCTCAGTATTTTACTAGTAACATTGGAACAGCAGCTCCAAATAGAATTTTAATTCAACCAAGAATTCATAAAAACAAATACTGCAGAACAGAAAATTATTGGTTGAAAATTTATTACATTTTGGCCTGCAATAAAGCAACTGATTTATTAGCCCAATTATAATGGACAACAGTGAAGCCAAAAACTGTTATATATCTTGAGGGAATAGAACATAGTCAATGTAGCTTTTCTCTTTGCTATTGATTAAGTTTTTAAAACTAATATATAGTCCATGATATTTCAAAATAGCCATATCCATTTCTTACTTTTTCTCATTCTTTATTACTGATAAGCTCCCAGAAATTATAAATAAAAGCCTAGACCTGTCATTCCAGCATGATATATTCCACTTATCAACAAAGACAGTGACACTGACTCTTCATAAAACCATTCTGGAGAATCTCCTTATAGCTCTCACAACCTCTCAGCAGGTCACCATGCGTGCCCTGAAAATTTAACAAATCCTCACTGATTCAGCACACTTCATCTTGAGACAAGTCAGTTTGCTTCCTCTGCCATTGTCTTTGTAGACTGAGTGATTCTCCACATGGTAGAACTCCTTGAAATCAGCATGCACTCTGTCTGGCCTCATTCATGAAGTTTTATAGTTGTACATTCAAGAATATCATCTATCTGTAACCCTCCTGTGTTGTCTACTGTTTCTTCCATTTTAAAAAATGCACCAAGGAACAAAAGGTGGAACAGCCACATGATGCCCACATGGTGACTAGGATCTGGATTTCCAGAAGTCTACACACAGACTTGCAGCAGTACTATTAATTATTCTTCTAATCACACAGCTATTATTCTTCTGTTAATTAGTACATAAGGGCTTGATACTACACAAAGGCACTATTGGAGGTCAACATCACTGGGTACTTGTCAAGACTCATACCTTTGCTGGCCCCCAATCCCAACCCCACCGGACCTCTTCTACTTGCCGTTGCCATCCCCTGTTCACCTGCCTTCTCCAAACATGTGAGCAGTGGCAAGGGCAAGCAGAAGAGCACCAGCCACCTTTTCTGCCAGCATTTTGGAGAGTAGGCACCAGCCTGCTGTTCCGCCAAAATCATGCTAGTTTAGAAATGGAAGCATACTGATTTGGCATCATTCCTTATCACACTTTTCCCCACAACAGCATTATGGTGATCCATGGTTGCATGATCTGTTTTCCACATTGCCAAAAGCCACCTTCCAGGAGGAAGGTTGGGATTCACTGATCGCAGCTGCCTACTACCTCCTAAAGCCAGCTGCTCTGTGAATGTGCACACAGCAGCGTGCTTCAGGAAGATGTTGGTAGCTACAATCACTGTGAGGGGGAGAAGGAGAGGAACAGAATCACCCATAATCACACCACATGGCTGTCTGAGAAGCAGAACTGCAGTGGAAGGAACCTATTGCAAGAAGGCAGTAACAGAATAGCAGAAAGACTGAGAGCCTACTGAAGCCCACAGTAACAAATGCAAGTCAAAGCAAAGCAGCAGCAGGAGGAAAAATGTGTGAGACGTACTGGCCAAAAAAGCTGCTGGGAGTATTTTACTCAAAATCTGGAGCCAAGTTTGAAATGTGTGCATGTGTATACATGTGTCACTTTATGGTGTCAGCCATGTGTCAGTTTATGGTGACCTCGTGAATCTCATAGGGTTTTCTAAGGCAAGGAATACTCAGAGATTGTTTTGCCAGTTCCTTCCTCTGAAATATAGCCTGTAGTACCTGTTATTTATTGGCGGTCTCCCATCCAAGTACTAACTAGAGCTGAGCCTACTTAACTTCCAAGTTCAGATGTGATCTGCTGCCTTTAGGGTATTTAGGCATACAGTAGTGCCCCTGAATTAGTACTTAAAGTACATTGGGTCTCCTAAAGCTCTGTACATTTACGCATATTTTCTTTTAAAATAGGCAAAAAAAAAAAATTCAAAACCAAAAGCCTGATGGAATAATATAGTTTTAATCATCCACTCAACAAGCTCAACAAAGATGGAGTCAACCTGATACTCTTTCCCCAAAGCAGATCCTTCTCATGTATTCACCAGCCAAGCCCCTTGGGATTATCCAACAATAGCTACAATGTGGCTAGGATAGCCAGTTAACTGATCCTCTCAAGAAGATTTGTACATGTTGCTTGGCACACAAAAACGCTTTTAAACCCTTAAAGAGGAATCTGGTGCAGTAAAAAACTTTAATCAGATATTATTGTAAGACCTCTTAAAATTGTGCTGATCTCTGACTGTGATAAAGTTGAACTTGAACTTGAAATAGGCCCCTTCATAAGAGAAAAGAAAATCCCTAATGTCTTGGTTGTAAATTTTAATGACTTACCTCAAAAGGTCTTGGAGCATCAGGGTCCCTCAAATAAATATGGTAGTAATGAAACCGTCCACCTGTCTCACTAGCCAGCTCATGTAGAAATTTATTAGCTCCAGTATCATCACAGTTAAATGAAATGGTGTGAACTGGAATGTTCCGCTGAAGTTTGAGTTCGGCTAAAATTGTATTGGGGGGCTGCAAAGAGAAAAAGAGAGAATGGAAATGTATTAATACATATGTTTTATTTATTTATTTATTTATTTATTTGCTTTATAGCCCTCTTTTCTCTCAAAATGGGACTCAAAAGTGGCTTACAATATAAATTAAAACACCTAATAGAGTATGCAGTACAATTGTGTAAAAAGCATTGAACAACCAATCCCTTTCAAATATTACATTTAAAATATTAAAATATTAAAAATAAAATAAAAGTATAGCACATATATGATAGATTAAGTATAGCACACATATGATATATTAAGAACAGCACACCTCCTGCATGTTCTGCTACCCCAACCTAGTAAGGCTGAAGACTTGTTCAAATAGGAAGGTCTTTATGTACCAGCAAAAAAAGAATAGAGATGGAACCAACAAAGCCACCCTTGGGATGGAGTTTCTATAGCCTGGATAAAGCCATGGAGAAGGCTCTCTTTGTCTTTGCCAGATGAGCCTGGTGAGATGAAGAAAAAGCCCTCCCCTGAAGATCGTAAGATGTGGTCAGAATCACATGGAGATGAGGAGAAAAAATAGAACGTGGCAGCACCTTTAAGACTAGCTGGTTTTTATTTTAGCATGAGCTTTTCTGAATATAAACTCACTTCTTCAGATGCAATACAGTGATGTTAAAGCAAATATCATTCTGTACTGAAGAAGTGGGTTTATATCCATGAAAGCTTATGCTAAAATAATAGCCATGTTTTTATATTGTGCTGCCACATTCCATTTTTTTCTCTTCCTCCCTTCCTCCTTTTATGCTGCAAGAGACTAACATGGCTGCTTCTTTTAAAACTACTATAATGTTGAAAGCTACTACAATGAAGTTAGACAGTCTGTATTTAAACTCGATAGGGCTTTATAAGTCATAACCAGCACTCTGAATTGTGCCTGGAAATGGACTGGTACCCAGTAACGTACTCAACTTGTTTTCAAACTGTATTGTATTTTTTTCATGCGGAGCTCAAGAAGTATTAAAGCTTTTGAAAACTATTTTCATTAACTGTCAATGCCTTGGGCTGCAGAGGAGCCTTAAAACTATGAGATGTTGAATTAACCAGAGGAACATTGCATCCCAAAGATCAAAAGTTTCATCTAGATGGTTCTAGCTTCCTATTTCTAGGTAAGACCAAGTCAACTTGAGAAGCTCCAAGTTTACCTGATCCTACCTAGAGATGTAAAATTCTGAGAAATATTGAAGCCAGGGGAAATAACCATGGTTTTGGCTTTTTAAAAAAATAAGAGAGAGAGAGAGAGAGAGAAATTGAAAGAATGTGATACTAGCATCCTTTACAGTTCGGTCAAGTAATAGTTACAAATTGAATTCCTTTTTTAAACAAAATGTTAGAAATATGGCTACAAGGTCTATAAGGAATTCTGATCTGTAAACAATCTCTTTGGTTTTGTCACTTTATTAGGAATGAGCAAAAAGAGGGAGAGAGAGAGAGAGAGAGAGAGAGAAGAAATTATGAGTAAAACAGAGAAAATAATTTTGTTTTCTCCAGTCTTCCAGACATATTCATTTCCATAGAAACAAATGAGAAAAGAATACCAAGACTAGAATTGAAATATGCATACACTGTAGATAAGATTTCCTATTATATAGTTTTCAAAAGTAATTTGGGTGGAGTAAATATATGAACACCTTGTCTTAAACATTTTATTAAGCATTCTAAAAGAAAATATTACTAAATCGATTTTCTTTTCTTTTTTTCCAATTTTAAATTTTTCTGGGCTTTCACATCTCTAGCCCTTCCTAGACTGCAACCACAACTAGCTTCCTACAGCAGATGAACAAGAGAGAAGTTTTTCCGTGTTAGTTGTGCATCACAGTGCTAAGGAATACAGCAAGCCATCATTTAAGCAAGCCTTGAGTAATCCTGGTTGGAGTTAAGGAGAGGTAACTGCTCAGTATCAGAATGCAACTTGCATTAAGAAGATCCTAGGTTGAGTCCATGGCATCTAAAAAAGATGCCAAAGAGCAAAATTGGGTACAACTGTGAATTCTGGTCTAGATGGATCAACAGTATACAGTAGCATCACTAGGATTGGTGTCACCCAGTGTGGGGTGGTAGTGGCAGCTACAGATAGCCCTACTCCTCTTCCCTCCCTTTGCCTTACCCACCTGCCTGGCCAGATCCAGAAAGGTCTGGAAACACCCAGGTGACTGGATGGATCAGCAGGCAGGCAAGCCAGTGGACCATACCACCCTCCCTTTCCACTCTCCCTTTCCAGGAGGAAAGGGAGAGTGGGGCAATATTCTGCCATGAGGGCATAATCCCCTCTTTTGCAGATGCATCCTGGCTAGCGGCAGAGGTTTTTAAGATGGACAATAAGTGACCACCACACTGAATATTCACACACACATCCTTTCAGGGCTGTCACCCAGTGGGATCTGCACCCCCCCAAAACCCTGTGACTCCCCTGACAATATAGTTTATATTTTTGTGCTTATATCCCTGTGTTTTATATCTATGTGCTTTGTACTCTATATCTTTGCAGTTATCAAACAAAGGAGACATTTGGTCTGGCCATTTATCTAAGCAAACTGTTATACTTGTTGAAATCTCAGTGAAGTGGAGACAAACTAAACAAATAAATGAAAAAGTAGAAAATAAAAATATGATACTTGGATAAATAAATAACAACAGGACCTACATGTGGTTAACTTAGTGCATATTCAACTCCATGTTGCTCATTATTTAGAAATATTTATTAATTATATAATAGCTAATTTTCTTTTGGCTGCATCACAGCCTATAAATTTACAAGCTGAGTTTAACAAAAACACTGCAGTATTGCTAGTATATAAGAGCCAGAGCTACTAACTGTCACTGTCTGGGACAGAAGCAATTATCAAGTTTTAGCCTTAAGAAATAATTAACTGTTTGCTAGCAGCAACTACCATCAGAGACACAGATTTTATTTATTATTATTATTATTATTATTATTATTATTATTATTATTATTATTATATATGCTTGTGAATATTTGCATTCCGCATCTTCTGGTTTCCCCAGTTCAATTCATGTTTCGTAGAACTGGCATTTTTATGTAACATCACTGGTCTCTGTTTTCCCCATTCTATCGATATGTCACTGGCTGTAACTGATAAAGGCTAGGAATATGAGGAATACCACAAAGTTGTCATAGCTCAGGGGCAGAGTATAGGCTTTGCATGTAAGACGTCAGAAGCCTAAGTTTCAAGTTTAAGACTTGAAAAAAAACTCTTTCTAAAGCCCTGGAGAGCCACCATCAGTTAATGCTGGCAATACTGGGCTATATGCATTAATGATCTGTTTTTGCATAAGCCAGGGGTAGGCAACCTTTCCCCTTTAAGGGCCGAGGGACTTCAGTTCCCAGAAGCCTCAGCCATGTTGGGCAATAGTCCCATGTTGGCCAATAGCTCCTGGGATTCTGGGAGCTGAAGTCCCTCGGCCCTTAAAGGGGAAAGGTTGCCTACCCCTGGCATAAGCCATTGTTTCATGTCCCTATGATAACATGCCATGAGGCCAATTCTACTTGCCATTAGAGGAGGAGAGCTAAACACATAGTTATTGTTTTCAGCAACCCTCTTATAAAATATCACATTGTAGTCTGAGCATTTCAGCTCCCACGATCACACTATTTCCCTCTCCTACAACTTCAATGAAATCTGTTGGTGCAGCTTCTATACTAAGTGGGAATCATACAGCCTTCCAGAAATTGCTGGACTGCAGCTCCCAGCTAGCTAGACAGTCAAAAGGGAGAAATGCTGGGGGCTGCAATCCAACCACATCTGGAAGACCACATAATTCCTACCCTTGTTCTGTATCCTACTTCTCAGTCTCTCTGCTGTGGCTTCACCCTACCCAACTAGTCCCTACATAAAAAAAAGCCCACGTTCTTCAAAACAAGGTACATACTGATGACAGCTACTGCAGAGACCTGGGAAGAGACCCGGGAGCTGGGCGGTGAGCCTCCTCCCCCGGAACACTTGGCCTCATGGGAGCCTTCAAAGTTTCTGCAAGCAAGCCCACACCACCGGCTACTGCAGAGACCTGGGAAGAGACACCTGGCCTCATGAGAGCGGAGGCAGGGACAGGATTGGAGGATGTAACAGTAGAGCCCAGCCTTAGCCCTTTAAGACTCTTGGGGGTGTGGCCCTGATGCTCAGCGGGAGTCTCTATTTTTTTCCCCCCTGTATATTTAGAATGCTTTTGTTTATTGTATAGATGTGCTTTATGAATTTTAATTGTTTTTTAATTTGTTTTGTTTGATTTGTTTTTGGGAGGTGGGAATGAGGGATGGGACTGAATTTGATTTTATTTGTTTTGATGTTTATATGTTGTACGCCGCCCCGATTGCTTGGCAGAGGGGCGGGATATAAATAAAAATTATTATTATTATTATTATTATTATTATTATTATTATTATTATTATTATTATTATTATTATTATAGGTTCCTCAAGTTATTTCCTTTCTTTTTCCTCACTTCAACACCCCTGCTTCTCCCTCTTCAAAAGTCAGCCAGGATCCTCCCCAAAATCCACAACATGCCCATCTTGACTATCTTGCCCCACTCCCTTGTTTCAACTAGCCCAAGACGTTCAAGCCCAATTCCTCCCCTGCTGCCAGACATTTGTTGTTTTCTTGAAACCTCCTACTTTAGGGGCTGCGAGATCATGCTTCCTCTTGTGTCTCCACCATCACCACATCCTCATCCCAACCTCTCATGGTTCCAATCTGTGGCTGGAACAGAAGATGGGGAGCAGACAAAGGTATGTGTCTTCCTTGAACTGTCAGCCTAGCTCCAGTTTGGCCACCCCTTCAAGACTCTGCTTTGTCATATTGCCAGTGTTACATCATCATACTGCCCTGACATGGCTTATTTCTTCCATAGATACCTGGTCAGGTCTCCCATCAGTAAGAAGGTATATGGCTTGAGTGTCCCTATCAGAAAAGGCAATCAGAAGTGCTTGTAGTGTATTTGTAGAACCTCCAACCTAAGCAGTGGAGAGGGAAAAGGAGGGAGGGGAAGAAAATGGATAAATTAGTACCAACAAAACTGTGGAGCAGGCTGTGAAATTTATTTGACAAGTGGGCTGAAGACAGAAAGCACACAATTTGTCCAGAGAACCAGTTCATTCTTTATGTAGTCTACATGACATTATGGTTCTCAATTAAATAGATATAAATGATAAACCGGTGTTGAGGATACAATAATTCTTTATCTCAATGAGCATTACAGAACCAGGTATGTAGTATTTTATGAAATGTGGTGCTACAAATTCATTTCCTTTTTTAAAAAAAAGATTATTTTTTACTGTCAAAAACAGGGGGGAAATATAAAAAAAACAAAAAGCAAACATAAAACTTGATACATGGACGGTTCAAATAATATTCCATTTGGTTTCAGTATGATATATAGAGAGAGAATCAGAATCATGAATCACTACCATTCATATTTACATGATAAAAATGTAGGTCTCAGAGTTTATGCATTTTATATTTAATTCTTCCCTATGTCTTTTCAGATATAGAGTCTGCTGAAGTATCTTTCCAGATTGTATTTTGTAGAATGGCATAAACAATGTTTGTACTTATAAATTTTAAACAGAAGGAAACCAAATATTCTTCAAAACTATCTTTATGTTTCCCTCTTTTTTCACATATTTTAATTTACACATCCTTGTTTTTTTTTTTTTAGAGGGCTATTGTCCAAATTCTATTTAGCCAATTGCACTGGGTAAATTGAGCCAGCATGGTATAGTGATTTAAGTGTTAGACTACAACTCTCATGATGAGAGTTTGAATCCCTGCTCAGCCATGGAAACCCACTGGATGATCTTAAGCAAGTCACACACTCTCAACCTCAGAAATGCCTTAGGATTGCCAAAGGTCAGAAATTACTTGAAGGCAGGTAACAACAACTGGGTATACCCAATTATTTTTGTGAACTGTTAAATTGTATGTGTGCAGTTGGGCAGAAGCAGGAAGGTGGAGAGAAAAACTTTAAATGGATTAAATGGAGCAACAACTGGATTTTGATAGCATTGCCAGCAGCTTCAAATTTTGCTCAACATGAACTGGATGAACATATTCCTTAGTACTCTCTATTCCTCTGTAATAAAAGGTAAAGCCCATCCAACCCATGAGCCAAATGTGGACCTCTATGCCTCTCAGTCCAGAAATCTAGGCTCTGCTCAGATCATGCCCTCTTGCCAGTAAATATGATTTGCTCCATCTTCCAGCCACACAACAAGTGGGTGGAACTTTGCAGAAGACTAGAACATTGGGATATTATAGGGGAAGACACATGCCTCTGATCCCCATCTTCCCCATAGATTGGAGCTATGAGATGTTGGGATGAGGATGTGGTGATGATGGAGACACAAGAGGAAGCATGATCTTGCAGCCCCTAAAGTAGGAGGTTTCAAGAAAACAACAAATGTCTGGCAGCAGGGGAGGAATTGCGCTGAGAGTCTTGAGCCAGCTGAAACAAGGAACAATGGGAGTGGGGCAAGTAAGCCAAGATGGTTATGTGGTGGATTTTGGGGAGGATCCCAGCTGAATTTTGAAGAGTGAGAAACAGGGGTGCTGAAGTGAGGAAAAAGAAAGGAAATAACTTGAGGAACCTATGTAGGGACCAGTTGGGTAGGGTGAAGCCATAAGGGAGTTATAGGAGAGGGAGATAATGTGATCATGTGATGATGGGAACTGAAATGCTCAGACTAGAATGAGATATTATACAAAATGCAAAAGAGTTGCTGTAAACAGCAACTATGTGTTTAGCTCTCCTCTTCTAATGGCAAGTAGAACTGGCCTCATGGCATGTTACCACAGGAACACAGAACACTGGTTTATCAAAACCTGACTGTTCAGGGGTAAGTGTGTTGGCCATTTAGCAAAATGGGGATCCTTGGTGGCACAGTGGTTAGATGCCTGTATTGCAAGCCACAAGGTTGTGAGTTGGAACCCAGGATCTTCAAGGTCCACTCAGCCTTGCATCCTTCCATAGATTGCTAAAATGAGTACCTAGCTTGTTGGGGGCAAATAGCTTACACATTTGTAAACCATTTAGGGAGTGCTTAGTTCACTGATAAGTGATATAGACATGTACTTGCTATTGCTGTGCTATACAACAAAATCCCAAATCCACAAAACAGTGATGCATTTATTGGGCCAACTAAAAAGCACAAAATACATCATGCAACTTTTCAAAGCTCCACTGGTTCCTGATCAGGTGAAGGTGATGGCCTAATAAAGAGATGTTTTATTATTGTTGTGCAGTCGACAAAAGTAATAGTCCTGTCTACTTTGAAGTCTGGCCTCAGTTGCTGCTGGAATAGTTTCATATTCTCCAAATTGACACAGGTGAAAACCAAGACATGTGTGGCCAAGCAAGTGTGGTCACAATGGCAAAATTTATTAATGAGGAAAAACACACATGCTAGGAATGGCTTTTGCCTGATCATCCTGAGAAAGAAAATATTCTGCCCCTCCTCTACTCTCCCCCTGCTGAGAACTGAATGTAAACTCCTTTTTCTCGTTTTAAACTCAGTTTGCAGCAATGTAAGTAAACTGAGGACAAAGGGGAAAAGTAGGCAGAAGAAAGAAAAACTGGAATATTTTTAAAGCAGCTGAAAAAGTGGCAGTGGCGGCAGGAGGGGGGACCAAGGATTAATTGGGAAAGTCACTGCCAAATTGGAACAGTTGGAGGGTATGTAGTTTCAGCAGAGGTAATGATAATTTTCAATGGGAAAGAGTCCCCTAAATCCCTCCCCCCATATTGCAAAAGACCACATTCAAAAGTATAACTTTCATGTTTTCCTTGCCTGGAAGATCTTCAAACAGAGGCTTTCCTGGAAAGGGAGAAGCAAATGCTGTATTTTGGATATGACCTTATTCCTAGGAAGGAGGAACTATTGGCAAACCTGAACATCCTTTTCCTGCATGGCAGGATAATTTTCAAAACTCTCCCATGAAAAGACCCAAGGAAATATAAATTCTTGTTTCAGGGATTCTTGCACAGAAAATAGTATGCTGTATAGAGCGAAAACCCGAGCTCATAAATGTTAGGTTTTTATTTATTTATTTACAATCCCCAAAATTCCCACTGCACCCTGTGGTCACACTGGAGGGTGATCCTGGCAATTATAATCCCCAAAAGTTACTTTTCCATGTTCTGGCTAAAATTAAAGGCATTTTTTTCAGTTGCCATTAAAAGCTCTTTGACATTATCTGGTATTCAAACCTCATGTCCTGGCTTAATTAAAGCATGGTAGTCCTCACCCCATGTATTTGGCTTGGAGTAAGATTTCCTGGTGTGTAAATCACATTTTACTGTTACATATGGACTAGAAACTGTGCTTTGAGTGCTCTTACAAAACAAAAATAAAAGTGTGGTTTGCAATTCTGGTTTTGTAGGAATTATTCCATCCAATTTCCCAGTTCAGACACTGCAAAAGAAAATTGTAGTCTGACAAGCCAATAGGTCTTGTTAAGCCATGTGGCATGAATACTGGACTTTTGGGTTACATCCTTACTTAACCATAGAGATGACCAAGTGATCTTGGGTCAGTCCTTATCTTTCACTCCAGCCTTCTTCATGGCACTATTGTGAGGATCAAACAGAATCTCAACTGTTTGCACTAATCTCAGCTCCTAAGAGGAAGGGCAAGGTAAAGGTAACACAAAGTGTATTGTATCTAAGATGCTTGCATAAACCAATGGACCAAAGAACTACTTAGCAAAGTTGTATTTTAAGTTTCTTCTTATACTTACCTGCAGTTCTTTTACCCAAATTAAAGCATCCTCCAAATTATGTTCATTAACTTCAGCCAGTTTCTCTTTCCATGCTACTGCCTCAACATCAAATTTAACAAGGTTAAACTTAGTTTTGTTCCGCAGTTGCTCCTGCAATAAAAGATCCATTGAATTCTTGGCTACATAACAAATGTCACACTTATTTTGTGGTATCTGAAAAACAATCACTACAGGAGTATATTTCATTCTTCTGTAACATCAGTGGTGATATTTCGTTCTCCTGGTACTCTGCCTACAACTCCCATAATCCCTTACCATTGGCCATACTGGGTGGGAATGATAAGAATTGTAGGTCAATATCTAGAGAGACAAAGGTTCCCCTCCACTGTTCTACAATTCGTATTAAGAATTATTTATTTGCAGACATTTTAATTCTGTCTCACTATCTCTTTGAAACACTGATCTAATTAGTAATATATCCTGCTCACAAAAAAATTAGGGAAAACTTCTGCATATGGGGGATGGGCCATAGCTCAGTGGTAGACCCAACATTTTCCACAGATAGATCTCAAGTTTGGTCTTTGGAGAGCTGCTGCCAATCAGTGTAGCCAATACTGACTGGGATGAGCCAGTGGTATAAAGTAATTCCCTATATTCTTAATAGGAAATATATATATATATCGTTTCTATGCAATCCTTTGCATAGAGAGCCAATGGTTTGAACATTGGACTATGACTCTGAAGATCAAGGTTCAATTCCCCATTCAGCCATGGAAACCCACTGGATGACCTTCGGCAAGTCACACACTCTTGGCCCCAGAAAACCTTGCGATAGGTGGGAAACAACTCAAAGGCACACCACAACAACAACAGCAGCAACAACAACAACAAATGCACTCGTTTTGCACTCACCCGCATGAGTTGAAATATTTTCTGTTTCACTACTGGCAGTTTCTCCTGCATTGACTGAGATGTATCAATGAGAATATAGATATGATCTTCTGTAATGTCCCCAAACAGTGCTCGGCTCCCTTTCTTCACTTCCTGAAGTCTATGCAAAAAATACTTTTAACTTGAAATGAAAGGTACAGAGAGAACTGTAGGAACTGCTCACTTTGCAATTTTCCAATTCCCCCTAATGCTTGTAGAAATTATTCTTTAAATTCAGATTTAGGAGTCAATTATGTCCTAAGTTTTTTTTTTTAAAGAAAGGTTACCATAACAATAATTTTCATATATGAAAAATTATTCAAAAAGTCTGAGGTATATAAGCATAATACAAAATCTATTACCCTCTCTCCACCCCTATGTTAATGTAAAGTGAGATTGGCATGATAGTTTGAGTCCTGGGCTAGTACTGGGAACACCCAAAGTCTAAATCTCCACTCAGCCATTAAACTCTTTGGAAAAATGAGCAGGGGGAGAGATAAATGATATAAATGATACTAAATCTTAATTCCTCTACAGTTTCACAGCCCCCACGATTATTTATACATTAATCTTTTCCTTTCAACTCAGAATCTCCTAGATTTTCTTTTTTTTAAAAATCATAAATAAGTTAAGGAATGCTTAACTTTTTCAAACAAAACATCCCATGGGGCTAAATCCAATGTTCTATTGGTGTAATTCTGAAAAAGTTCTTCCTCTCTCCTCCTCTGCAGCCCTTTCCACCCTCCAAACCAACAACACTAGAAGATTTTCCATCCCTTCATCTTTTCAGCCATGGATGGGGCTACAGGGGGTGAGGGGAACAAACTCCATTCCCATCCCTAGTTCTGCTGGATTCCACTGTTCCAGCCCTGGAAGGCCACTGCGTTAGATGAGACTTTTCACCATGTTGGGGCCATTAGTCTAATTCATTTGCTAGACCCATCAAATCAAATTGCTTCTTGTAATGAAAGTAACATATGTGTCAATTTACTAACCAGCAATTAATTAAATGGGGCTGCTCCAGTTGAGAGTAATACTTGGATTTAGGATCTTTCATGCCCAAACCCCATTAATGGGCCCCTCAAATACTGGAGAAAATATAGAATATGGAGAAGTTCAGATTGGGGTGAAATATTAATATCTGCATTTTATTCTAAATCCGAGTGTCTAAAGTGGCAAAGAGATCATCATAAAAATTCAACAATGGAGTTGCACAATTCCCCACTCAGCCATGGAAACCAATTGGGTGATGTTGGGTGAGTCACATACTCTCAGCCTCAGAAAACCCCATGATAGGTTCACCTTAATGTCAACATAAGTCAGAAATGACTTGAAGGCGCACAACAACAACAGTAATGAAATTATATTGGTCATATGAAGGAAGAGGTATACAAGTTCTCTGTGTTTAGCGTTTCAACTGGTACGCTCTCTTCAAAGCTACATTAATCATTATTTGTACTATATCTTTTCATATACTTTTGAAAAGACGAAAAAGTAAATCAAAATTAGAATACCTGATTCTAATTTGTAATGTCTAGGTATTTTGCTATGACATAATTGTGCATGGCATACCTTCATTACAAAAAGTAGCTTTAGAAAAGATTTCATTAGAAAGTAAGCCAACCTTCCTTCCATTTGATTGAGAGCATTTTTCATTCGCTCTTCGTACTGCTTGCATCGATCGTCATTCAAATATATGTGAATTATTGACCCATCTTCCAAGACTGTATGTAGAAATTTGTCACAGTATTTTGCATTGATTATCTTCTTATTGGTTTCCTAAGGTGACAAAAACTGCAGTGAACAATTCATATGCTACATTACATGTATAGGCAAAGTACTAATGCAGAAATAACCTCCTCAAATTCAGTTCATCAAATGTATCAACTGGGAGAAAAGGTATACTACCAGCATGCACTTTCAAAGTAATGTATTTACACTGAGGCTTAGGATCAACAGAGCCCAACAGTCTAGCAGTTGGGACTTGGTATCAACCTATCTTTTTATAATAGGACTTGGTAGGACTACAGCACCATCTTAAACCTCTAGTTCTAGGGTGAGGGGTGTATGATTCTCCAGATGTTTTTAGAGTGCAACTCTCAGCCATAGCCAAGGCTGAGACATGATGATAGTTGTAGTCCAACAATGTCTGGATGGCTATGGTTGTCCAATCCTGTTCTAAAACAATGAGCTGGGAATATATTTAAAAAGTAAACAAGACCATTCCTTTCAGCAGATCAGTTCATTAGTTCAAAGAGACGTGCCTTCTTTGTTGCTGAAAAGAGATCAGTTACTGCTCAGTTCTTGAGCCAAGAATGAGGCAGTTTTTTTTACAACTTTTCACTGAAATGGAACTAAATACACATATGAGCTGTTTGCCATTAAAAGTTGCTCTTGTATTCAGTCTAGCAGTTGGAATCACCCACAAATGATCCCAGAGACAGTAGCAACTCGTTCCTTCTCATAATCTTGACGTTTCTTGTGTATGCACAGAAACTGGAGGAAGTAGGCCAAATCAAGATAGAAGTGCCCATACCCAACAAAAGTCAGGCCATCTTGGATAGTTCTCTTATCCTCAACAGGAGAAAAGAAAAGCATAAAGAAAGATACATCTCAAATCTGAAGGAAGACTTCTTACTCCAAAATGCCTTGCTTATTGGGCTTCAACAAAATGAGTTGGATACAGACTTAGGGCCCTTCCACACTGCATAATTATAGCACAATGATTCCACTTTAACAACCATGGCAACATCCTATGGAATCCTAGGAGCTGTGGCTCAAGAAGAAGCATTTAGAATTCTTAGCCACAGAGCTCTACTATCTCACCAAACTACAAGTCCCAGGATCCCACAGGATGGAAACATGACAGTTAGTGGAATCATGGGCCGTATCCACACTGACAGGAAAACCTGGCTTACTGTTGAGGCTTCTAGATCCACAGGGAGGACAAGCTGTCCACACAACCAGCACCCACAATGGACTGATACCAGCAGCACTTTCTGTATACTCCCCAAGCAATGGCCATCCTATTGAGTGTCACTGCACAATGATGATATTATTGTACTAATCTGCACAATGATGATATTGTTGTACTAATGTGCACTTGTGAGATCAATTTGCATGTCTACAAAAAGAATGGCACCAGAACTGTGCAAACTTGAAAGTGAGAGTACTATGGCAGGTAGTTGGAAGTTCTGGGCAGGAAGAAGTCAGTCTTCCCACCTACTGACATTCCTCCCTCCTGTACCTGCACCAGCATGCAGTGCACATGCCCAGGGGATTTTCCAGTCTGATGTGGAGCAGAAAGGGACTCTTTTTATTTCAGAGAATTGTCCTGATTGGGCCCATTTTCTGCCTGCTTTAGTCCCTTGCATCATCTAAACAGGTCAGTGCAGGAATGGGGTGGGAATGTTTCTTTTCTCCCATACAGATAGCACCATAGTGCTATAACTGTGCAGTTTGATAAGGCCCTGGGTTAACTTCTCTTAAGTATCACTGGAAGCAATAGGACAAGTGAGTTATGGCTTAAGAACCACTGCTTTCAGTGGGAAGTAAGCTATTCTGAATTCAACCCAATGCTTTCTTGAGGAGAGATAGTTCAAAGGTTCTTCTAAAATGTATTTATGTAGAGTTCTGGTTCATCCAGGATGCCTTTGCTTTTTGGCTAAGTTCAAATGTGTGCTTTAGAGGTCCTGCCGTTCCTCAAAGATTTCAAAATGATAATTGTCAAGCAGCATGCAACATATTTTCACTTTACTATCTAAGCAACGTAAAGAAGAAAAAAATCTAATTAGAGGAAGTGCCAGAATTGCAAATGAAATCTTGTACAGTATAATCACTGCCCCTGTATAACCTACATGGCAAAACCACAATCAGGAAAATAGCCCAGCAAATCAAAGTGATTGGGTTACCTACAGCATCAGTCTGGAAAGATTCATCTTGTGGCTTGGATTTTATGTCAACAATCCCATCTGCATGACGAAATGCACAATCGGCAAATGCTTTGGAGATGGTCAGCTTCTGTGCTTTCAAGCCATTCTTCTGAAGCCACTCCTTGGAATTCACATAATCCTTGGCATTTGGCTCATGTACTGAACTGTCAGTTTGGGGAACTGATAGAAAAACGTGACTAAGCATTTCTTTGACTAAACCTGATACTGTACAATCGACCCAAAATATATCAGTATGTAGTCTTTACAGATAAAACAGGGGTGGGTAAAGTGCAAACCCTTGCCCTCCCCAGGATTAAAAAAATGATCACCAAGGCCCTCTTTTGGGGCTTAGGGGCAATTTCCCCACATTTTTAGTCCCCTATGGACCATTTTAGTCCCAGGAGAGATCTTTGTAAAATAGGAAGTGACCTGAAAGTGAAAGCGATCTTTCCAGGGCCTTAAATTGTGTGTAGGGAGAGTAGTTAAAATATCCCATGCACTTCCAGAGGGGATTATGGAAGTCTAGGAATTGCAGTCCGACAACATCCAGTGAGCTGGCTAATTCCCACTCCTGGTTTAGCCCTTTATGAAAGGATGAGAAAATTCATTTATTCTGAACCCATCACTATGCTGCTCTTCTGCTTGCTCTGCAGTTTACAAGTAGACTAGACACGCACAAAAATCCCACAAAACCACTCAAGGCACAAGGAAGTGCAAATATGCTGCAACATGGACTTTAATGTCACTCTCATAGCTTCTATCTGACCACTGGTCTGCTTGCAAGACAGATAGGCAACACTTGCATTAGGCAAACTTTGCAAGCTTTTCTCTTATTCCCACCAATTCCCCAGGCACATTTGGTGGGAATAATGGGTAGGGCCTTCCTTAGTGGCTGCTCCCAGACTTGCAATTCCCACCCTAGGGAGACTAGGAATTTTTTTTCTATCTCAACAGGCACTTAGCAATCGACAGCAGTGGGCTTTTAATGGTGCACTGTTTTGTTGGTTTTTATAGCCTGTCGTTAATGAATTTTAAATGGTTTTAATTCTATAGATTGTTTAATTGCATTTTAAAATAACTGGCATAGTTTTGCTAATGTTTTTGTATGTATTTAATCTGCATTGGTTTTAGTATTTTGTAAGCCTCCTTGAATTGCAGAATAGGTGAAAGAGGAAATATGAATGAATATGGAAGAAGAAGAGGAGGAGGCGGCAAACAAATGAACATCATAATCATTAGCTGCAGCGCACAAACTGATCCTATGGCAATGTTTACTCAGAAAGATCTGAAACAATTTCCCAAATGTCCATCAATACAAAAAATTGCTATCTACCTGTGAGGATTTACAGAGGAAGGAAGGTAGTATATGAATGAAATACCTGGAACAGATTCAGATTGCTCATACTCTATGAGAATCCTCTGAACCTGGATCAATGTGTTCCTTGCTTCATCTAGTTCCTTCCAAATCAGGTATACATCTTCTCTGACACCTGTTCCTGTATTCGAGGATATGAGAAATTAGAGGTATACAAAAAGGGAGGCAAGATTAGTTGTGCATGTATATGCCTTCATGTTGCCTCTCAACTTCTAGCAACACAATGGATTTCAAAGGGTTTTCTGAATACTGAGGAATAATCCAAGGTAGTTTTGCCAGTGCCTTCCTCTGAAATACAGGCTAGAGCACCAGGTATTCCTGGCCAGTCCCCCATCCAAGTACTTACTAGGCTTTAATGTTCTACCTGCATATCAGTGAATATATCTTCCCAGGCTCTGTGCTGAGGCAACCGGTGCTCCAGTAATGAGTGGGTTTTAGTTTTAATGGCTAGGACTACTAGAAATAAATGTATTCTGCAATGATATCCTGAAATGCAGTGGTGGCTGGGGGATCCTTGATCAGTGACGTGGTGAATCCACCACAGGTTTTAGCTAAGATTTAAAGTCCAAGATGGTAAACTTTGGGCCTAAGCAGACTGCCAGAAATAGTGCACATTAAATTGAGGCACTGCCCTGGCTCAGTGCTAGGGAATCATGGGAACTGTATTTTATTGTGGCACCAGAGCTCTCTGACAGAGAAGGCTCAATGTCCCAGAAAAAAATACAGTTCCCATGATTCCCTAGCACTGAGCCAGGGCAGTGCCTCAATTTAATGTGCACTATTTCTGGCAGTCTGCTTAGGCCTAAATGTCCTCAAATATATTCAGCACCCTGGATGGCTCCATCAGTTTCCACTGCCCAAATGTATCTTTAACTTTTTCTTTGCATAGATGAGCAGTGAGCAAAATGCAGCCCACAGGTTGCATGTCCACTTTTCCAAGGTCATTTCAGAAACACTCAAATTTCCCACAAAATGGATCATAGGATCTGTAACGGGGGGGAGAGAGAGAGAGCCCGTCCTAAGCCTAAAACAGTTCAAGGAGGTCCAAAAGACATAGAACAATCTTTAAACAGAGGCTGGATGGCCATCTGTCCTGGATGCTTTGATTTTGAGTTCCTGCATGGCAGGGGGTGGGACTGGATGGCCCTTGTGGTCTCTTCCAACTCTATGATTCTATGATTCTATGAATTGTTTTGTGTCCCTTAGAGACACAAGGAGCATTGTTTAATTTTTTGGGGGAGGGGAATAGGGAGGTGTTGTGGTGAAAATAGGGCATGTGGCTTTCCAAGGCTTGGGGGTCATTTGCAGCCCCTAGGCCTCTGGAAGTTGCCCACCACTGATATAAAGGTATGGTTAGCATGCATTTCTCTATGCACTCCTTTCACACTATTGTGTATATCCCACTTTAGGTGCCATGCCTCCATTGTATGGAATCCTGGGCTTTGCAGTTTATGGAGTGGTATTAAGAATCCTCAGCCAAAGTGCTCTAGTGCTACAAACCCCATGATTCCATACAATGGAATCATGGCAGGTAAAATGGAATCACAGTGCTGTAACTGTGTAGTATGAAAGACCCCCAGAAACACTATTGCATAGTGTGCTCACACCAACAAGGATCCTACAAAAAGTGCAAACTGCCCCTATGAGCAGAGCATGCAGGAATGCACCACTTTCCCAGAGCTGCTAATCCTAATTCACAAATGCTTATACTCTATAATAAATCTCGCCAGTTTTGCCACAATATAATTACCTCTCCTGTATATAAAATATACAAGGCTTCCCTTCATCTTTAAATCCCAATCAGCATAATACTGGGCATTTGGCTCATGAACACATAGAGGACAGTAAAAAATAATAATTTTTAAAAAGCTGATCAAAGGTGCTCTCAGGAATCTTAGTATAGATACACAGGAGCAACAAAAACACAACAAAAAGACTGTAAAAGCAAAAATAGCTTTTTCTATTACATATTGAAGTGCCTATCCTGTTTTAAATTAAATGCACATAAAAAGGCGCAGGTATATTATCCCTGTAAAGCAGTCAGGGGTGGGTCTCCATTATTAAATTCCAGGTCCAGCCCTATTTGTTTGAAACATTACCTTAATTCAGTGCCAGGATAATGCAGAGGCACCACAGTTGCTGTAAACAACTCTTAAAGGTGCATTTTTTCCCCCTGGGAAAACAAATCATAAAAAGGCCATATGCCACACATCCAACAGCAAAGTGTGCATATGCATACACACACACACACCCATATATATATATATATATATATATATATATATATATATATACACACACACAAAGTTAGCCCTCCACATTCTCTGGGGTTAGCGGTGAAGGACCCACGTGAATATGGAAACCACAAATTAAAAAAAAACACTGTTCTTTTAACCTGAGAGAACACCTCTCTAGGTATCTCCAGGTCCTCCAGTGCAACTCTATGGTCAACATCTGCCAGAAGTTGATAATAGAATCATGCTAGAGGACCTATAAATGCCTAGAGAAGTGTTTTCACTAGGAACTTCTAGGTTCTCCAGCACAACTCTATGGTCAACCTCTGGCAGACCGAGAGATTCCTAGAGAGAACATATTGATCAAAACCGCAAATAATCAAATCCATAAAAGTCAAAGCCACAAATGTGGAGGGCCAACTGTGTATGTGTGTGTGATCTCAAACAATTTTGTAGAGAGGATCCAACAACTATTGTAACTGCTGTTTGACTGGGCCATTTCACACTACACAATTATAGCAATATGATGCCGCTTTAACTGCCATGGCAACATTCTAGGGCACCCTGGGGTATGTCATCTAGTCAGGCACTAGAGCAGTCTGGCAGAGAATTTTAATTACATCTCCCTAAACTGCAAAACCAAGGATTCTGTTGGCTGAAACCATGGCAGTTAAACTGGAATCACAGTGCTATTGTTGTGTCATGTGAAATGGCTCAAAAATAGCACATGCATATACTTGCACAAAAAAACTGTTTCTAATAAAAATAATGAAATGGCTCTTTCGCTCTCCCCTATTATTGTGTCATTTTAATGTGTTATTGTATACTGCCATCTCCTGGGACTCTTTTTTCTTGTAGGAGAGGAACAAAACTAACCTACTAGATAGACAAATATTCATGATTTTTTGGTCAGTGGACAAAGTATTGTTTGTCCATATATGAAAGTGTATTTTACTAGAGTTGCCATACCCCTGATTTGGCCGGGCTTTACCCAGATTCTAAGCATGTCACCTGTGCCCATTTAGACCAACATCTGGCCCTTGTTTTTGAGTCCTGAAGTACCTCTATCACCTCTACAATAAAATTATAATTAAAATGTCCCCAATGTTCCTCATGAGACATTTTAGGCAATTTTACCATGCCCTCCCCCAAACACAGCTTTAGGCCCAAGACATGCCATTTTTGAAAAAGCAGGAAATGCACCATAAGTTTTGGTTGACTTTCATTTGTAAATAGGCCTCTCTTGAGTATAAAAGAATGGGGAGGGGAGACAGAAACATGGCAAAGGGGCCATTTTTTAAATGAATGGGAGTGCAATGGTACACGCAGCCCTCCAAAGTCCCACAGAGGGGCAATATGGCCCCTTAAACTTTGGCAGTTACTTAACGCTCCCTTGGACAATACATAAAAATCGTATATATCCCCTCTTTATAGTCCCATTTCTTTCTTTTCCTTCTTTTTTCATTATTTCCTTTTCCTTTTTCTTTTCTTTCTTTGCATAGCCAATCAAAATTTGTTTTTCTTCAAGTTTGACTCAATCTACTTTTGACCTAACTTAGCCTCCAAACATGAAAGATAGGAATACTGCATAGACTTATTGTGTGTGTGTGTGTGTGTGTGTGTGTGTGTGTGTTGTGTGCCTTCAGATAGTTTCCAATCCTAAAGTGAACCTATCATGGGATTTTCTTGGCAAGATTTGTTCAGAGGAGGTTTGCCACTGCCTTCCCGAGGATGAGAGCATGTGACTTGCCCGAGGTCACCCAGTGAGTTTCATGGCCAAGCGAGGAATCAAACCCTGGTCTCCAGAATCATAGTCCAACACTCAGACTTATTATTACTTACATAATTTATACTCAGTCATGTTAACAATATTTTCATAGTGAAATCAGGATACCCAAAGGGGAACACACAATTCTAACAGAAGCAGGGTGCTATGGTGCAAGAGTTATAACTGGGATGAAGGAATTCAGTTCAAAAGAACAAGTCTACTGAGTAAAAATTGCCTTTCTAAAATGGCCCAATTTTTTTTTTTGTCAAAGTTCATTGAAACTCTTAATGACAGCTTACATCTTTTTCAAGCTTTTTCTGTTTTGCTGAGACTTAATCCCTCTCTGCATTTCATTGCACAGGCAAGAGCTGCCGTTCTCCACACACTTATGCTGCTTAAATCCATGCAAGTCAACAGAATTTAAATGACCTAACAGTGCTCAGGAGGACTGTTGCAAAGATTATAATTAACTTTTATACTAGATTAAAAAATCCCATTCACTGCTGAATGTTATCATCAACATTATTAAGACGTCATTTAAAATTACCATTCTGCTGAAAGCATGCATTGAACTGAAGAGGAAAGCTTCATCATTTTATATTCTTCAACTATCTGCCTAGCAGTCAATCCAGACTTTTGACAGCCTATACTCAGAATATTGTTGGGGCTTCCATCAGACTTGCAGCCAACCAGCCCTCTCACAGTGATATCAGCTTTGTTATGGCAATAAGAATGGAAACAAGAACTATGTATGCACCGTAAGCCCCCCCCCCCCGGGGAAGAGGGATGTAAATGTTGCACCTAAACAAACAAAACCAAGAGTTTTCTATTTCATCCTAAGTAAAAAACAGACTATTGTTGATTAACAAGAGAGTATTAAAAGAGAATTCATTATTTATTTTTTTATTATTGCTCTTTTTTAAAAAAAATGCTTAATAACCAAAGTTCTCAGTACATTGTTAATATCTGACCTGGGCCAGACTCACTGAGATTTGGTTGAGTCCTACCAAATCTTTGTAATTGCTCAGGTTGGCTCAGTGGTAATGCTCAATACCTCTGAGAGTTGGTTTGGGATATAAAGAAGAATATACTTTAAAAAAAAAACAACCAGAAATATACAAAACTTCACTGTGAGACAACCACCACAGCAAATAAATGTTTGCTACATCTTCAAAAGCTGGTACTTATAGATGTCAAGTCTTGTAAAAGTTATCTACAGAAAGCAGATATTCCACAGAATTGTAAAACTGAAGGTATTTGTATATATTCTTTGTTTAGCCTGGAGAAGAAAAAGTTAAGAGGTGATGTGATAGCCATGTTTTAATATTTGAAAGGATGACATACTGAAGATGGAGCAAGTTTGTTCTCTGCAGCTCCACTGACTAGGACCCAGAGTAATGGATTCAAACTACAGGAAAAGAGATTCCAGCTCAATATTAGGTAAGAGCTGTTCGACAGTGGGACATACTCCCTCAGAGAGTGGTGGAGTCCCCTTCTTTGGGGGTCCTTAAACAGAGGCTGGATAGCCATATGTCAGGGGTGCTCTGATTGTGTTTTCCTGCATGGCAGGAGGTTGAACTTGATGGCCCTTGACGTCTATACCTACTCTATGATTCTATGATTTATATATCTTTCTTGTATTAATCCAACTCTGACCTCCTCCTGCAGTTATGACATATAGTTGCCCTGCATGTCACCACCAGCTTTTGGATCATTTTACACTGCTAAACTTACTAAACTCATTTCTCCATCTTTTGGCTACAGTCATACACCTGCTGAAATGAGTTGCCAAAGCTATGCAATCAACATGAATTGTGTTGATCCCTCAACTGTTTAAACTCTCCCTTTGATACTGCTGCTGACTAAGTTGTATTGTATTATTATGAGGTTTGGTTTTACATGTTGTTTTATCTAATATTTTAAATTGCTCTAGTTTAATAATTTTTTATGGGCACGGGGGTTGTAATTGGATGTATTTATCAATGTTTTTATTGTTGTAAGCCACCCCAATTGCATTGCAGAGGGGCAGGATAGAAATAATAATAATAATAATAATAATAATAATAATAATAATAATAATAATAATAATAATAATAGTTATTATTATTATTCTTATTATTATTATTATTATTATTATTATTATTATTATTATTATTATTATTAAACTATTCCAGTTATTGTTGCATGGAGACAGATAACATCATCAATAATTCAGAGACACAGTCATGTTATTCTGGAATATCAGTATGCAAAGGGATCTTGTAGCATAAGCGTTCATACACTTGGTCTAGTTGCATCTAAGAAATTAGACCAATTTGTCAAAAGTTTATGCTACAACTTCTTTTGCACAGTTTGCATAGTATCATCAATAATAATTGCTTAGGATGTTACCAGTCTTCATCATCCATCAACACACATAATCACATCA
Source organism: Phrynosoma platyrhinos (assembly GCA_020142125.1). Classification (NCBI taxonomy): domain Eukaryota; kingdom Metazoa; phylum Chordata; class Lepidosauria; order Squamata; family Phrynosomatidae; genus Phrynosoma; species Phrynosoma platyrhinos. The sequence goes on along the minus strand of JAIPUX010001232.1, from coordinate 67,839,495 downwards.
GACTATGACCCAGCCATGGGAACCAACCTTGAATATTGCACGTTTCCTGCAAGTTGGCTATCAAATGTGAATATCTCTATAACTTGCAACATCTTGCCAAGAAGAGGCTGCAAAACAAAATATTATGCTACAGCTGGCAGGACACCTATTAACCCATATGCTTTCATGCCAGTTTTTCAGAAGTGCAGCATTATGGTCCATCAGGATGCAAGTTGCAAATCGTATTTGCCTGAAGATGTAGTCACCCAATGTGCAAGTTGTTCCAATTGTCCCTAAAGACTGAGGTCAGTGCAACCCATGGCTTTTATAGGGTGCACAACATTTCCCTCTTCCCATTGATTCTCTACAAAGCTTTGATGAAAACTATAGACTGCAAAGATTTATTTCATCAGGTCTTAATCAGAAACAGAAACCAAATGTTTCTATCTCATTTCCTTTGGGCATCTGCAACACAGCAACAAACAAATCAAACATTGCCCAGAATTAATTGGGTGTGGAAAATGGAATGTTTAGCCTCTTTACTGTTTATTTAATCAGCTCATTGTCAAGAGGAAAAACACAGAATATGCAGCATGTGGTACTAACTTCCATTTTCTTGCATTTGCTGGATATGTTAGATCACTGATAAGACTAGTTTTGTTCATCTTTTATTGTAAGTTTTTTTCTATTGCACAGAAGCCAAATTGCTGGTGCCAAGGAAATGCTTCTCCCCAATCTACCCTGCACTGTGTGTTATTTTGTATTATCATACAGTGCGTCACAGAGAGTGACAGAGACAGCACCACCATGACTGAAGATACATTGGCATAATCCTTGGAGTGTGATGCCACTATGGACCCAACTATAATTGACAAATTTATACAATGGTGAAAGTCAGTGCAAAATTGGGTTATGAAAAAAAGTACTTTGCAGGTGACAGTGAACTCTTCAGTCATGGTACAAAAGGAGTGCTGGGTGCAGTTGGCAATGTCGGCAGCAACACAACTGGATCCAAAACAGACAAATCTTCATGACCGGTCACAGATAAAGCAGCCAGGAAGTTGGTTCCAATAATATGCAATTAATATAAGGTTATGACTAAAAGGCAACAACAGGGATCTTACTTTTCTCTATTTCTCATCTACTTAAGCAATATCTTTGTTCCTAATTTAAACCCATATTGCAAACAGCACATAAAACAACCCCTATTTCCTAATGCACATTTTATTTTCTTACTTCACAAACCTGCACATTACAATAATGCTTAGCTTTCCTCACAAGGAGGTTGGAAAGAAAGGTATATTAGAAAGCCTTTCTGAAGAGCACAAGAACTGACACTTAGGGACAGTAACAATGACACTAAGGTGGGACTACCGGTGCTCAACAACACTGCTTTTTGCATGTGTATATGTATGTGAATGACTCAAGTAGTTAAGATGTTGACTCTGTTGATTGCAAGAGAGCCAAGCGCTGTGTGATAGAGTGAACTCCTGTCACTAGTCCCAGCTTCTGCTAACCTAGCAATTAGAAAGCATGCAAATGCAAGTAGATAAATAGGTACCACTTTGGTGGGAAGGTAAACAGTATTCTGTGCAATCATGCTGGCCATAGGATCACAGAGTAGTCTCTGACAACGCTGGCTCTTTGGCTTAGTAACGGAGATGAGCACTGCTCCCTATGGCTGGACACGACTTGACAACCTTGTCAACAGGAAGTACCTTTATCTTTATGTATGCGAATACTACAAGATCAACAACTGCTGCAAAAAAGAAATGACATTTCAATACAGGCACTCAAGAAGCTGAGGATACTGTGGACAGCCAAAAAGACAAACAAATGGGTCCTTGAACAAATCAAGCTCAAAATCTCCTTGGAAGGTAAGATTATCAAATTGAGGCTGTCAAATTTTGGCCACATCATGAGAAGGCATGACATGTTAGAAAAGGCAATAATGCTAGGGAAGATAGGCAGCAGAAAGAGAGGAAGACGACACACCAAATGGCTGGACTAAATCAACTGAGAGCATCTGTGGCTGAAGAGCAGGATATAAATACATTAAATAAATGAATAAAATAAAAAATCAGGGAGGTCAAGGCTATGAGTTTGTAGGATCTAAGCAGAGCAGTGGAAGATAGGGGGTCTTGCAGATGTCTCATCCACAGGGTCGCCATGGGTCGGAATCCACTCCAGGGCAGTTAACAACAACAACAAATTCAAGAAGCTTGTCAAACATTGAGTCAAACCATCTTGCTAAGCACTGTCTGCACTGACTTGCAGAAGCTTTCTGGAATCACAGATAAGAGCCTTTCCTGCCTTACCTAGATATACCTCCCATACACAGCAGGCAATGATGGGAGCTGTAGTCTAAAACATTTAGAGGGCTTCAGATTTCGTATCATTAAACAATTGCACGAAGGGGACAGACAAGAGGTTTTTGTTTTGTTTTGTTTTGTTTTGTTTTGTTTTGTTTTATCAGCAAGGCTCTTTCCACTACTTTTTCTTCAAATTCTAATTCTGGATAATGTTGCATATGCTCTTTTCTTTTCAACCATATTTCAGGTTGCTGAAACACTGCAGGATTAATGCAGTTTGACGCCACTTTAGCTGTTATGGCTCCACCTATGGAATCCTGGGATTTGTAGCTTGTTGTAGCACCAGAGAGCTCTGACAGAGAAGTCAAAGTATCTCACAGAACTACAAATCCCAGGATTCCATAGCAGTTAAAGCAGTACCAAACTGCATTAATTCTGCAGTGCAGATGCAGCCTCAATCACTCCACCAGTCTAATGTATAGCTGAATATTATGAGTAAATTTTACAAGTTTTAGGTAGCAAGTAGATTCCAATTAGTCTGAACAGGATTAAAACTTCCCAATCTGATGTTTTCCAACCTCTTTGAACCTATGCTAACCCAAAGTCCCCAGACATGGTTCCTCTACCATTGTGCCAATGCTAAATTTCCACCCACCTTTTAAACTGCCAAGGGCACAAAAACGGAGGGGGGGGTTACAGAAAGATCCCAGATTGGGTCTCAAGTCAAGAAGCACTCTAATAAAGATGGACACAATATAAGAAATGGATCAGATATGGATATATCCTAGTGAAAGATCAATAAAACCAATACAATATAAAGAAAATTGAAGATTTTGAAAATATAGATCATAATTTGTACTGGTTCCTATACTTACAACTTAAAGAGAGATGTAAAATGGATTTAAAACTAGAAGGATTTGAAGATCAGCCACACAAGCTGGATAATATAATGCTTAGTAAAGGGGGGGGATGTCAACATTATATAAATTGTTAATAAAAAGGGAACTAGAACAAGAACAAATTCAAAATACAATGATACAATGGGCTAAAGATATACAATAAAACATAAACTTGGAAGATTGGCAACAAACAAGAAAGAAAGCAGAGAAATTCACTGGTTCACAATAATAATAATAATAATAATAATAATAATAATAATAATAATAATAATAATAATAATAATAATAATAATATTTATTTATATACCACCCTGTGGCGAACCAATCCGGGCGGTTGACAACAGTAAAATATAACAAGAGTAAAATATAACATTAAAACATTATAATCCCTCCCCCCCTTAAGAAAGTATTAAACAGCATAACAAATTAAAAGCACAATATCAAAACATAAAACCATAATTAAAACAAACTAAAAACCCTGGTGTCCCTCTGGAGATCCTCAACCATCACTAAAGATGGGGCCACGGGAGGAATGAGGGGATCAGGGAGCCTGGGCCGGGATGGTTAATCTGGAAAGGCCTGCCGGAAGAGATCCGTCTTGACAGCTTCTTTAAAGCTGTCTAATGATGTCAACTGACGGATCTCATCCGGCAGGTCGTTCCAGAGTTTGGGGGCAAGAATTAAAAGATTTTTTTAAAGATGGCTCAAAGATGGTACTGACCCACCCCCACCCCCCAGAAATTAATGAAAATATATAAAACAAAACAGGACAAATGTTGGAAATGCCAACAGACTCAAGATTCACTGATACATATGTGGTGGAGGTGCCCCAAGATTAGAAAGTATTGGGGAGGAAATACATATGATGATAACAAAGATTTTGAAAATAAATTATAAAATGAAACCAGAAATATATTTGTTAAACATGACATGTAAACTAAGGAAACCAGGAATAATGAACACTGAAGAATAATACTTTATATGATAACCTCTGTCAGAATACTGCTAGCAAAAAAATGGAAGACAAGTGAAATTCCATCTATAGAAGATGGTTGTGGAAATTAATAGATATGTGTGAAGTGGATAAACTAAAAGCTAGGCTGAACAACAAAAATATGAATATTGCGTGTTACGAGATAGGCTCCAATATTGGAATTTTGGTTAAAAAAAAATTGAAAGGTGGGAAATTTGAAGAAACAAAATTACCGGTATATCAGTAGGCTTTTGGATAGAAATGATGTCTAAGACTAATATGAAAGTAAATAATCAGAAGAAGAAAAATAATGAGCTGTAAAATTGTTTATAAAGTTAGAGATACATGGGAAGTATACATATGAGAAGAATGAATGTAATATATGTATGAAAATGTGTTAATTAGAATAAGTGAAATGTAAGAAAGCAGTGGCATCACTAGGGTTGGTGTCACCCAGTGCGGTAACTCATGGTGTCACCCCTCTATTAGCCTCCTCCCATTTCACGCCATACAGAATCCTTAGTATTGCATGAATGTTACTTATAAATCATAACTCCCATATGCCACTAAATGTAATGCTAATAGTTGTGACATAAACAACAAGCAAAATTAAAATTATACCTTAAAATTACAGTATCATATGCACAACTTAAATTTATTTATATATACATAGAGAAGATTAGGTAAAAATGTAGTGTTTTTGAAGAAACTTTAAAGTAAAAGAGTAATGAAAGAAGAAGTAAAGAAATGAAAGATGAAAGGGAAGAAAGAGTGAGGATTGGAATAGAGGGATAAAAATGATGAATGCAAATTAGAAGGTAGAATGTGAAGATAAGTAAGAAAGAAGATATTATCATGTTAAGATTTGACAAGCATTATAAGAATATATGGGGATGTATTAGAATGCTGAATGTTTGGTATGTTAGATGAGGTTTTGACTGTTGTATGTTTACACCTCGATAAAAATATTTTTTAAAAAAAAGAATAAATTGCCAAGGGCAGCAGGCTTGTTCTTTGTATTTTTTTTTTAAAAAAACTTATTATTTTATTTCTTCCTTTCTCTCTCTCTCTCACACACACACACATGCACACGCACACACACACCTTTTCTGGCATGCAGAAATCCAATCCTTATTTTAAAATAATATAATGAAATCATCATCTCAATACATCCTTTCAGGAAGAATTCTGAATTCTAAAAAAGAATTCTGAATTCTAAAAAAGAAAAATTAGAATTAAGAATTCTAAAAAAAAGCAGGACAAACAAATCACGCTAGTATCTTTTCTACTGGCCAAAGTGCGCTCTCTCTCTCTCTCTCAATTTCTCTCTCTCTCTCATGGCACCCTGATGGATCTGGAGATTTCTAACTGGTTGCCCATGATGTCACGCAACCACTGCTCTATAATACTAGGTAAATGCCCAAGACTAATTGTGTGTTCCCTTTTAATGTGTAAATGCTGCTCTGCAAAAGCAATCAGACACGGCCCACAAAGCATTTCGAAGAGATTACTGCACTTCTGGGCTGATTAAAATCACTCTGCGATTCAGTCAAAGCATGAAGGGGCATGGGCATAATTTAAGAGCCGAAGCCGCAGCATTTTTCAGCCTGCCTATTGAAATATAAACAGGATGCCTAGGGAGCAGAAGAAGGGAAGGAAGGTCCTTTCTCACAATGGAACAAAGCAGAGGGGCTGGGTAAGATGTGAGCAATCATTACAATGCTGCTGAATCAAAATTAAATAGTAAGGAATGAAGAGAGCAGTCCTCCTTAGAAACTTCACAGTACTGAGCAACCTCTGAATAAAGAACAAGAGGTGCTTCTAAGAAAAGGGGGATATACTGGCATTCTTCTTATGCTAATATTTTATGCAACTTAGAAAAAAAATATATACCGGTAGTCTTTATTTTCTAAGATCTGCAGTATATTCCTGCAACCTCTAGCTCAATACGCTGCCTTCAGCTTGACCTCTATACTCCTTGGAAGGCTTGATATGATTTATTTAAAATTGTTTGACCCTGACTTTGAAAGCAAGCCCTCACAAAGCAGCTTGCAATTAAAGTCCTCTTCACAAAAAACGGCACAAACTTAAGAAAGACTGCATCAGATTAAAACACACGTATAGGGGTTCAACAATAATAAGGAAAAAAACTTGGTGGAATGGCAAAAGATTCGTTTAAAGACCACTTCAGGGCCACTAGGGAGTTCTTGGAGCTGGAATTCCACCAGTGTGGGGCGCTCTTTCTCCACCTTCCTCTACACTGGAATCCATAGGATTGACCAAGAGTACTACCATGCATGCTCATGCTCCCTACTACTCAGTCACAGATTCACAGAGTTGTAAGGCATCCTAAGGACCATTTAATCCAACTCCCTGCCAGTGCAGAAATCCACTGCCAAATCACCCCTGAGTGACAGCCATCTAACTTTTCCTAGAACTCTCCAATGACAGAGTCAACCAAATGCCGAAGCTATGCATTCCATTGACAAACACATCTTAGTGCCAGCAGTTCCCCCCCACACACACACACTATTTAGTGGGAAACTCCTTTCTTGTAATTTGGACCCAAAACATGCTTAAACCAGAACATGTTTGCTCTATCTTCTGTATATCAACTCTTCAGATATCTAAAGGCAATTATTGCCTCACCTCACAGAGCTTCTCTACATAATTAAAATACTCCGCATTCAAATCGAATTGACTGTGATCCAACCACATGCAATTTGGAGGAATTCAGACTTCGGGGGGGATAGGCAAAAAACACTATAAACTCCCCTGAAAAAAGATTGAGTTTTTACCGGAATATCCATAAGTATCCACAAGGATTATCAAACATACAGCTGGCCAGATGCTTCTCATGGATTTGCATGGCTGTGCATTTTCAGCAAAGGAAGGTTGAATAGATGCAAGTTTGCGCAAGAAACTGAAGACAAGTGTCAAAGTGAGTGTGCAAACATCCGCAGCAATTTGCATAATACACATACCCACAGTCTTCTCCAGACTATACATACCTAACTCCCTGAACTGTTCCGCACAGTGCTTGCTTTCCAGAACTTTTACCATCCTGATCACTCCCCCTTTGAACACATTTCAGCTTGTCAACATCCTTCTTAAACTGTGGAGCCCAGAACGGCACACAGCACTCTAGGTGAGATCTGACAAGAGCAGAACAGAGTGGCACTCTCTTCCTATTACTAAGGGCAGGGGTAGGAAACCTAAGGCCCGGGGGCCGGATGCGGGCCCCCGAGGCCTTTGGACCGGCCCCCGGCCAGTCCTGCCGCCGCCGCCTCCCGCCGCCACCCCCACCTGCCATGATGATATTGATTATTGTTGTTATTACTTGTTCTTGGGTTTTTCTTGGCAAAATCTCCACAGGGGTTTTGCCATGGCTTTTCTGGGGCCGAGAGAGTGTGCATGCATATTTTTTATTTATTTATTTATTTATTTATTTATTTTTGGTGCTTCGGGCCCCCAATTGTCTGAGGGACAGCAACCCGGCCCCTGGCTCAAAAAGGTTGCCTATCCCTGACTAAGGGAGTCTGGCTGTGTGAAGCAAGGTCTTTTTAGATGAGTGCTCCAAAACTATGAATTATTGTTTCTGTATAGTCTGCTATTGATATCTGTGTTGTGTTAGGATTGTTGGGTTTTTGGCTTTTAGTGTTGATTTTGTTGTGACTCCAAACTACTGTTTTGCAGGCTAATGTGGGGGGGGAGTTAGCAAGACAGAACCTGCAATCCTATATGGACTTACATAGGAGTAAGTCTATTAAGTCTATTGAATTAATTGGGGTTTATTTTGAAACCAACATTATACTTTTAATGTATTAATAGCAGCCATGCAAGATTTTAAACCAAAATCATCATTCCCTGCACTATTTTCCTAATTCAAATCTCCACTTCCAGCTGTTGTTTGCCCAGATGATCAATATACAGGAATCCTGTGATATGTGGTGAACCGGCAAGGCGATAATATACAAGATCAAGCAGTTGGTAATTATTAATGGAATGACCATAAGGTCATGTATGGTTGAGCTATGGAAATAGATCATTTTGCATCATTCAGACTACAGTTCTGGAGTGGCAAAAAGCTGGATTGGGGCCTGCCGTATGGTTGCCACAGCCCCAATCCAGTGCTCCCAGGGGCGGCACTCCACTGCAAACTTTCATAAGCTTTTTTTAAAAAATACTCATTTTTATTGATTCCTACATGTAAAATTATATATAGCTTCCACATGTAAAAGTTGTACATTCACCCCTCCTTTTTTGCGGGAGATCCATTCTGGACACACACCCCGTTCTGGACATACGAAAACTCACAGATATTCAAGCCCCACGGGCTTGAATGGGCACAGGTGCCATTTTAGCCAATGGGGCTTGCTGGTCTGTGAATGACCAAGACCGTGAAAACGGAGGGACAACTATATATATAAAATTATATTCATTTCATATATTATATCTACAGGTAAATGGAATCAACCCATTTGTCGTATTACTCCTAGGTTATCATCATTTGCAAATTACTTGTACAGCAGATTACTGTGAAGAAAAGAATAATAATAAGTTTCCTTTTCTGTAGTCCCAATAATTCATTCTTTTCTATTAACACACATACAGTAATTAACTCACAAAATTCTTTGGGGATTTGTGCATATTCAAAACAGACCTGCCAGAATATACCAAACTAACACTGTTTCAGAACAGATTCCTCCCCCCGCCTCACCGCCTCTTCACTTTCTCTAAAATTCAAATGCAGCAAAATGCAGAAATTAAATAGAAAACCATTGTTTCACTCTTCTCTAAAATACAGGAAATGAGAGTGGGGGTGTCCAGCTCAATTAACTGAAAGTGCATCTGCTAAAATAACACAAAACAGTCTTTTTCCTCCCACACAGCACAGCAAAATTTTCAGTGCAATATATGGTTGTACAACTGTCCCGTATTAAGTTACTGTTCCATATACTGGCTCTACACTGTATATTTTCTAGATTAAATTAGAACATATCAAAAATTATTTCAGAATTGGTTGCAGGCACAGTATTGCCACAGGTTTTTCCATATCGATTGTTGTTCTCTTCATAGTACCTCAATAGCCATGCACTTTAGAACAGCAGGGGTAGGAGGGCTTCAGTCCCCCCACCAAGGCTGGGGTGCTGGCGCTGACTTTCCCTCACAATGATCCAGCAAAATTGGACCACCAAAACCCTGTGTAGTTGAGGTGCCCTCAGGAATTATCAATCAGAAGTGTCCTAAATGAACATATAGAGCACTAAAAATATTAAGACATCTGTTGTAGCTGACCTCTCCAAAGAATAATTAAGGCTGCATGCAGTCCATCCTGCTCACATTTATTATTTTGCCATTGCTTTCTTGGTAGTCAGATTGTTAATTTCAATTGGTTCACTGTTCTTTTAATACAAATGTCCTGTATTTTCACTGTTTTGTAAAGAGACACCTACAATTAGATAAAATCCATAATTACTTTCCCGCCATCTTGAGCCTCTCTCACACCTTGAAACTAGTTTTGGGGTCCCTGTCAATATCACCAAGAATGGAGTACAGTTAAAGAAGCTTCTGCCAGTGGCCAGGAGCAGAAAGACATTTTAGGCTACCTCTCCTCTCAGCAATTGTGCTAAGAAAACAAACAAACAAAAAAGACCACTTTGCTCTTATGCCCTTTTCCCATGCAAAGTTAGGTTTCCACAAGCCCATCAAACAGCTTTCTGGGGGACTAGATAGGAAACAGGTTCTGCTAGGAAAAAGAGTGCATGGGAAAGATCCTCCTCACATACCCCAATAGCAGGAGGTGGAGGAGAATTTGGGGGAGTTGCAATTTGGCAGCACCCCATATGCACCCTCAGGAGGCTGCAGAAAAGTCTAGAGGTTGCATGTAGCCTATGTTCATGCTCCTGTCATAGGTTACTAGATGGGCATATAAGACTGATTAAAGTGGCATCCAAAACTTTAATGCAATAGCAAAATCATGTGAAGGCCCCTCTTTGTTTTCTTAGTCAGTGTACATCAAGGTTCCTTTCTGCTAGTTTTTAAATCAACCCACTATATACATTCGTTTGCATTGATAATCCATGTCTAACCTATAAATTTTGGCAAACTTCAAACCAGCCTGAACACACATATAACAATTGCAACTGAAAGAGCGCTAATGCACTGGTGCTGATCAGGAAACAATTTCATGTTATTTGGGACATCAAGATTCAGAGAGAAATTCAAACAGTGAGAATTACAGAAACATCCCTAATTCCAAATGGGTTTAGAGAAGGATGAATACAGCTGTGGGAGAAGAGTCCTAACATTAGCTCTTAGAGGTGCTTTCCTAGATAACTGCTGCAATCCAGGTGAAGATGCTCCAAAATGCAGCCTACCCAAATATATATAAAAATTTTCAAGCTGTGTATGATTGAATCCATGGATGCAGAATCCATGGATGGAGAGGTCCAACTTTACACAACAGTTCAATTTCTCCCAGATTAAAAAGCAACAACATTGAAATTTTGAAGGACAACAACCTGAAACAGCTTTTTTTGTTTGATTGTTTTACCTAAAGGCTGACTCCCTTTCAGCTTTCTTGAATTCTGGGCAGATGCACATTCTTCATCTTTGTCAGTCACTGAAGTTTCCATCACAACCATGTAGTCTGTTCTTTCAGCAAATGCATGGAACCTTAAGAATAAGGCATTTTGGAATGCAAGTTAAGATAATGAATATATTCCTACAGTAATTTAGTGGTTACAGTGCCAAACTAGGGCTAAAAAGACCAAAGTTCACAGTCCCCACTGAGCAATGGAGTCATTCACCCTCTCTCAATCTATCCTTTGTCATAAAAAATGGGGATCTTGTTAAATAGATAAAGGAAGAATAGAGCTTTATATGCCACCTTGAGCTCCTTGGAATGATTTTTAATTAATTAATTAATTCAGTTATTTCAACTCATCTTCAGTCACAAACACTATCATGCCTATTTGCATATAAAGAAACTATGTTGTGGAATATCCTTAAAATAAGGGTGCCAAAATAATATTTACAAAGTCATCTGAGCAAGCATCTTTACAACATTTACTTTCCCCATGATTATGTCTGCTATATGGACCACTGGGTATACCATGTTAGCAACACAGAAACACAGTCTTAGGACCTTATCACACGGGGCCCAATGCAGTCAGAACCCAAACAAAATCCTGACCTGATACGTATTATTTTTCCGTGTGTCCACATGACGTTGCACAGAACCCCGACAGAACCCCGACAGAATGCTGCAAGAACCGAGATCTTTTGAATTTCGTTTTTTTGGGGGAATTGCAATTGTGCAACGGGAATCATTTCGCTTTTGCCCGCAATATGAACAGCCAATACGTATTGGGGAGCATTTCCCCAATACGTATTGGGGAGCATTTCCCCGCCTGCGTTCCAGGGAGGACCTCTGAGCCGGCTTGGGAAGGGGTTTGGGTGACAGCCGCGGCAAGTGACAGCCGCGGCTGTATTGGGCATGCGCAGAGCATCATTGCTTGGTTATGTACGGCATTTTCTCACTTGTGTGCGAACAGCAAAGACAGTTCCCGGGAGCGCTTCATCGCGCTTTCCTTAAAAGCGCAATGACGCTAATTGCGTGTGATATCCATTTACGTATTGTGGGGTTTCTTTTGGTTTATTACTGGATTTATTCTTATTTCACTTTATTATAGCTTTGTGGCCCACGTGTGATAAGGTCCTTAATCACAACTGACCCTTTTACCTTACAAACAGAGCTACTTCAAAACACTTGAATGGCTATATGTGGTGCGGTGCTGAGAACTGTTCTTCAGACATTCCTTCAGCATGTTCTCCCCACCCTACCCATCCCTTGAACTAGAGTTCTCAGATAGCCTTCCCCAACTTGATGCATTCTAGATGGGTTAAATCTACAATGCCCACTGCCATCTGGCTGGGGATCGTGGGAGTTGGAGAGCAGCCCACTGGAGGCAGTTGTTCTAATGGTTCATTGGAAAAGAAAGTATAACAGCTTTAATTCTGTAAAGTGAGTATCCCCTTATATCACCAGTGATTCAAACCATTCACTCATTGGTGTTCATATGCATAATTAATCCAGGAATGATCATTCTCTGATTATTGTTTTGACTGCAAATGGGGGAAAAAGATTGAGGTTCTACCATTTTAACCACCATTATCCACACACACACACACACACACAGTGAAGACTACCAAGTAGAACTTAGGAAAGTTACTTATTTAGACTACAACTGTCAGAATCCCCCAGCCAGTATAGTCAGGGTATTCTGGCAGTTCTCTTTCAAAAAAGAAGGAACTATCCCATGCTCTGCTGTGTAGCTATTTTTGCCATAAATAGTTTGTAATGTATGTGAACATAATACAAAAGAAAACAGTGCCATTGCAAGGATTCCTGTACCAATTCTTCAAATAGATCTGTAGTACTGAAGTTATTACATTTACCTCCTACCTGCCAGTGGTCAGTTGGCTCAGCTCCTTTAAGAAAGTGATTGTTTCTTCCTCTCTAGCATTGAAAGATACAGTATGGACTGGACATGGGCTACGTGATATCTTCTGCATAAGCAAATGCTTCAGGCACTCCGGCATATCACCCACAACAAAATAGTACACAGCTTCTGTCTGTGAAAGGGAATCAGCAAAAATCAAAACAAACTTTCAGTCCTAAAGGCTGTATAGCGAGTGTCACATGAATGACCAGGCTTCCAATATCTCCCCAACCCCACCCCATACATAGCCATGATGACCAACAAAGTAAAACACAGAAAAGCTTTGGAAGTGGCACAGCAGATACAAAAGCCACTATACTATGTGCACACACAAAAGTTATACATATGGCACTCTGGATTGCAAACCCTCCAACTGTTCCAGTTTGGCAGATATGTTGTTGTTGTTGTTGTTGTTGTTGTTGTCGTTGCTGTGTGCCTTCAAGTCATTTCAGACTTATGACAACCCTAAGGTGAACCTATCACTGGGTTTTCTTGGCAAGATTTGTTCAGAGAAGATTTGCCATTCCCTTCCCTGAGGCTAAGAATGTGATTTCCTCAAGTTCAGTGGCTTTCATGGCCAAACTGGGAGTCAAACCATAGTTTCCAGAGTTGCAGCCCGACACACAAACCTCTATGCCCCACTGGCTCTAGTCCCAACTAATTCTCTGTTGTCCCACTTTTTCAGATGCTTCTAAAATTTCCCAGTTACTCTCGCCTCCTTCCATTTTAACCCTTTGACCTCAGTTTACTTTGACTCCTGCAAATTGAGTCCAAAATGCAAAAATAGTTGGCATTCAATTAACTAAGCAGGGGGAGAGGAGAGGGCAAAATGTTGTCCTTCTCCATAGACTCAAGCAAAATCAAACTGTTGCAACCTCTCCTAGCTTGCATTCTCTTCCTCATTACTAAATTGTTCCATCTTGACCATATGCTGATGTTGCTTGGCCACACACATCCCAGCTTTTGTCTGTGAAATGTTGGAGGGTAGCATAGTGGTTTGAATGTAGGACCAGGACTCTGGTGATTGGGTGTTCAATTGCTCACTTGGCTATGGAAATCTGCTGGACGATCATGGGCAGGGGTAGGCAACCTTTTTGAGCCGGGGGTCGGGTTGCTGTCCCTCAGACAATTGAGGGGCCGAAGCACCAAAAATAAATAAATAAATAAATAAATAAATAAAAATATTTTTTTTTAAATTAAAATTTTAAAAAAATATGCATGCACACTCTCTCGGCCCCAGAAAAGCCATGGCAAAACCCCTGTGGAGATTTTTCCAAGAAAACCCCAAGAACAAGTAATAACAATAATCAATATCATCATGGCGGGGGGGGGCAGCGACGGCGGCAGGACCAGCCTGGGGCCACTCCAAAGGCTTCAGGGGCAGCATTCGGCCCCTGGGCCTTAGGTTGCCTACCCCTGATCTTGGGTGTCACACCCTCTCAGCCCCAGAAACCCCCATGATAGACCTGCTTTAGAGTCAATAAGTCAAAAACAATTTGAAGGCACACAACAACAACTAAACAACAACAATTGTTGTATAGAAATATCTATATCCTACAAAAATAAGTTCAAACAGGAGCTTCATTTTACCCCAGCATGATGGGAGGATGCTGAGCAGAAAGAAATATAGAGGAACAGGATGCTACCTTGTACCAAGTAAGGTCACTAAAACTTTTATTCCAGCATTGTAAATGTAGTGGCCGTCTGGGATCTAATCTGCACTGCAGGAGTGATGCTGTTTGGCACCGCTTTAACTGCCAAGGCTCAATGCTATGAAATTCTGGGATTTGTAGTTTTTTGAGATATTTTCCCTTGTCTGTCAGAGAGTTCTGATGCCACAACAAACTACAAATCCCATTTTCCATAGGAGGGAGCAATGGCAATTCAAGTGGTGTCAAACTGCATTATTTGTACTGTGAACATTAAACCTGGATTCCAGGCAGGAATCTTTCCTAGCCCTACTTTGTAATGCCAAGAATTAAACCTGGGATGTTCTATATGTGAAGCAACTGAGCCCTGGCCCCTTCCCAATAGTAAATTCATAAAGGTTAGAAGCCTTTCAATGGCTATAAGTCATACAGGCAATAGGCTTCCTAAACTCTAGGCTCAGAAGCAGCATGCCATTGAATTAGCAGGGACTGAGGAATATCAGCAAGGTATTACAGCTAAGAAGAGCCAGCATAGTGTATTGGCTTGGGACTGTGACTCCGGAGCCCAGGGTTCAAATCCTTGCTCAGCCACAGAAACCCTTTTGGACACTTTGGGCAAGTTGCAGTCTCTCATCCTCAGAGGAAAGAACAAATCTTGCCATGAAAACCCCATGATAGCTTCACCTTAGGTTGCCATAAGTTGGAAACTTATTCCCAGAGGCATCTAGTTGAGCACTCAGTCTTTATTGAAGCACAGAAAGATATAACAAGCTCTCAATATAGGGTTGGGTTACCTATGCTGGCTGGCATTACTGTTGTTCCTAATGTCACCTGTGCAAACCAGTCTAACCCACCCACATCCCTTGAATGCAATTGATATCAATACAGGCTGAACAAAAACTTCCTGTTGACTTGAAGGAAATAAATGTGCTAATAAATATATCCAAATCTTTCCCAAGATTGGGGCTCTGTACAGGCATCATCTGTGCCTACCTATGTTCTGGGATATCTTTTTAACAGTGAGCTCTGATGCTATCACATCAGAGGAAAAACCTAGTATTGACTGAATAAGGCAGTTGTTCAACTTTATTGTAAACCAGAGCTAACTCCACCTGATATCCATGGTGCTTTGCCAGCAAAAATGGTAATCATGCACATTCATAGTTATTTCCCACCTGTAGCTATTTCCAAGCTTGAACAGATTGGGTTCAAAAATATGCACCATGTACAACGTGTCTGGACACCATTCAAGGTATCACTGCCAGAAAACAACCAACAACCACTGTTGTTCCCAACTCCTTGTGTTTCAAACACTGAGCATGCTTCCCCCCCAGTCTATAAAAATACTCACTTTTTTAAAAAATGTAGAATTCATGATTTAAGTACTGTAGATCACAATGTTTCAGAAAAGCAACATTTACCCACAACATAAAAGTAAACAAGAAGAACAAATGAAAAGGCTTAAAATAGGATTGAAAAGCAATCTGGGCTTTCCCCACCCCACTTTCTCTAAATGGAAATTCTAGAATGTTTATAGTTATACTCTCCTTGGGCAGGATAATTTAGGGTCATATTTATTTCATCTCTAGGACCAAGGCTAGACTACTGTGTGCAATTCTACGGTTGCCCAGCTTCCACAAACACAGCTATTAATACGTGCAGAATTCAATATCCTAAAAATTTCAGCAAGTATCTATTCTCTAGTGCTGTGACAATAAATTTGAAAGCACTAGTGGTTTACAAATTCCTCAAACCCACAAAAGAGGCCGAGGGCTCGTCTACACCAGCTAGAAT
>JAIPUX010001232.1:67799850-67809861 GCA_020142125.1 Phrynosoma platyrhinos | reverse complement strand
GCTGAGTGAGGATTCAAGCCCTAGTCTCCAGAGTCATAGTCTAATGCTCAAACCACTATACCATGCTGACTACCTACCACCTAATCAATATTGTGACATAGACTCCAAATGGCCAGAGCGCTTATGTTTGTGAAAACCAGCTTTCATGTCATTCCGTCAGTCACTTTAAGCTATGGAAGCAAAAAGAACAAGTACTGATTTTGATAAGAATCAGTGTCAGCAGGTGTTTTCTTGAATACTTTAAGTGTCAGACAAAATAAGCTCTGGCATCTGATATCTCTGCTCAGAGTCTGCATGAACCTAAGCATATAGTTAATTCCACATCTAGTTTAGACATGGCCCTTCCCAAATCTTGCATCAAAAGGTCAGTCAGATTTCTATATCTAGCAATTTCAAGAACATCAATGGATGATTGTTTCTAGTTTCTCAACTTATTTTGGCTTAATGTGGGCCTAAACAGTGAAATTATATTTAAATAGCAAATCATAGGCACCTGGGGCTTCTTTGGTTTTGCTGAGGTGGAAAAACGGGAAAGGCCCTACTTTGCAGATTATCATTGTACTTCACCCATCTCATCCTGTCAAAAAGATAACTTTTAATCTGTCACACTTACTTTATATAGCTTGCCATCCGGTCCTGTCCTGAATTGGCGATACAGTCCATTTGCATACCTTGAAGCCACAAGTTTCCTCAATATAGATATATAATCTAGAATAGAAAGATTTTTTTACATGTGTGACATTCTGGAACAATAAGGTACATGACACAGGACAACCATCTGCCTTATTAGGAATGTTGTAAGGCATATGTAAATGACCACAACATTTGTTTATTAACAGCACTAAAGATCATAGTTATATATAGTGCCTTGCATTAGTACTGACACACACACATGAATTTTCCACTTTTTGTTGTGTTACAACCAGGAACTGAAATGGATTTAACTGGCATTATTATCACTTAATGTACATAAGATACTCAACACTGAAGTAAAAAATGTTTTTATTACGGCACAAATATTAAGCAAATAAAAACAAACTGGCACTTCTTGATTGCATGTAATAACAATGCCAGTTCAATCCATTATTCCAGGTTCTGACACAACAAAATGTGGAAACATCTGATCTTGGAAGCTAAGCAGGGTCAGTCCTGGTTAATATTTGGATTGGAAACTGCCAATGAATACCAGATGCTATAGGCTATATTTCAGAAGAAGGAACTAGTATTCCTTGTCTTAAAAAGCCTTGTGAAATTCAGGGGGTCTCCATAAGTTAGCAGGTGACTTGAAGGCACATACACACATGTGTGTGTATCAATACTTGTGGCAAGGTAGTTAGGTTGAATGTATATGTGAAATTTCTCTCTGCATTTCTTTTTATTTTCCTCAAACATGTATGCATTACCTATAAGCAAATTAATAGAAAGGGAAAAAAATTAAAAGATGTTTTGCATGTACCATCTTTTGAATGTTACTATTACATTCTAGTTATCTATATATTTAAGTCCCACTGACCACAAGTCTACAATTTTAGACATGTGCTCTTCTATCTTATTTTATATCGGTAAAATGCAAAAGATCAGGCTATGCCTCATGCAAAAGAGAAAAGAGCTTTCCACCATAAGCTGGCTTGGGACATCACACCTTCTTTTTGCTGAAATCCAATTTGGGATAAAATCTGAGAAAAGGACAACTTGTTCCTCTTGAGCCCATGGAGCTGAAGCCATTTAGCAGAGGAGATAAGAGGCTGCACATCCAAGTCCCACTGAATACCATGATCCCTTCTGTCTTTTTCTTCCAAGTTCTTCTTGAAGGCAACGAGTGAATTAGATTTCTCGTGGTCTTTTTTAGGCTTTCCATCCAAAATAAGTTCTGTTAAGAGAAAACACTGTAAACTTAAACTTACAGCAAAACTAATTTCATCCACTTCCTTCCTCAACTACCTCATCCAAAGTTATTTTACTATATGAATCCCATTGTGGAAGAAAAGTGGGATATAATCTTCAAAATAAATAACAAATAAATATATTATATGACTATTCCTTCTTAAACACGCTATTGAAAGGTATTGTTAATTTGAAGGGGATCATTTGTTACTCCCTTCATGTGCAGAAGACACCTGAGAACATTTTCACAACACATATATTGGAATCAGGTTTGGATTCAGGCCAAGAACTTTTCAGTAACCTGTTGTCTTATAGAGAAACAATGGGTATCTCAACAAGCCATGGCTTCTTTCTTTCCAATGTTCCCAGTCACAACTCACAATCAAATAGCCAGTTACAGGGTGAAGCACTTGTTTGCTACTGTAGGTCTTCAAGCAGAGGGTCTGGGCTGCCAGTTGTTAGGAGCTGCTCTAGCTTTCCCTTTTCTGAATCAATTAAGTTGGATGGACTAGAACAGTGGTTCCCAACCTTTGGTCTTCCAGATTATTAGGACTTCAATTCACATAATTTGTGACTGTTAACCAAATATGCTGGGGCATCTGGGAGCTAAAGTCCAAACAAATGGAGGACCAAAGGCTGGGAACCACCGGCTTTTATTTTAAGGCTGGATAAACCATAGAAATTGTCCTCCCTTAATTACTTCTTGAAAACTGTGGAAGCTCTTACACAGCATAAATAAGGAGAACACTACTTAACAGCAAAACTAATCTTCATCTGCTGACAGATATAGAAATAAACATGTACTGTGCTTAAGCATACTTCACGGTGATAGTAATTTTTTATGTTCTCTGGAGCATTTTGAATCTGCTGATAGTCATTCATAGTTGCCAAACAGGCTCTGCCCAAAATATAGTACAAAAATAAATGGAAGGATAATTGCCTATCATCATAATTGCTTTATGGAGGGAAGAGGAAAGGCACATGGCCCTGTCTCCAACATGTCAGCATATGACACTAAACTGTACTCTTTTTCTATATACTCAGAGGTACCATTAACCAATAAGCATGTGCTTTCTCTTCAAGTATACCCACACCATCATAAGTTTTTGCCCAGGCTCACTTTTTCCATGGCTGTTGTCTTCAGTTCTATGCCTCACCTAGGCTGCATCAGCACTGCTGAAATAATCTAGATTCAAACTGGATTATTTTGGAAGCTCTACTCAGTTTTATCTCAGCTCCATGTTTTCAAACCCACTTCCTATTTTGTGTCACTTTCATTAGTCCTTGGGCTTTCTGCTATCCTGTTGTCTGTCCTCACTTGCTAAGAAACAATGCCTCTCTTGACCTACAGTCCTCTGAATACAATCAGTTTGCTTCCTTATCTGTTATGCTGGTCCCACATCTATCTAGATCCTCTGACTTCTTTTATTCAAGTCTCCTTCTTTATGTACTCTTCCATTACCTTCTTGTTTCTAGTTCACTACTACTCTTCTCTTAGCCCTCCTATCTACACACTCTCTGGCCCTTTGCTTTACTGCTTTGTAGGATATCCACCCATTTGACTTTCCTTTCCTTAGCCTAACCACACACAATTCTCCTGTGACGAAGGCTTGTATGAAATGGTAATCCTACCCAAACAATCTTCAAAGAGGCTACAAATAAATAAATAAAATAAGTTGATGGCAGCATCATACCTGTTACACAAATATCAATTTAATTTCATCACCACTGTCACAAACTATAGAGGTTTTGCTATCATTTCTTACTGTTGTTACTATTATTTGCTTTTTACTTGAATAAACCAGTTGATCATGATAGTAATGCATGCCCTAAAGAGAAAATAACTATTTTGCAGAGACTGTCAACACAGTTGTCAAAACACAAAGCATGTTTAACAGAATGTTCAGCTGTAAATTATTTAACGAAACATCATCATCTTAAAATACTCACGTTCACTCCAAGCAACCCGTTTACCCATGTTACCAGTCATTCTGACCACGTTGATTTTTTGCTTCCTTTTATGTTCTCCTTAAAACAGAATAAAAAGGTATTTTTGTTACATTGATTCAATCCACAGGTACAGTCAAGACTAGACCAATGGTGTAGACTCAGGACAAAGAAATTAGACTTCCAACAATTTTATTAACAAGATACTTAGGTCTCACTTGCACTGCAGAAATAATGCAGTTTGATAACTGACATGATTCAATGCTATGACATTCTGGGATTTGTAGTTTTATGAGATATCAGAGAGTTATGTTGCCACAACAAGCAACAAATCCAAGAATTCCATAACATTTGAGCCATGGTAGTTAAAGCAATATCAAACTGCATTATTTCTGGCAGTCTGCAAAGGCCCTGAGTTCTACTGCTTGAAACTGCATTATTAGTTCCAGCATTAGGCCATGGACCAATGTATACTTGAAAGTCAGCTCAAAAAAAGTCCATGTCACATTCACCCACAGAGCAGATCTATGAGACACAATCCTTCCCACTATCACCCTTTTTTTTAAAATGAGGATCAAAGTCTGACATAATAATGCTTTCCCAAAACCATTCAGTAAAAGGTAAAGCAAATAAACAAAAAAAAAACCATGCAGTATACTGCTGTCAAACCATTTTAGGCTGCAACAACAATAGCTAGTGTTTAAATGCCCCACTCACCAGAACTGACCTTACAAATTATGAAAACTGAACCAACAACCTCAGGATCAGCCACTAAGGACAGCAGTACCAGCCATCACTCCCCAACAACTACCTTGTGTCATAGGATAGAAGTGTGTGTGGATATAACCCATCCTAGATCCTATGAGTCTGCTTCCTTACATGTGGTGAACACTGCCACTTTGCAAGCATTCAAAGGAAAATTAAACTGTTGACCCAGTTCATCCCATGTACATGGAATGAGTAAGAAACCATTTTATTTTTCTCCTCAAGCAGCAGACCCAAAACTTTTGCTGGACATGTGGTTCCAGACACTTCACTGATTCACACAAGCAGTCTGAAATAGTGTGAAACAGCTAGACGGTATGAAGCTTCTCTTCATATCTTTGAATGTGAAAACAGAAAATTAATGCAAGTTCCTGGAGAAGAGTAGGCTGTGTACTGGGATGCATCAAGTCTATCCCCATCCAATCTTAAATCAACGCATTTGTGATAATCCTTTGTAAACTGTCACCTATCTATACATCTCCTTATCAGGATGTCTGTCCTTCACAATCAGCATATTTGCCTCAATACAGAAAAATAAAGAAATGGGGGAAATTATAGTAACCTCTCGCACCTTGTTTTTGCCAGCTGCAAATACACAGCAAAACCATGATCATGTTTTTCTGTGAATATAATAAGTATTTATATCAGAGATGGGGAATATGTGGCCTGTCAGATGTTGTTGGACTGAAACTCCCATCAGACCTAACCAGAATAGCAATGGTAAAAACCATGATTGGAACTGCAAGTCCAAAACATCTGGAGAACCATTTGTCCACACCCATGATTTAAAATGAGGCTTTTCAATATTTTTAATATATAATACATACTAACTGAAAATGAACATATGATGTGACCTTATACTAGATGGCTCAGAAGTGTTTACAGCAACTCACTCAAGAGCCTGGAAATGTTGCTTGTTTGGACTCCAACCCTCAGAATTCTCCAGGCAAGATGAGCACTGGCCATACTGGATTCGAGGATTTGTAGTCCAAAAAAGTAATTTTTCCAAGCCCTGAGCTGGCAGTCATTCTGCATAGTCTCAGATACCAATGACTGAGCAGGGTGACACTTTCGCCCACTGGACTGAGCATGCCCTTTTCTACTGGATCTAATGAATCACTTTTCTTTCCTCACTTTCACTGTAATAATTGCAAGAGCTAAAGCAGGAGTTACAGTACATGTAACCCATCAAACCACTTGTCAGTGGAGCCAGTAAAAACGTCTATCACAAACTAAGTAATTGCCATAGGTTAAGGCAGGAGAAAGACTGTGCGCTGTGACGAGAGGGAGCACTAATGTACATCAATTCTGAAACCCACAGGCTCATGATCTTTCAAGTTTTTTTTCAAGAATGCTGCTAGCATATTGAAATAATGGACAACTGAACTAATTGCCAACATTTGTGCAAGGCCAGAGTGTAAAAAGCATTTTCACACAGAAAAGAAGGAATTGCCAATAATAATAATAATAATAATAATAATAATAATATAAGCTTAGTAAACTATTTTGGTAATTTTTCCCCACACTGGACTGACACCAACAAGGACAAAACATCTAATTTTCAAGCAGTAGAACTCAGGGCCTTTGCAGACTGCCAGAAATAGTGCAAATTGAGTCCACTTTAAGGGTTAGGGTTAGTGCTAGGGAATCATGGGAATTGTTGTTGTTTTTTCTGAGACATTGAGCCTTCTCTGTCAGAGAGCTCTGGTGCCACAATGAAATACAGTTCCCATGATTCCCTAACCCTAACCCTAAAAGTGGACTCAATTTGCACTATTTCTGGCAGTCTGCAAAGGCCCTCAGAATACTGACAATATAACATGAGTGTATACAAGCACTTTCAGCCTCAAAAATAAAAACCCAACGATAGGGTCACTTTAGGGTCTCCATAAGGTGGAAATGATTTGAAGGCACACAACAATAGTATATACGTTATTGATTTAAGAGTGCAGTTAATTTAAATAGATCAATAATGAAGTTTAATTTAAATTCTATTACAGGTTGAGTCTCCCTTATAGGGAATTCTGAAATTCGAAATACTCCAAAATCCAAAGTTGTCCACATGGGTGGCTAAGATAATGACACCTTTCCTTTCTGAGGGCTCAGTGTACACAAATTTTGTTTCAGGCAATAAGATTATTAAAAAATATTGTGTATAAAATTATCTTCAGCCTATGTGTATAAGGTGTATTTTTTTGTTGTGTGCCTTCAAGTCATTTCCGACTTATGGCAACCCTAAGGCAAAACTATCACAAAGTTTTCTGGGGCTGAGAGTATATGACTCACCCAAGGTCACCCTGTGGATTTCCATGGCCAAGCTGGGAATCAAACCCTGAACTCCAATGTTCAAACCACTACATCACACTGGCTTTCATGAGGTGTATATGAAACATAAATAAATTTCATTTTTAGGCTTGGGTCCCATCTCCAAGATATCTCATTTGTATTTTTGTGAAATACAAAACACTTCTCGTCCCAAGCATTTTGGACAAAGGAGACTCAATCTGTAGCTGTAATTGACTACAGAAACAATATTTCAATAGGACAACATGGAGATTTCTTTAAGCAGCAGCTGATGGAACTTACTGCTTGGCAGCTCTAACAAAATATTCTTAAGGTGTGCTTGAGTTTGGGAGATTTCCCCTATCCCTAAGTATCAGCCACATCCTTTCCAGCATTGGTTGTTGTTTTTTAGGGGGTTCCTACTCTGGAGACTAGAGTTCGAATTCCACTTGGCCATGGAAAACCACTGAGTGACCTTGGGCAAGTCATAATCTCTCAGCCCAAAGGGTGGCAATAGCAAACCATCTCTGAAGAAATGCTACAAGAAAACCACATAATAGGCACACAACAAAAACATTTCACTCTGCCCTTCTAGGGAGGCCTTTCTGGTGCTAAGGCAGCTGATAGTCAGGGTGGGGTGGGCAGAAAGAAGAACAGCTGAGACATTTTTCTTCCGCCAACATCAGAGGTCCAATCCTGGTTTTATTTTTTGTTTTCTCTGGTCACTGAGACTGGGAACCTTTTCATCTAAAACTTGTTAAACAGCAAATAATTACCACAGTAATCCACATTCACATAACAACAATAGTTACTTGGGTAACTGTAAACACTTCGAAATGTATTGAACAGCTACGGCAAACATCCATTCTTTGAGTGCAGTACCAGTTAGTAAGTTGTGCATTTTGCTTCTAAGGAAACAGAAGTTTATCTCCAAACACTGATGAAGGGTAAGATGAAAAACTGGAATGCACTGACCAGAGTGTTAGACTGCAACCTATTTTACAAAAATCTTACACAGCGATCACTTTTGTAGAATAATTTGTATAAATTTCAGGTGTTTCTTATATTAAATAATATTCATTGGGTCTCGTGTTGAGAGAAAGTGTGGTGTAGTGGTTTGAGCACAAGACTATAACTCTGGAAACCAGGGTTTGAATCCTCTCTACCATGAAAACCCACTGGATGACCTTGAGCAAGTCATATTCTCTCAACCTCAGAAGAAGGCAAAGGCAAATCCCCTCTAAATAAATCTTGCCAAGATCCTCCCCCCAGCCCATGACAGGATCACCTTTGTTGTTGTTGTTGTGTGCCTTCAAGTCGTTTCTGACTTATGGAGACGGTAAGGCAATCCTATCATGGGGTTTTCTTGGCAAGATTTGTTCAGAAGAGTTTTGCCATTGCCTTCCCCTGAGGCTGAGAGAGTGTGACTTGCCCAAGGTCACCCAGTCAGTTTCATAGCCAAGTGAGGAATCAAACCCTGATCTCCAGAATTGCAACCCAACACTTAAACCACAGGGTCACCATAAGTTGGAAACAACTTAAAGGCACACAGCAACAAAACTAATTAATTAAATACATGGTTTTGAATGATATCAAATGTTAAATCCTATTATATTATAGAAATCATTAACTCTGAGATTCCACATAAATGTAAACTGCAGCCTGCCAATAGCACACCAATACCTCAATGTTATGTTAACTTCTGTTGTTGTAGCAATGATGACAGAAACCTGGGTGTGTCCTCCAATAACAACTCCTCACTCTGGTATTCTCTCACTCCATATACATACACATGTGTGTGCGTGCACACACACAGAGAAGTTTTCCACCTTTGTTGTTGTGTGCATTCAAGTTCTTTCCAACTAATGGCGACCCTCAGACAACCCTACCATAGGGCTTTCTAGGCAAGATTTGTTCAGAGGAGGTTTGTCATTGCCTTCCCCGAGGCTGAGAGCATGTGAGTTCCCCAAGGTCACCCAATGGGTTTCCATGGCTGTGCAGGAAATCTGACACTGGTCTCCAGAGCCATAGTCCAGCATTCAGACCACTACTCCACACTGGCTCTCTCCCTTTACTCACATTGATTTCTAGTTGTCTAACAGAAAATATTGGTGCTTGTGGATGCAGATTGTGGAATGTTTAAATCAACTTGTGGTCATTTGTGTAGTGTGATCTGCATGTTCCATACCAACCATTCTAACCTTTTCACCAATTTCACCATTAGAGTGACAGACACACAGAGAGAAAGAAGGAGAAGGAGCACTTCAAAGGGTGGGATTAAAGGAATGTCTTCCCAAGGGGAGAGGGGCTGAGATAGGTCCATTCTTCACATATTTCTACCAATTTGTAAATAATAAATATCAACAACATTGCTGAGATTGCAATGGATCATCCTGTTGCCTCTTCTTCCTCTATACACCATGAAGAATCTTTTCAGCAGAGAAAGCCAAATTGTCTGTCTAGATGTATGTACTGTTTGCAGGTGGGAGGGTGGGAAAAGCCCATGATTTTCAAACAAGGCAAGGGTCTTCCAAGAACTGTGGTGATGGATCCCCCATGACGGAACAGCTTGATGGCTGTTAATGTGAATTCTGGAGTGAGTTTGGGGGACAGCTTGACTGCAAAGGAAAGTCGATAGGAATATTGTCAAGACCTTTGAGGATGTTATTCTGTCATGAGAGAAAACATACGATTACTGTGGACTTTATCTGCAATAAACGTCATTGTTGTGGTCACCTTTTACAACTTAGCATCCATTGCTTGGATGGCATCTAACACTCCTTGTTCCCATTTGTATTCCTCGTCAAAGCTATATCTTTAATATTCATTGGCTCTGTTCAGGCAAAAAAGAAGTAAGATATACCAAACTCACAAATAAAATAAAAGGTGAAAAGCAACGTATGGATAAACATAGGAAGAGTAGAAAGTGGTACATCATGAAAAGAAAGGAATGTGGATCAATGGAAAGAGAACTCTGAATGAAATAGAATAAAATATTGAATTATGGTGAGAGTGTGCAGAGTGTGCAGGATTGCCCTTCATCAGCTCCATACATCTCTGGATCTGTAGGTCTATTCTATTAATCCAGACCAGAGATCAGATTCTCTTCAAAAGAAGGTTCTTTATTCTTCA
>JAIPUX010001232.1:67786685-67797243 GCA_020142125.1 Phrynosoma platyrhinos | reverse complement strand
AAAAACAGGCCTCTCACTCATTTGTGCTGTTGGAAGGTAGAAGGTGCTCAGCACCCTGGACAGATGCCAGCAAAGCCAAGGCTGGAGTGCAAGGAGGGAGGGCCTGGCCGGGGCACTCACTGGCCGGAGCTCCTGCTGGGCAGCCTCCCTGCAAAGAAAGCCCTCCTGGCCCTGGGCAGCTGCACTGGCTCCCGCGCGCCCCCTACCGGCGCCCCTCCCTCCTCCTCACCTGCTTCCAGCCACAATCGTGTGACGTAACAGAGCCCTGGGTTCCTTCCGCCGAGCCTGGCTCTTGTTGACCCTGGAGACGCCTCGGTTGCTAGGCCTGGGAGAGGGCAGGCCTCCTCCTGCAGGGCCGGCCCCTCACGCCTGGAGGCTCCAGCGTCCACACAGCCGGGAAAGCGCCTTTCGTCCCCTCCTGCTGGGTGCCTTCGGGTTGTTTCTGACTTTTAGGGTCTTCTGGGCAAGGTTTGCTCAGGAGGAGGTGTGCGTTTGCCTCCCTCTGAGGCTGAGAGAGCGTGACTCACATCCAAGGTCACCCAGTGGGTTTCCATAGCTGAGAGGGAAGTGTGCCTTTGACTGTTTCTCAGGCTGAGAGAGTGTGACTCACATCCAAGGTCACCCAGTGGGTTTCCATAGCTGAGAGGGAGGTGTGCCTTTGGCTCCCTCTGAGGCTGAGAGAGCGTGACTCACACCCAAGGTCACCCAGTTGGTTTCCATAGCTGAAAGGGAGGTGTGCCTTTGCCGCCCTCTGAGGCTGAGAGAGTGTGACTCAGCTGAGAGGGAGGTGTGCCTTTGCCTCCCTCTGAGGCTGAGAGAGTGTGACTCACATCCAAGGTCACCCAGTGGGTTCCCATAGCTGTGTGGGATTCAAGCATAATGGTCTCAATAGCCTTGTGTTCTTTAATCCTCCTTTTCTCTTTTCTTTTTTCATTTTGAGTATTTCTGCCCCACTTTTTTACCACAAAGGCTCTCAGAGAAGCTTACAAACTGTTCATTAGACAGTAAACCTCAGCAACAGTAAGCTCCCCCCCTGAATGTGTATTACAGAGGGTGCGCTGATCATGTGCAGAGTGCACTTCCCTGTCAATCCCCAGGGAAATAACCACTCCAGGGAACCATGTAATATCTCAAGTCTGGCAACCAAAATACCCTTTTCGTTGCATAGGGCAAGACAAGAACTACAAGTGGGCAGGAGAGGAGTTACACACATACAGTTTGTTGTCAAGTCGTTTCTGACTTAGGGTGACCTTAAGACAAAACGATAATGGGGTTTTCTTGGCAAGTTTCTTCAGAGAGGGTTTGCCATTGCCATCCTCTGAGGCTGAGAGAGTGTGACTTGCTCAAGGTCACCCAGTGGGTTTCCATGGCTGAGCCAGGATTCGAACCTTGGTCTCCCAGTGTCCTAGTCCAGCAATGCTCAAACTGTTACACCACGCTGGCACCCACCCAGCCTTCCTACCCAAACCGAAGTGTGAAGCTGCCCAAATTTATTCTAGCTTAGTGATGTTGGAAATTCCACAGGCCCGTCTTTTGCAGTAATAATACAGCAATGACCGGTCAAATCACACATTTGCTGCCTGTTCATGACATCTAAAATCCTCTGCCAGATGTAGCTGCCTCAGCTACGCCAAATGGTAGGGTCAGACCCAGACAGGTCTCACAGGTCTCTCTCTGGGAACTTAATCTTAACAAATGCATGGTGTGTGCCTCTGCTTTTGTGCAGCATCGAAATGTTAAATGTTCAGGTGCTCTTCATAGATACAAGGCAGATAGTTCATTTATGACACAGCTAATAGTCTACCAAGTAGGACTAAAATTGGGGGACAGAGCTTGCCAGCAGAGATTAGAAATTTTGATTTTTGAAAGACAGCATCCAGAACTTCCCAACTGGAGAGGGAGTCCAGATTCAGAGAGCTATAGCCCAAAAAAAGTAACTTTTCCAGACTGCTCCGCTGATACCCGTCTCAGTTCTAGCAATTATTGTTTCTGGGAGGATCTTGGTGTTTTCCCATTGGAGACAGTGGAGGAGTATTGCTTCACCAATCAAAACCCAGCAATTAATTAACTGCATTATTAATCTAGTTAAACAAAATGAACTATTAAATCAACAATGCATATTTATTTAATTGCGTGCTGTATTATCAGCCTTTTGAATGTCATTAAGTTACAGGCTTCCTTTCTGGCTGCCTGTCCAAATAAATAAGACCAGAGAGAGAAAGAAGTTAGAAAAAAAGGTTAATCATTAATAAGCTTTTAAAAACCCTAATCCAATTGCACTTGTGTTAGGAAATGGGAGTATTAATTATTAATTTGTATGTTGAATTGCCATTTAAATTTAAGTTAAATGCTTGCACTGATGGTATTGTATGAACAAGGCTGAAAATTGCCATCCATGATTATACTCCAGTCTTGCCCCTTCCCTTATCTGTTTTCAGTTTGGGACTGCATGAATTTCTTTTTAAAAATTAGTTTGTATATGGATGTACTAACTGCTAGATTAAACAAATAAAATGCAATGGACCCCAATACTGTAATACTGTAAGAAGGAGAGTTTAAATTTGTAATGACTTTGTTAAAAGTTTAATGATCAAAATAATATACATATTGTTGGTTTAGTACACAGAGGATTTGGAATAAATATTGTACTTGAAGTGACGACAACAAGATTTAAATGAGAAAAAATTAATACAAACTGGATGTACATGGGAAGTCAATTGTAAATATGCATATTTGAAAATTTTGTGTTGGAACTATTTGATATTGTTTAGGATATTTTATTACTAATGAAATAAAAATTTTAAAAATTAGTTTGTAATCCGCCTCATCCAAACCTTTCACTCACTTGCCTTTTCTCCTTCCTTTATAATCTCATCTCTTTACCTCCCCTTGCTTTCTTTAGTTTACTTTCTTTAGTTGAGTGGTTCCCATGTGGCTCCAAGAACAAAGAGCTTCAAAATTCGGTTTCCTGGAACAGATGAGGAGCCTCTAAAAAGTGTATAGCAGAGAACACAGGAAGACCTCTTGAGTTAGTGGTTGCATCCTGTGACATAAGCCTTATAATTCCCTGAATTTTAGGGACTAACAAAAAGCAAGTAGTTGTTTTACAAATATCAAAAAGAACCAAGCTTTAGGTAAAGAACCAGCTGGGAAATGTAAAAAAAAGGGGGGGGCTCTCAAATATTTGTTGTTGTGTGCCTTCAAGTCATTTCTGACTTACAGCAACTCTAAGACTGTCATGGGATTTTCATGGCAAGATTTGTTCAGAGGTGGTTTGCCATTATCTTCCCCTGAGGCTGAGAGCATGTGACTTGCCCAAGATCACCCAGTGGATTTCCTGGCCAAGAAAGAAATCGAATCTTGGTCTCCAAAGTCATAGTCCAACACTCAAACCACTTTGCCATGCTGACTCTAGTATTGCCTCCCATTTAATTCATACCTTTATTAATAATACATCCTTTTTTAAAAACATAGGAAATTAAATCAGTGATGAACTTCCAATTTAAGTCAATCACTTCCATCAAGAAATAATTTAATTTCAGTTGAATAGTTTCTATAATGTTTTTATTAATTATTATAAGCCACCTTGGACATTTTGAAGGATGGTATAGACAAGTAACAAGATAAAATAGAAATCAGTAGTGATTGCAGTGTCAGCTCATGAATGCCAAATATGAAAACTTTGCCTTTGGATCTCTGATTCCATTTTTTATTCCTTGTGCTAAGGAAACATCAACAGTTGCTAATTCTCAAGGAGTTGAGATCTCTAGCAGGATAGTTTAATATTATAGACAGTTTGCAGATACATTTAATAGTACAGACAATTCATTTTAATTGCATTTTAAGTAGCATTTTATATTTAACTGTCAATAATTTATTCCAAAAAATGGTAATCTGCTAAGGAGCTGTTGCTGTTGTTGTGTGCCTTCAAGTCATTTCCAACGTATGGCAACCCTAAGGCAAACCTATCATGGGTTTTTCTTGGTGTTTCATCAGAGGGGGCAGAGGGGGTTTGCCATTGCCATCCTCTGAGGCTGAAAGAGTGTGCTGGCCCAAGTTCACACAGTAGGTTTTATGGCTCAGTGGAGAATTGAACCCTGGTCTCCAAGGTTGTAGTCCAGCACCACAATACCATGCTGGCTCTCTTGGGAATAAGTAATTGCCACTCATTTGTTAATTTGTTACTTTTTCACAATTTTTAAAATTGTTCTTTTAATCAATTACAGCAGTTTGAAACCAATTACAGCAGTCTGAATAATGCTAAGCACTTTGTGTTATTTCATTTGTTGCTTTGGGGGAAGTGTTCATGGGGCTTGCCGTTTGTAGAAGAAGGGCCTAAATATCCTAAATCTTGGCTGATCTTGGGACCTCTCATTCATATGGTTACCATAAGTCAAAGTCAACAACAACATCTGTTAGCGATATTAGCCTAATGAAAAAGCCGGCAGCCTGTGTAAATACAGTTGCCTTAATGTTCATTTCTGATTCTATATCGCGTATGCAAAAAATTAATTGTACCCGCTGATCTCAGAAGGTAATCAAAGTCAATGCTGGTTAGTACTTGTATGGGAAACCAATGAATACCAGGTGCTGTAGACCATGTTTCAGAGGAAGGAACCAGTAAAAGCATCTCTGAGTATTCCTTGCCTAAGAAAAGCCTATAATATTCACAGAGTTGCCACAAGTCGAAAAGTGACTTGAAGCCACATACAGAGGGATAGTTTTGAAATACAGCCTACAGCACCTGGTATTCATTGGTGGTGGCCCATCCAAGTACTAACCAGAGCTTACCCTGGTTAGCTTCCAAGATCAAACTCAATTTGCACTATTTCTAGCAATCTGCAAAGGTCCAGAGATGGAGAAAAGGGAAAGGTACAGGGATTAAACAGTCATCAAATGCAAAAGGTTCAGGCTGTGATAGCTTGATGAAAGTCTAAATGAGTGCAAATGAAGCACAATTGGCATTCATAGCCACATTACTGTAATTAGTAATAATACAATCACTTTAACATGGAAATAATCACCCATTGTGTAACAAAAGATAAGTTGCAAAGGGATCTTGTAGCACAGGGGTAGGCAACCTTTCCCCTTTAAAGGCCGAGGGACTTCAGCTCCCAGAAGCCTCAGCCATGTTGGCCAATATTCCCATGTTGGCCAATAGCTCCTGGGATTCTGGGAGCTGAAGTCCCTCGGCCCGTAAAGGGGAAAGGTTGCCTACCCCTGTGTAGCACCTTGAGACTGAAAGAAAGAAGCTGGTGGCATGAGCTTTCACTTATTTACTTTCTCCAATGCATTTTTCTTTCTTTTCAGTTAGTCCCAAAGATCCCTTTGAATACTGATTTTCCAGACTATTAGTCTTTGAAAAGACAAGCTGTAATAAATACAGCCAAACTTTAAGAGTTCCAATTAAGCTGTTTCATCTTGGAGTCTCTCTTTAAATTCCTCTAATGACAAATGGTAACTTTCAGTTGCAAATCAGTAAGTAGTTACCACCTAGAACACTGTTCTAACACTAAATAAATATTAAGTCCCGATTAATTTTTTTAAAGGAATAGTTTAAGAGACTAATTACTTTAGCTATAACTATTTTAGCTTGTTTTAAATGCTAGTGGACTTTTAAAATATGAAAACCATTGTTAACACATCCACATGTTGGCTATATTTTAGGGGAAGGAATTGGCAAAACCACCTCTTTGAGTATTCCTCTCCTAAGGAAGCCCTATGAAATTCATGAAGCTGCCATAAGTAGACAGGCAACTTGAAGGTTCCCATTCAACTCAAGATTGTACATTAGATTGTAAGAATTCTGGAGAAAACTAGCATTCTTTTTCATTGCACTGACAGCGAGACAGCCAATAAACCAAAGGACTGTAATGTAGATAGTTACCATGTTCTGGTCTTTTTGCTACAGAAGAAACTAAAAACCTGCCTGAACTTGTAGAAACAAAAGGCGCCTTATATAATCAATGGAATTTGTTTTCACTAAGAACTTACTAATATTAAACATTACCATTGCTTTTTCCATTAAGTAGCAGCCCAGGGATTCTACATTACTCTTGAAAATCTGAAAGTTATACAGATAAATAACATCTTGTCCATCCAGCAGTTAATTATGGTACTACAAAAATGGC
This sequence comes from Phrynosoma platyrhinos, assembly GCA_020142125.1. NCBI lineage: Eukaryota > Metazoa > Chordata > Lepidosauria > Squamata > Phrynosomatidae > Phrynosoma > Phrynosoma platyrhinos. The sequence goes on along the minus strand of JAIPUX010001232.1, from coordinate 67,791,112 downwards.
AGGGAAATATATAGCCAGTTCCATTGTAAATAGAAACAGCAAAGTACGAAAAAGAGGACTGAGCATTCAACAACCTAAAATTAAAAAGCTTCTGACTGGGTCTCAGAATGTGGATGCAGGGCAGAAGAGAGAGATGTAGGGCCTAAGCAGACTACCAGAAATAGTGCACATTAAATTGAGGCACTGCCCTGGCTCAGTGCTAGGGAATCATGGGAACTGTAATTTATTGTGGCACCAGAGCTCTCTGACAGAGAAGGCACAATGTCTCAGAAAAAAATACAGTTCCCATGATTCCCTAGCACTGAGCCAGGGCAGTGCCTCAATTTAATGTGCACTATTTCTGGCAGTCTGCTTAGGCCTGTAGTCATTCTGATTAGGGAAATAACTTTTCCTAGACTTAACTGTTTGTCTTTGGCTTTTTTTTCTTCCCCCTTCCGGCACAGCATGCAGGTTGTCTTACTCGAATAAACTTGCATGACTGGAAAATTTGAGAACTACAGTGGAGAAACTGATAGGGATTTTGCTGAAATATTCCTTGTGTTGTGCCAGGCACATTTCTTATGAGCAGCTTCTTCATTACCTTTTTTTTTTTTTTTTTTTTTTTTTTTTTGCTTATATCACCGTGTGATCTGAATGGTGCAGCACAGATGTAAACTGTGCAGAGAGCTCTGTTGTAGGACAGCATTTAGATTCAATTTCCACTTCAGTCCTTTCATTTCTGATTCATTAGCTCCTCAATTAAACCAGATTTAAAAACAAAAACAAAGACTGAAATCTTATGCAACTTAGGGCCTTTGCAGACTGCCAGAAATAGTGCAAGTTGAGTCCACTTTAAGGGTTAGGGTTAGGGTTAGGGAATCATGGGAACTGCATTTTATTGTGGCACCAGAGCTCTCTGAAAGAGAAGGCTGAATATCTCAGAGAAAAAACAATTCCCATGATTCCCTAGCACTAACCCTAACCCTTAAAGTGGACTCAATTTGCACTATTTCTGGCAGTCTGCAAAGGCCCTTACTTTGGAGGTGTAGCCAATTGAACTTTGTACTCAAGTCCCATTAATCTCAGTATATCTACATGACTAGATCTGGATTCATTCTATTGAGTTCCCATTAAATAATCAATTATTCATGTAGACTTAGGCTTCCAGTGCCAACAGAGAAATATTTAGGATAACAGTACCTCAGCACACAAATCGTGAATTTGTTCTTTCAAGTCACTTGTCGACTTAAGCCAGCCTCATGAATTTCATATTATTTTCTTTGGTGAGAAATACTCAGAGGTGGTTTTGCCAGTTCCTTCTTCTGAAATATAGCCCACAGCTCATATTCATTGGTGGTCTCTCATCCAGGTACTAACCACTGTTGACCTTGCTTACCTTCCAAGATCAGTAAGGTAAAGGTAAAGGTTTTCCCTTGACCGGACTGTCAAGTAGTGTCTGATTGTAGGGGGCAATACTCATCTCTGTTACTAAGCCAAAGAGCCAGCATTGTCAGAGACTACTCTGTGATCATGTGGCCAGCACGATTGCACAGAACGCTATTTACCTTCCCACCAAAGTGGTACCTATTTATCTACTTGCACTTTTACATGCTTTCAAACTGCTATATTGGCAGAAGCTGAAACTAGTGTCAGGAGCTCATCCATCATACGACACTCAGGCCTTGACCTGCTTACCTTGCGGTCATCTGAGTCAGTGTCTTAACCACTAAGCCACTGTGTCCCTTGCTCCAAGATGAGTAGATACTATTAAATTTTTGCATAAGTGATATGGAGTCAGAAATTAACGGTAAAGCAACTGCATTTACAGAGGACATCAGCTTTTTCATTTCTAACAGGTGGTGGTAGTGTTAGCCGCCAAAAAATCAACTTCAACATATAGCAACCCTATGAAAGAGAGACCTGCAAGTCATCCTGTTATGAACAGCCCACATCAGGTCTTGCAGACTCAGGCCCAGGCTTCCTTGACTGAGTCTATCCACCATGGTGAGGGCCTCCAAAAAGCAGGCCATACAACAAATTCACTAAACCAGTGCCTCTCAGATTATCTGACATCAGAGAGTGGCCCTTTTCCCGCTGTTGTGCCAGAGACAAACACCATGTTTGTACTGGTCCATTGGCTGCAACTCTTTCTTTCTTTCTTTCTTTCTTTCTTTCTTTCTTTCTTTCTTTCTTTCACAGAAGCACACCAGGAACAGCAGCCAAGGCTCAGAGACCAGCACCAGTTCAGAGATCACCACTTTAAGCATACCTGCTCTAAACCAAGTGAATTGAATCCATTTAATTCCACTGTGAACAATCAAATCCACAAGAAATACAGGTGCTTCCTGTCAAACAGCCACCTGGTTGCTGCATTCATGCTTTCATGGTTTCAATCAGTAGCTCCCCTCCCCCTGCAATCCCCTTATATTGTTCAAATGTGTGCAGTGGTTGTTTGCTAGCTGGCAGCAATGGTTATCATTCTCTTCATGCATCTAGTTACAGACTAAAGTGTTTAAAGACTAGTCTGGACATGATACATCTACCTTGATTACATAGAAAAAGTATTATTTTTATTTATATGCGATGTTTGCACCGTTGAGGTTGTTCCTCTCCCAGATTCTAGCCTGAAGAAGCAACAGAATTCATGCATCCCATCATTCTGTCCCTATTCTTGTTTTATCTGTCAAATATGTTTTCTCACTTTTTGTAGCCATTCAGAAGAGTAGAAGGGTAGCAGCAGTAGCTGCTGCATGAATACTACCACCATGGGTAGTGGGGGATACCAGTGCAAGGGACTGGTATGCACTGGGGGTGTAGGGCAGGATCAGCTGCAGTGTGTTGAAGGCCCAGCCAAGCTTTACACCAGCCTGCACTTGGGAAGCATTTCAACTGAGCTTGGAAAAGTTACTGTTTTGTATTACTGGCTGGAAGATTCTATGAGTTGTACTCCAAAACTGTAACATTTCCATGCTCTGCACCTTGAAAGTCTGTTTCCAAAGGAGACTCTGACATGAAACTGATGTTTGAATTCATATGTAGATGGGATAATGCCAGGCTAAGGCCCCTTAAAGATCAGTGTCTCTGTGTAAGGCTAAGGTTATAGAATCAAGGGTCCTTATTAGTTCCAGTTCAGCTGTTTCCTACTGAGAGACTTAGCTGTGATAAGGGGATTGTATTGTCATCAGTTACTATAGCTGCAAATGTCCCTGTGCTTCTATTGCATGCCCTTTAACTGAATTGTCACAGAAAACTTTCTGAACTTTATTACTACAGTACTTACAAACTCTTTCTTACTTATTTGGGAGCTGAAACAAAACTAAAAACAAAGCTTGCTCTGCTTTTAGAATTTCTTTTCTTTCCTTAACTCTCCATTAAAAACCACACCTGAATCAATCATGGCAGGATTGTAGTGTAAATAAGCCTTTGTCCCCTACAGTATGCAGCTGTAAGTAACTCCTCAAAGTTGTAAATAATTCTTCAAAAATTCCTTTGTGTTGTAAGCAAGGATTTCAAGATTCCTTTGTGTAAAACAAAATGTAAATGATCGCAAAGACTCCACACCCTGCCAGAAATAAAGTGATGCTAAGGGAGAGTCATCTTTGATCAATTCAGAACAATGGAAGCAGTCTGCAGATTGAGTCTGTCTGATATGAAATGGTTGGGACCGGAGGTGTTTTGGGTTTCAGAATTTTTTGGATTTCAGAATATCTGTGTTTGCATATACATACGTGATCCAGATCTAAACACAAAATTGATAAATTTCATAAACACCTTATATTACATAGCTTAAAACTATTTTTATACAATATATTTTTAATTTGTGCATGAAGCAAAGTTTGTGTACATTGAACCATCGGTAAACAAAGGAGTCACTATCTCAGGTAAAGGTAAAGAGATTCCCCATTGACAAGATTGTCAAGTCGTGACCGACCATAGGGGATGGTGCTCATCTCCGTTACTAAGCCAAAGAGCCAGCGTTGTCAGAGACTACTCTGTGATCATGGGGCCAGCATAATTGCACAGAACGCTGTTTATCATCTCACCAAAGTGGTACCTATTTATCTACAGTCGTACCTCTACTTACGAATGCTTCTTCTAACGAAAAATTAAACTTACGAAATGCGCCTCCAGAAAAAATTTGCTTCTACTTAGGAAACTGTTCCAACTTACAAAATTGGTGCGAACAAGCTGCTCTCTGAATTTCATGGCATGTTATTGGTTAGTGAAATCTAGCAAAGCAGCACTGTATTGGCTAGTGAAAGAGGAAGTGTTTGCCTAGTGAAATCAAGCTAGGCAGGACTGTTTGGGCTTGCAAAAGAGAAGAAGAAGTGTGGCTAGCGAAATTGGTGGTTTCTGAGATCCAGGAAGGTAGGGCTTGTGGCTTTGTGGCTTCTGATCTACAGGACTGTATTTTTGGCTTCTGATATTTGTGGCTTCTGATATTCAGG
>JAIPUX010001232.1:67764124-67779031 GCA_020142125.1 Phrynosoma platyrhinos | reverse complement strand
ACTCTCCCTCAGAACACCAACAAAAACCTCTTCTGTGACTTTATGCAAACAAATACAAAGTCTTTAATGAAAGACTGAAATATGTTCCAGGTACAGCAAGGGTCTTTTCCTCTTTGTACAGTTATCCTCTAGGTATCTCACTGACAAACCTTGTGCAGAGATAAAACTGAAAAGGGACTGTGAAAAACAGTATGTCTCATTTCTTAGAAGTTGCTTAATGTGAAAGATGTATTAACAGCAAGCACAATCATGATAACCCATAGGGGTTGCAGACTGCCAGAAATAGTGCAAATTGTGTCCACTTTTAGGGTTAAGGTTAATGCTTGGGAATCATGGGAATTGTTTTTTTTCTGAGGCATTGAGCCTTCTCTGTCAGTGAGCTCTGGTGCCACAATAAAATACAGTTCCCATGATTCCCTAACCCTAACCTTAACCCTTAAAGTGGACTCAATTTGCACTATTTCTGGCAGTCTGCAACACCCCCCCGGTTACGATTTATGAGTCAAACAGTGGCAAGGAAGAACATTTTCCTCATAGGTTCTCAAGAATTACCCCAGTCCCTTGAAGAAGTTCATCCACCAAGTTAATTGTTAAAACAAAAGGGCCCTCTTGATATCTTGTAGGCCTAGTTTTCAAAAACAAGACACCCCACCACTATACATCTCCCCCACACTTTGGAGGAATTTCTCACAAAAGGTAGCCCCCAAACCAAGTACAACTACTCCAAAATGTAGTGATTTTTCCTACCACCAACCCCTATCCCTCTCCAAATAGCTGAAAACTGATCAAAACAGAAAGCAGATGTAGTATCCTATCACTTCCTGCTCTAGAAAAAATGTACAAATGTGGGCCATCAGGGATGCACTGAAGCAAAAATGGGTCTCCAGCACAGTTTTAATTTAAATATTTTTGTGTTTTTTTAATTGTTTTATTTGTTTTCACAAGGGCTTTTAGCTACCTTGAGTTCCAATGCTGAAAATATAATGTAATAAGTAAAACACATTATTCATCCATAGGCTGCTTCTGATAAGCTACTTCAACATTCTTCAAAAAAAATATGATTGGAAGTAAAATATATTGGTAGGCCTGGTTGGAAGATGAAGCTGTCAGGCACAAAACAGATCCTCTCCCCATGTCATGTGTATGTGTGTGCCTTAAAGTTGCCTGTTAACCTATGGCAACCCCATGAATTTCAGATGGTTTTATTAGGCAAGAAATCCTCCAAGATGACTTTGCCCATTCCTTCCTCTGAAATATAGCCTACAGCACCTGTCATTCATTGGTGCTCTCCCATGCAAGTACTAACCAGGTCTATTGGAAATTTTTAAAAGTATAAAATTGAGCTTATAAAATTGACCTGTCAAAGCTCCATCCCTCCATCCCAGGCAAAGACCTTCAGAACCATCTGGACTGCTTCGGAGTCGGACATGGTTTCAGAGGTGGTCTAAATATCTCAGAGTTGGGCCACTCAGGCTCAGAATTTGTACTTTCTCCAAAACAGGTACACTCACCTCTGGTAACTCACATTTCACCTTCACTGTCAGGAAACAATGAACCCAACCAGAAATGCTTGTGCTGCAAAGAATAATTCCATTGGTTGTAACAAGGATGTTCTCTGTGCACCATAATTTGCTACAGGTTTCTGAACAGCCAAACTCCTGCCATTTACCTCTTGGCTATCAATTGGAAGTCGTAATCAGCAACAGCAAGTGTTCAGTTTTAGCACATTCCACTTGCTGGAGTACTTACATTTTAAGAGCTAATTGAAGGGTGTTGATAGAACTTGCAGTACTTGTAAAGCTAAGCCGGTAAGAAATTGTCACTTCAGATGTTTTTTAACTAAAAATGTATCATGAGATTTTTGAACTGATATCAAAAGTTTATATAGTATTTATTCTTAAAAGGTTCATTTCAGGATAAATATTCTGCCAATGGAACTCGATTTTAATGGAATAATTCATGCCGAGTGTTCCCAGCTTCAAGCCAAGAAAATTTCCATTACATAAACAAACACATATACACACTGGATTTTGTGCTTAATAAGTCCTATAAGAGGCATTCACTGCACACTGGAGCTTGCATTTGCCCTACGTTCTCTGTTACATTCTTACAAATTTCATATAATTATTGATACATTTTTTTCAGTATGGTCATAGATATAAATATTTTACATGTGTTTCTTTTTCTGCAGTACAACCATTTCTAGAAATCATTCTGTGGAAATATTTTTTTTGTGCTGTTAAAACACATGCCTGTTTTAGCCTCACAGTTTAAAAAATCATACATTGCAACGTAAGTAGTTGTGGAGGCTGGTTTGCCTAATTTCCAATGCAATTTGCCTGCATATAATTGTCATAATCTTATTGTACTAATACCTGTACTAGTTATACTAAATACCTCACTTAGAAGACTGTAAATATGTTAGATACTTGGACTATTATTGCTGATATTTGAATACTTTATACACTGAATGCATCATATAGGTATCTATTTCTTACATTTATATTCTGCTCTGCCTTCAGTGAGCAAAAAGAGATGTACAGTGTCCATTTGAACCAGCACTTCCCAATTTCACACAGGCACACTTCCAACAACAACACACTTGCAACATTTCAATATAATATCTTCTTTTCAAAAATGTTACAAAATTGTTCTTTATTGGCACAGTTCAGACCATTGAAGCGTAAATGTGTAGAAACACAAAGGAAGTCAATATGATGTCTCCAGCGCTTCTATTTTCACTTCCTCAGAGTCCTAAGGCTTAGACTTTTATTGAAAAGAGGCATGGGGGTCAGAATCCTTCAGTCTGTGAGCTTCCAACTCCTGCCACTCCTTTGCTTCAGTATCTCTTTAGCTCCCTGCTCCAGGTCTCTTGTTTATTCATGTCCTTCTACCAAGAGGCAACACCTCCCTTCTTTCCTTGGGCCCCTTCTGTTAAATTTTCTCCAAATCCTCCTTTTCTCTCAGATTCTTCTTTAATTAACACCCTGCAAATGTCATCTCATTTCAATGAGGCTGCAGCTGGGGCCACCCACACCTGGCTTTCCTCAAGCCTCTACAACAGGGGTAGGCAACCTTTTTGAGCTGGGAGCCGGGTTGCTGTCCCTCAGACAACTGGGGGGGCCGAAGTACCAAAAATAAATAAATAAATAAAAATTAAACTTAAAATAAAAAAATTAAAAAATATGCATGCACACTCTCTCGGCCCCAGAAAAGCCATGGCAAAACCCCTGTAGAGATTTTGCCAAGAAAACCCCAAGAACAAGTAATAACAATAATCAATATCATCATGGTGAGTAGGGGGTGGTGGCGGCGGCAGGACCAGCCTGGGGCCAGTCCAAAGGCCTCAGGGGGCCGCATCCGGCCCCCGGGCCTTAGGTTGCCTACCCCTGCTCTACAATTTAGCACATACTGTATAGTACTGTGTTTGTTGTTGTGTGCCTTCAAATTGACTTATGGTGACCTATAATATTTTGAGGAGGTTTACCATTGCCTTCTTCTAGGGCTGAAAGAATATAACCTAACCAAGATTACTCCGTGGGTTTCTGTGGATAATCAGGCATTTGAAACTTCTCCCAGATTCCTAGTCCTACACTCAAACCCCTACACCATGTAGGCTCTCCATATAGTACTGTATATGTTGCTGCTGCTACTGTCAGATCAACTCTTTGAAAACCTCTAGCAAAATGAAACAATTAGACCACGGAGTCATGCTGTACTCCAGATGTTGTTCGTCTGCAAATCCTGTCACCCTATTCTGATAGTAAGGAATGCTGGAAACTGCAATCCAACTACATAAGGAGGAATACATTGGGGGTTGCAGACTGCCAGAAATAGTGCAAATTGAGTCCACTTTTAGAGTTAGGGTTAGGGAACCATAGGAACTGTATTTTATTGTGGCACCAGAGCTCTCTGACAGAGAAGGCTCAATGTCTCAGGGAAAAAAACACTTCCCATGATTCCCTAGCACTAACCCTAACCCTAAAAGTGGACTCAATTTGCACTATTTCTGGCAGTCTGCAACCCTCCATTATTTCCACCCATTTCTTAGAGGCAGTGGTCCCCCAGCTACCATAACAGGATACTCTGAGGCATCTCCCCAGGGTCACATGTTACAAGGCCCTATCTTCAGATTCTTCAGAGGAATACCAAAAGTCATTACTTAGCATAATGAAGGATTTTCCTACAGTTGTGCAGAAACAAATCTACATGGGTCAGGAAAAGTGACCATGACAACTCCAGCTAAACTATTAAAAGTTTTAATATGTTCATTTACAGCATTAGAGATGCACATAATGTTCATCTTCCAGTATGTTATATGCCATAATTTGTTAGCAGTGCCCTACTGCATTTTACATACAACAACAAGACCAGTATGTGCCAAAAATTTTTTTTAAATGGACATCAAAATAGATGTGTTCAAAAACAAGTGGGAGACCACTCCATTCTCCCAGGTCTGTAGTTCTCTACCTTTGATCTTCTGAAGTTCATCTCCCAGAAGTCCCAGCCTGCATGGCCAGTGATCAGGGATTCTAGGAGTTGGACTCCAAAACATCTGGAAAACCAGAAGAGGAGGACACACTATCTCTGATCTCAAGGTAGCTAGTCTTGAACAAACAACCATCAAAGGCAGATTCTAATGGGAAAACCGCTGTAGAAGAATTCATCAAGTGTTCAGTGATATCTCCAGACACTTTTGATCTTATCACATGCATTAATCACCTCATCAGTGCCAGAATGTCTCTGTCATCACCCAGCTACTCTTTGTCCATGGGCATTGTTAAAATAATGATGATCACTTTTGGTAATTTTTGCTCATCATTTCCCTCAGAGCCGACTGATTACTATCCTTATGCACTGAAGCATGTATATAATAATTTGTGGTTATTTGAAAATGGAAGCAAGTGCTTCTGATCTCACAGACATATCAGAGGTGGAAAGGGAAGGAGAAAATGCATGAGCCCAATACTATTTCATATAGCACCGAACTATAGTACAGCATTATGTTGAAATGCAGCCATCCTTGTCCTCTTTGAGCTGAGAGCTTTTCTTGTGTAGTGAATAAACTGCTCTTGGGATTTTTGCAGGAAGGCATTACAGAGGTTCATAAAAATCCCTGTGTCCCAAATAGTATGAAAAAAGATGTGAAGATGATCGCATAGCTATGTTCCTCACACACACACACACACACACAACTATGTTGAATGGCTGCCATTGCAATGGGCTCATTGAAGGGGTAGGGCTCTAGCCCATCAAGTGTCCCTCCTTGCATGCAGGTGCTCTACCCATATACAATAATACAAAGGTTAAACCAGGTTATCAAAACACAAAGATAGCAGGGAGTGTGGTTGTGCTGGTGTGCATTAGTTGCAAGAGCAGAGGTTGGTAGGGCAGCCTCACCACACCCCTCAGATTGCTTTCTTATATGGCTCCCTGTCATTTTAAAAGGAACATTTCTGTATCTGAGGCCACACCAATAATGCTGCCCCAAGCTGAGCAGAGTGCAAGATACACCTTGAAGAGACCCTCCTTAAATTGCTGCTGCTGCTATTGTTGTTTTTGTTGTTGTTATAATAATTAGATCCAACTTTCCCCCCCCTCCCCAATAAATTGGGACTCAAAGAGGTTTACAATGTTTTACATTGATTTGATTTAATAACTTTTTAAGGGGGGAGGGGGAATGATGTTGTTTTATACTGTATTATTGTATATTTTATTCACCATGTTCACCGCCTGGATTGGTCCGCCATAGGGCGGTATATAAATAAAAATTATTATTATTATTATTATTAAAAGAACAAAAACATACAAAAGTTAACATTAAAATAGAATTAAACTATTACACTATTAAAACACACTCCTCATTAAAAGAATAAAATGTAATTTTAAAAGATCTTAAAAACAGTACAGTTAAAACAGTACAACACCCAGCCAGTTCTTTAAAGACTTTATGTTTTAAAAGCCTGTCTGAATAAAAATGTCTTAGCATGTTGATGGAAGTTCAACAAGGAGGAGGCCCTTCTGGCCTCCCTGGAAGAGAGCCTAGGGGCAGCTACTGAGAAGGCCCTCTCTCGCATCCCCACCAACCATGTTATCACCTGAACAATTAGCCCAGGCCAAGAGAAATTGCTCAGATTGAGTGACACTGGGAGCGCATGAGCTTTCATTCTGTTTTAGTCATCCTGCCTTGTTTCTTCTTACCTTGCTTCAGTGAGCATTCATATATGGAGAACACACCAGTGTATCTATCTTTGTATGCTCAATAGTTATTCTTTGTTTATATTTATGTTCATTATTAACACATTTATTCATGTTTATTTTTATTCTTAGAGAGTCTGCTGCATTGATTATACAAACCTCCTGATCTTGAACATAAGGATTCCTCTCATTCACAAAAATTAGTCAGAGAGATCCAACAGAAGTTCACATACCACAAAAATGACAGTTTTGTTGGTGTAATGGGGGAGATGAGAGGCAGCATGATACACTGCTTTGAGCATTGGACTTTGGCCCTGGAGTCCAAGGCTTAAATCCCTGATCTGCCATGGAAAGCCACTGGCTGACTGTGGGCATGTCACTCTCTCTCAGCCTCAGACAAAAGCAAAGTCAACCCTGCTCTGAACAAATATTACAAAGAAAACCTATGATAAGTGTTTTATAGCCTTTGGAACAGCAGAAAACCAGTTCCCTTAATTTTCCACATGACAGCCCTTCAGATATTTAAAGATCGCTAGCATGTCACCAAGCTGTGGCTTCCCACAACACTGGATGCCTTTCCTCAATTACCATTTAACAAAAAGAATGATGGTTTATTTCAAAGGTGACTGCTCCTATTCCCACAATATGAGCAGCAAATACTATGGTCAGGAACAAACACCACTTGTGTAATAACCACTATATGTCAAATTATCTGAGGAATGACTATCATTCTTTCCAGCACACTCATTCCATCCATTACAGCCTGCTGTGGCCAGTTTTTATCATAATTGAACTTCTATAATGATAGGACATCATTCATTCCTGTCGTTGACAGTACATGCATTAGGACTGTGCATTCACATTAAATTAGACACTTAACAATTATTCTGCCAAGGAATGGTTGTACAGTATTGCCTGTGAACTCCAGTCATTAGTAACAAGCCTGCTTCCTTCCTACAACCTTTGCTTCATCTGTCAACATGGTGTGACTTCATGTGTGTCATGAAGTTATGCATAACCGTGGGTTACATCATTCTTTCTGGAACAAGGGCAGCTTTCACCAAACATGTGCTCAAACGAATGAATATCTTAGACTCGGATGTTGAAACACCAGTTTCAGAGTGCCTTCTTGTGTGAGTGGCACTGTTTACTGAATGAATCACCATCAGCACAATTGACAGCATTTAAATCTGTCCAATCAGTAATAGGCAAAAGAAGGATACCTGTTCCAATGGAAATGTAAAGTATTTGTGGACATTTAGAGAAAAACTGATGGGACAGAATGCAATGGGGAAATCAATCTAAAAAGGACTACTCAGGTGCCCCCCCCCATTAATTTGAAATAAAGAGCTGCTGTGCTGTGGAATGACAACCAAATTAATTACAAATTAATTTGTGCACCTAGAAGTGTTATGTAAGCTATCTCCCCAACAGGTTAATTCTGGGTGGGAAATATCTCACAGACAACATCTAAGCCACCAATGCTTTATCTTTCCCAACCCATTAATTTTATCAGAGGCTTGCTCAAATTTATATAGCATCAGCAATGTACACACTGCTTTGCTAAGTAACATACGTAAGCATATCGGAAGGTCCTGTCATGTCCCAATCTAAATTTCAGTAGTGGGAGAGATAAAGTTAACAAACAACGCAGTGAGGGGAGGAGTAAAAGAGACCAGCATAAAAAGAAACCATGTGAGCAAATATAGTTACGTAATGTACTTAGGTTTTGTTTTCTTTGGGAATGAGTTGTTCCGAGGTGGGGTTGAGTAATTATTGTGGGTCTGAGGACTGGATTTCTGCCCCTGAGTCCCTCCAGGCTGCATACATTGTCAAAAATCCTTTTTAAAAAGTACATCCCAGAAGACCACTTCTGTTTTTGAAAAACAAGAAATTTTAAATGTTAAACAGCATAGAGAACATTGCAACCAGATTAAAAGGTGAGTTGTTTTTCAGGAGAAGCAAAACACTTCCTCTATCTACTTCTGAGTATTGCATGCCTTAAAAACCGCTGTTAAATTCATGGGGTCGCCATAAGTGGACAGGCAACTTGAAGACACTTAACATATATATCTGTTGCTTCTCTTTCCCACTTTCTAGCAATCTCCCCTCCTTTTCTTCCTCTTTCCCTTTCTTTTTTGGCCCACTTCATCCTTGCCTGGCAGTCTGACAAGGGAGAGGCAGATCAATCTTGCCTTGTCAGAGTTGTGACCTTCATATCTTGCCAAGAACCTTTTAAGTCAGGCTGGGGAAAGCAGCAGGTTACTGACTTCTTCTTAAGGAAGTAGCTATGAGATAAGCCAGAAAAAGAGCAGCCCAGGGAGTCTGAAGGAGTCCGCTCTGCAAAACCAGAGGAGACTGAAGCCTGAGATTTACAGGCATGGTGAGTTTCCTGGCATTATGTGAATGTAGGGAAAGAGGATGTCACATATTTGCCATGGGAGACCATTCTGAGCAGAAGAAACAGGAGTAAGAATGGAACCAAATCCTACTCTCCAACATAAAAACATAATATCATGATTTCCACTGCTGCAAAAAATTGGAAATCGGGGTAGGCAACCTGTCCCCTTTAAGGGCCGAGGGACTTCATCTCCCAGAAGCCTCAGCCATGTTGGCCAATAGTCCCATGTTGGCCAATAGCTCCTGGGATTCTGGGAGCTGAAGTCCCTTGGCCCTTAAAGGGGAAAGGTTGCCTACCCCTGAATGGACACTAGCCCTATTTGAAAAATTGAAACACAAAATAAGACTTTGGCAAGATATGAGAGTCAGTGTGGTGCAGAGGTTTGATTGTTGGACTATAATACTGAAACCAGGGTTCATGCTCAACCATGACAACCCACTGGGTGATTTTGGGCAAGTCACACACTCTCAGCCTCAGATGAAAGTGAAGGCAAACCCCCTCTGAAAAAATCTTGCCAGGAAAACCTCAAGATAGGCTCACTTTAAGGTCATCATAACTTGAAGACACACAGAACAACAACAAAAGATGGAAAACAAGATGACACTTTTGTTAATACTTGGTGTGTAAGGTTTTTGGTTGTTTTTTTTTTTTTTTTTTTTTTGGGTATATGCTGGAATACAAACAACTTTATGGAGTCCACAGCAAGATCATCTGAAGTTCTAGCAAAATCCATTTTGACGCATAATAAAAATATTCTCATGGGCCCATTTTCACTCTAGTCTAAACTGCATACATATAAAGCAGGAGGGACTGTAACAGACATCAGGAGAAACAAAAATGGAAACATCCTGATACTGTTTGGTCATATCTAATTGTATCATCTGTGGCCAAAACACTCTTGTTATGTTTGTTACGTTGGCTTTAAAATTAAAATAAAAAGAAGAACGGAAGCATCTTAAGAGCACAGATTTTAATGTCTGTAAATATTAATCACAAACCATGTGGACTGCCCATTGCTGACTTCAGCAGCAATAAAATAATTTTGGCTAAAATCACTTTAATGTTGCAATTGTCCTTTATCTCAGGGTGTCACTATGTACTCTATGCATTCTGTAACATCTGACAAGCAGTTCGTGTTCCTTGACTGGTGTGACTGAATGGATAAAGCAAATTGTACCTACAGGTTAAAGTTTTCCTTCTTTTAAAAGGCTAGTTGTCATTCCACAGCATGACAGCTCTTTATTTATACATCTCTTTACCACTTTTTATTCCAATAGTTCCATACTTTTATTTCAAGTATTTTGAAGTCATGCATCTGAATGGAATTATAGCCCACATATTCATGCTAAAATAAATTAGCTAGCCTTAAAGGTACTATCAGATTATTTTCCTTTTCTTTTTAAAAATGTACAAAAACTCAAAATGCAAATACATGTGCAAAATACAAATAGAAAAATAAGATTTTAGTAACAAAACAATAAAACATTTAATTAGTTCAAAACACAGTACCACTGGGTGACTTTGAGCAAGTCACATACTCTCAGCCTCAGGGGAAGGCAATGGTAAACCTCCTCTGAACAAATCTTGCCAAGAAAACCCCATGGTTTAGGGTCACCATAAGTTAGAAACAACTCAGAGGCACACAACAACCACCACTGTAGTAAACAGAATAAATTGTACTAAGTCATTTTTTGGCCTTTGCAGACTGCCAGAAATAGTGCAAATTGAGTCCACGTTAACTGCCCTGACTCAGTGCTAGGGAATCATGGGAGCTGTAGTTTATTGTGGCACCAGAGCTCTCTGACAGAGAAGGTTCAGTGTCTAAGAAAAAAATACAATTCCCATGATTCCCTAGCACTGAGCCAGGGCAGTTAAAGTGGACTCAATTTGCACTATTTCTGGCAGTCTGCAAAGGCCTTTTCTTTCCTTTTATTCATTTTTTGTTTTTTCATTGTTGTTTTTAATTGTCAAGCCTAATGTTTTTATATGTTCCATTTGTGAGAATTTCTATACCTCAGTAGCAGAATACATGGTTCGAATTGAGAAGATCCTATGTTCAGTCCCTAGGAATTGTAGACATGGTAGGAAAAACTTCCATCTGAAATCCTGGAGAGCCAACCAGTGTAGACCAGAGTCCCCAGTCTATTTTGGGGCAGTGGAATTTTGAATTTTAAGGACATATAATGGAGACCATCACAAAATGACTGCTATGGGGGCATTCACAAAATGGCTGCCGTGGTGCCTGTGGCCAACCACAAAGTAGTTCCAAAAGGGGAAACTGTAAGCCTAAAAGATAATATACTTAACTGGTTTTTCATATTTTGTTTGTGCCATTTATTTAATATGTATCCATCAATTGGTCATTTGGAACTGTATGACTGATATAACTGTACAAGTGCTGACAAATCAAAGGAAACATACTTTGATTATTATTCACAGGTTTGCGACTGATTAATGCATTACATTTGCTTCACAGCTCTAAATCTTTTCATAGCAATGCTTATGAAATGTGTAGGCACATGAAAACAATGCAAATTATATGATAAAAATCTGTCTGGTGACTAACATAAATTTCTCCTTGGAGTATGCATGACTAAATATTGGTGGCAGTCAAGTGAGTCAGTAGACAGAACTGTTCACCCTTAGTTCAGATGATTTCAAATGTTCCCAGTATATGAGCAGATATTAAATTGCAATGTGCTAAAGCAATGACAACAACAAAATTGACCTGAAGAGCTATTTTCTACACTTCTTTCTTTCCTTACTGACTACATGGATGACATTTATAGCTTGATTTCTGCTCAAGAAAGCCCACCAATGGAATACCTGATATGAAGATGCATTGTCATATGTGAACATATTAAAATGCCTATTGAATGTATGTATATCAAAATTTTGCAGTCTTCACATTGCGTATGTGTTCACATTTGTGTGTGGTATCTTTGTTTGCATCTTTATTTTTTTTTCTAAATTTGAAATAAAACAATTTAAATATATAAGAATATGTGGTCCTCTTCCCTTGCTTTTCTGTAAGCTCATCTATTTAAAAAAACATATAATGTGTTTCCAACATTGATGGTAACAGGAAAAATCCCAAAGAGGTGAATGGGACACTAACTGTGCCTTGAAAGCATACAGCTGTTTCTGCATTCTAATTCTCCATTCCCATGGTTCATACATGCATCCAAAGTAATGAGTAACAGTTCTGATGCTCTTGCATCACCTTCTGCACTTGTTGACTTTGCACAACAGAGATGACAAAAATTGTTCCTGCTTCTGTTGCTTATTTGGAGCTGTAAATACATGCTGGTTTTGACCTCCTTCCTTACAGATGAAGTTCTGGCCTCATCTAGCCTCCCCTCATTCCCTGAGCCATATTTTCTGGCCAATTTCTATTGATGGCCATAGTGAATGTATACACATAGGATGTTATCACACGGGGGAAATCTGCTGGTTAATCCACACAAATCCCAAACAGAAACTGGATTTGTGTCTCACGATTTCACACGACGTCGCACAGAAACTGGACAGAAACTGGTGTTATACGAGATCTTTTGATATTCGGTAGTTTTGAGGAAATGCATTTGCGAAATTACATTAATTTTGCATTTACCGTAATGTGAAAAGCAGATGTGCATTTGGGAGCATTTCCCTGCTTTTTCACATGGTTCCACGCCGAGCATTCCTCTATCTGCGCATGTGCAAGAAGATCATTTCTAGTACATTTACGGGCTTTTCTCACTTGTGTGTGAACGTTAAATGTGCTTACTGTAATTTCGCAATTTAGGTAAATACGTGTGAAAGCCATTTGCAGAATCAAGGTTTATTTTCGGTTTATTTTAGGAACGCCTCATTTCCACTTTATTATCGCTTTCTGGCCCACGTGTGATAACGTCCATAGAGCCATTCACACAATGTGATTCTTTGCCAGCAGTGTGGCAGCAGTAGTACTCCCTCCTGGTTCTTCTCAGTGTAACCCATTCACTTTTTCCACTTCATCTCCTACTCACCCCACTTTCGCTCATGGACATTGCCAGGCTCTGCCTCAAGTGAAGGAATGAAAATCTGACACGATGGAGTTTTGCTACTTCTGAAGCCATTCCAGGAGAAAGAAGAAGGGAGACAGGGGAACTGAATAGAATGGGACAGGATAAAGGATGGAAATAAAGTTGTGAAGTGTGTATGGTAGGAGTATAGGAGCAAGGCGACCAAAAGTATAAAAAGGTTTGAAAACCATGCCCTGTGAGAAAAGAGCTGAGTATGCTTAGCCTGGAGAAGAGAAGGTTAAGGGGTGACGTCATTGTTGTTGTTGTTAACTGCCCTCAAGTTGGCTCCAACTCATGGCAACCCTGATCTCTCCAAGCCCCCCGTCCTTCACTGCTCTGCTTAAGTCTTGTAGATTCATGCCCATGACCTTCCTAATTGAGTCTAACCATGTGGTATGTGGTCTTTTTCTATCCACTGCCCTCCACTTTTCCAAGCATTATTGCCTTTTCAAATCAGTCATTTTTTCTCATGATGTGGCCAAAGTACAACAGCCTCAGTTTGGTCATCTTGGCTTCCAGGGAGAGTTCTGGTGTCGATCCGCAGGGAGAGGCGGGAAATACAAATACAAATTATTATTATTATTATTATTATTATTATTATTATTATTATTATTATTCTACTCTAGGACCCATTTATTTGTCTTTTTGGCTGTCCACAGGATCCTCAGCACTCTTCTCCAGTGCCACATTTCAAATGAATTGATTTTTTTCCTATCTACTTTTTAAAAAATTGTTCACATCAGTACATACTATGGCTTGGACAATTCTGACTTTGATGCTCAGCTTTATGCATTTACTCTTTAGGTTTGATCCTAGCTTGATCCTAGGTATGGGAACTCTTTAACCATGATATGATAGCCATGTTTAAATATTTGAATGAATGTCATGGAAGATGGAGCAAGCTTGTTTTTTGCTGCTCCAGAGCAGGATGCGGAGCAATGGATTCAAACTACAGGAAAAGAGATTCCACCTAAACATTAGGAAGAACTTCCTGATGATAAGAGCTGTTTGACAGTAGAACACATTGCCACAGATAGTGGCAGAGTCTCCTTCTTTGGAGGTTTTTAAACAGAGGCTGTTGTATGGCCATCTGTTGGGAGTGCTTTGATTGTGAATTCCTGCATGGCAGGGGGTTGGACTGGATGGCCTTTGTGGTCTTTTTAACTCTATGATTCTATGAAAAACATGCCCTGGCACATTCTGCCTGAAGAACCTAGTAATGGGAGAGTTAAATAGCCATCAATCCAGATAGATTCCCAATCCAATCCCATGGCATTTCCTCCTTCCAAAATAAAGAGCCATTGCATTTTAAGGAGGATTGTTCCCCAGAGGATTTTAGATGTTAGCCCATTTACAAGGGTGTAGGGCCCTCATACATGTAAGAGAGGCCCACTTACAAGGGAATGAGACTCACTTACCAGGGAGGCACACTTAAAAGAAAGACCCCCATACACAAATAAACATAACACTGTGGCTCTTTACTTCTAAGTAAACAATGCATTATGATATATCAGAGCTGACAAGCTTTATTTAACATAAGCTTTTGTGAACTGCAGCCTAATTCATGAGTAGCAAATGGACCGGGGAAAGTCTATGCCACATAAAATGTGTTCACACTGACTGGGTTTTTGTCTTTGAACTCATGGCAAGCACACACTGCTTGCTCTTGGGTTTTGTTTTTAGTTTTATTGCATTTCCCTGTTTTCTTCAAGAGGAGGTACAGCTTTCCACCCAAGGGCAGGGTGACCAGATGTCATAACTGCAAAGGAGGACAAGGCACTACAAGATGTAGGACATTCAATTAAAAATGTACATTACAAGACAAAAGCTACAAACACTGAATATAAATTCATTTCATATGGTTTATTTACAGCCATATTATATATATTATATTTTTTATGTACTCAACCATATTTTTCTGATCAACTTATTATTCATTAAAATGAATAATGAAATAGAACTCTGAGCAGGACAAATACTTAAAATTGTACTTGACTTGCAACAAACCCTTGACTGACTCTACATTTAAATTATTCCTTTCATTTGTCCATTGTGCTAAAAAAAATCACCTTTCAATATTTATTTGCATTGTGTCCTCAAGCAGCCCATTGCCTAACATGTTTGATATCCTTTTCCTCTCCAAGAAACAAATGTGCCCTGAGGTCTGTGGGCAAGTCTTATTTCTTGCTGCTCCTAGGAAAAAGAACTTTAGAAGGACCAATTTTATCCCCCTATCTGCGGAGAGAATAGGTTGTCTAGTAG
>JAIPUX010001232.1:67743456-67753558 GCA_020142125.1 Phrynosoma platyrhinos | reverse complement strand
TCCATGGGCTTCTTCCTCAGGCAAGATGTTACAAACCAAACAGGAGAAGAACAATTGGAGATGTCAGTCAGATGCCTGCCTACCTGTTGTTTCAGTCTTTAGTTACGATGGTATATGGTGGAGAGGATTTATTTTGTAGGTAGGATCCTCCTCCTTCTGGCCCGGTGGCTATAGGGAGATTTGCAAAGTCCAGGAAATTTAAAATCCATTTGCCTCTCAACAGGGACCCCTCTTTTGCAATCCAATATGTCTCCATTTCAGTAAGGCCACAGGCCTCTTTGTGGCAGAGAACAATGGATTCCTCAAGAAGTCTCCATGTGTTTGCATCAGGAATATTTTGGTAGATGTAGCGGTAAAACATGTGAATTCAGTCCAAATTTAAGAAGAAAAAATAGTTTTACATTGCTTGAAGTTTCCAGTCCACAGGCTATTCTTCCTGGCTCCCCTGTTGCAGCTACAGTGCAGTATCTCACAATACAGAAAACATTCAGGGGTAGCTGTGTTGGCCATTTAGCAAATTCAAACAAAAATCCATCAGTGATACCTTTATCGGCCAACCAAAATGCACAATATACTTTACATACACAATATACACAAAATACACAATATACAACAGTCACTGGAGATCAGCGCCTAAGTGGAGATGCTGATTTCGACAACAATGTTCATAAATACTATAATGAAATCAAAATAGTATTTCTAAAAAAACTGATTGAGAATATGCAAATATTCACACTGCCCATTATTTGGAAATATTTCAGAGAAGTGAGAACAAGCCACGCTATTTATTAATCTGGTCTAGTACTGCTTACACAAGGAGCAGGCAAAAGATAGACTGGAATCTACTGTGAAATCTTCTACAGGTTTATAGCAGTTTCTGGCTCCCAACAGTTTATTTTTCTCTGTGTATGGGAGATAACTGTGGACTCCTTTATTTTATTTTATTTAGAGTATTTATACAACACTCTTCAGCTACAACAGCCATCAGAGCCACTTACAGATGTATCTTGTCAAATGTGGCTTTTCTTTTTCTTAGGCTGCAGAAATAATTTGGTTTGACACCATTGAACCACTGAGCACTGAGCCATGGCAGTTAAAGTGGTGTCAAACCAGATTATTTCTGCAGTGCAGATGCACCCTTACATGAACAGGAAAAACTGGTGCAACAAATCAAGATGATTTAAAAATGTACCTAGTTATAGCATCTGTGAAAACTCGCATCTCTTTGTTATACATGTAAATAACAGACTAGAGAAAGATATAATTGGTTGATTGTAACAGTATTTTATTTGAGGGGCTTTATATGATTGCTAAACCTGGAAAACCTCACTGTAACACTTGTCATTACTGCCATTGAATGTTATGTTTCTGTTAAGTGTTTAGTGTATCATGCATATTATGCATTTTTTTAAATTTCATTTGACCTGTACTGATTAAGGAGATTATTGCACTGCTAAAAAACCCGGTTTACCTCTCCCAAGTTGAATTCTAATTCAGGATGCAGCTGGGTCCTGTCGCACATAATTCACATTTAATTTTGCCAGCTGAGTACATCCCGGGTCCCAGGCGCACTCAGCAAGCTGCTGTTTAAAGTCGGGACTTTTCTCACTTTGAAAAGAGGTGATTGGGACCCAGGATGCAGCCGGGATGTACTTGGCCAGCGAAATTAAATGTGAATTACATGTGATAGGACCCGGCTGCATCCCAAATTAGAATTCAGCTCAGGAGAGGTAAACCGGGTTTTTTTAGCAGTGCAATAATCTACTAAGTAAGGGCGGGTTTATACCAGCCAGAACACTCTGGTATGTTCCTGGAGAATTCTGGTCTCAAAGCTGAAATGAATTCCCTCCATTTCCTAGGCACTCCAGAGTGACGCCAAGCTGCTATCTATATATGTATCTGGCTGAGGCGCTCAACCCTGCCACCACTGGCACAACTCACTCCCTCTGAATTAAAAAATGAGGCACGCAGCATCGATTACATGGCTGGGCACCTCATTGTGACTTCAGAGGGAACGGCTTGCATCAGTGGCAGCAGTTGGCATAGTGAGACAATGTAAACAGCCACCCAGCATTCCTCCAAAATGGTCTGGATTTTTCTGGAAGAGCAAGAGAAAATTGTGAGTTTTGAAAAATCAGATTAAGGCAGGGATGGCCAGGATTCAGTTGTAGAATTCACCTTCCCACACAAAGACAGTCTGCCTTCGAAATTGGACCTTTGGCCCTGCCTCATGTGGACAGGCAGCCGTAAGGGCAGGGGAAAACCAATGTCAATGCTCCATGTAAACACGCCCTCAGTCTAACAACAATTAAACAAAAATATATTTTAATAATTACAGAAATTATTTGCCATGGTTGCTGGCCTTGTAATGCCAATCATTTTTCTCTTTGGGGCTCTGCAGACGGTGCAAAGTGCCATCTGGGAGCCAGGGAAGGGGAGGAGCAGCCAGACGCTGGACACCCCAACCCCTTCCCGAGGATGTCATCAGAGCGTGCACCATTGCACACGGCAAACGCTCTGATGTCGTCCTCCCAGCACAGCATTTTTACACGCTGTGCCGGAAGAGGCGCAAAAGAGTCGCATGGTGGCTCTTCTAGCGCCCTTTCCGGAGTTTGGAAAAGGAGCGCTATTTTGACATTCCTTTCCCAGTCACCAAAAGAGTGGATTTGGGCCGAGGCATGGGGCAGCCTCAGCCCCAATCCTCCGCTTCTCAGGATGGCCCATGGCTGCCCGTCTGCATCCCCCCTTAGTTACATTCTTCCTTGCCTTTAAAATATTGAGTATCTGTTGGTTAGCTTTGACCATAGTTTTGTGCAAACAAATTGAAAGTAAGTGTATGCATCTTGAGCTCTTCGGAGAAAAGATGAGATATAGAATCATAGTTGGTAGAGACCACAAGGGCCATCCACTCCAACCCCTTGCCATGCAGGAAAAGACAATCAAAGCACTCCAGACAAATGGCCATCTAGCCTGTGTTTAAAATGTAATATATAAATGTAATAAATATTCCTCTAGGTTATTCAGTTTGCTGTTGTTTTCCTACACACTTACAATTTACAAAAGTACCAAAATATATCTAGCCACCCAAAGACCAGAGCATAGATAAAATACATTTTTGGAAGCAACTATCAGGAAAATATGCTGTGTCTAAAAACCCACAGGCACATTTGACAGGTCAGGAGCTGTGTGTCCAAGCCACAGCCGGCTACCCCTGCTGTTTGTATATGTGCATGTGTCTTCAAGTCACCTATCAACTTATGGTGACCCAGAAATTTCACAGGGTTTTCATGGGCTAGAAATACTTGGAGGTAGTTTTGCCAATTCCAGCCTCTGAAATATAGCCTACAGCACCTGGTATTTGTTGGCAGTCTCCCATCCAAGCATTAATCAGAGCTGATCCTCCTTAGTTATACAGAAAGTTTTTCTCATGTTCAACAGTAGTTATCACTACTGATGTCAAAAACTTAATGCTCTACCTAAATGCATGGCTTATTTTGCTCTTCGTTCATGCTCTATGGACTGCAGCAAAACTTATCTATAATATTAATATAAATGGCTTTCTGATACCTTAAAGCAAGGAAGTAAGCCATATACAATGCTTTTTACATCCTTTTCAACCTAACAAATCTAACAGTACAGTTCAGTGCAAGTGTACGGAGAACAGAGAAGTAAGCTCCAGTGTTTTCATTTGGGCTTATTCCCAGGTATATGTGTATAGGATTACAGCCTACACTTATTGGGACAGAATCAACATTGAATTTATTGAAACTAAAACATAAAGACTGATGGGATGTGAGATGGCAGGAACTGACAAAGAAATAGATTTTGGAGTCAGGGATAGATTGATGAAAATGCCAAGCCAGGGCACAGCGGCTATAAATGAGACAAATTCCACATTGAGCATAAATAGAAAAAGAAGCAAAAAATAAAACTGCCAATGTCATATTGCCCTTGCACAAATACATGGTACAACCACACTTGGAATATGGAGTACAGTTCTGGTCACTGCACCTGAAAAAGGATATTACAGTTAGAAAAGGTGGAGAAAAGGTCAACCCAAATTATTATTATTATAAATGGGCTGCAGTAATTCTCCTGTGAGACATTTAGGGCCTAAGCAGACTGCCAGAAATAGTGCACATTAAATTGAGGCACTGCCCTGGCTCAGTGCTAGGGAATCATGGGAATTGTAATTTATTGTGGTACCAGAGCTCTCTGACAGAGAAGGCTCAATGTCTCAGAAAAAAATACAATTCCCATGATTCCCTAGTACTGAGCCAGGGCAGTGCCTCAATTTAATGTGCACTATTTCTGGCAGTCTGCTTAGGCCTTTAGTCACACTATCTAGGGCTGTTTAGATGAAAACAAGGGTATGTAAAGGGAGACATGAAAAAAATTGTATGCATGGTGAGGAGAAAAATAATATTGAGAAACTCTAGCCCTGATATTAAAATCCATGGTCACCCACTGAAACTGAATGGTGGTCAAGTAAAAGGAATATTTTTTTTTCATACAGCACAGTTAAACTGGGGAATTTGCTGCCATAAGGACTGGTGCTGGCTAACAACTTGGCCAGTGCAGCAAAGTGGTTTGAATGTTGGGCTACAACTCTGGAGACTACAATTCGATTCCCAACTCAGCCATGAAACCCACTGGATAATCTTGGGCAAGTCACACTCTCTCAACCTCACGAGAAGGCAATGACAAACCTTCTCTGAACATATCTGCCATCAAACCCCCATGATAGGTCCACCTTAAGGCCACCATAAGTTGGAAATGAGTTGAAGGCATACAAGAACAAGAACAACTTGGATAGATTTAAAAGGTGCTTAATTCATTCATAAGAAAAAAACTGAGGCAGGATAAAGCTACTGAACAGCCGCTAATTATGGAGGGTATATATTCCCTACAATCCTAGAAGCAATATGCCTCTGTCTACCAGGCATTGGGAAACAAATTGCGTGCTGTGTGCTGTTGAGCTCATGTCTTGCTTCTGGGCTTCCTTGGGCAACAGGCTGGACAATTTGGGACTATTGTCTGATCCAGCTGGGTTCATCCTATCATAGAGACCCCAAGAGTCATCCAGTCCAACCCTCTGCCTTGCAATAATATTCAATCAAAACACGCCTGTCAGATGGCCATCCAGTCTTTGTTTAAAAACCTCCAAAGGAGACCCAAGTACGGTACACTCCAAGGCAGCATATTCTACTATTGAACAGTTCTTACTGTCAGGAAATTCTTCCCAATTAGGTGCAATCTCTTTCCCTGTAGCTTGAATTCATTGCTCTGTGTCCTAGGGCCTTGGCAGACGGCTTATTAAGCCGTCCTCGAGGCAGGGAAGAGGAGGGACAGCCGCACGCTCGGCGCCCCTTCCTCCTCCCGAGGTTGCCCTCGGAGCCGCCAGCCCTCCGCACGGCCGGCGCTCCGGGGGCAACCTCCCGCCGCAGCGTCCTGACACGCTGTGGCGGATAAGTCAGCGAAAGTGCGCGTCACACTTTTGAGGCGCACTTTTGCTGACTTGTGAAAGGAGCGCTATTTTAGCGCTCCTTTCAGGGGCGGCGAAAGTGCGCCGCTGGATCAAGGCGTGGGGATGCCTCGATCCAGTGGCGCACCTTCCCAGGGCGGCCTTGTGCCGCCAGTCTGCTTCCCCCCCTAGTCTCTAAAACAGCAGGAAGCAAGCTTGCTCCATCTTCATTATGACACCCCTTCAAATATTTAAACAGGGCTATCATGTCATCTCTTCCAGGCTTCTTCTCTTCTTAACTTGCTTTTTGCTGTCAGGCTTATGAGTGCATCATTGCTGTTGTATGCCTTCAAGTCTTCCCACTTATGACTACCTTAAGGCTAACCTAGCATGGGGTTTTCTTGGCAAGTTTCTTCAGAGGAGGTTTGCCATTGCCATCCTCTGAAGCTGAGTGTGCCTTGCCCAAGGTCACCCAGTGGGTTTACATGGCTGCGCCAGGATTTGATACCCTGGTCTAGAGTCCTAGAAGATTATCGCACTACGTCAGGGGTAGGCAACCTTTCCCCTTTAAGGGCCGAGGGACTTCAGCTCCCAGAAGCCTCAGCCATGTTGGCCAATAGTCCCAAGTTGGCCAATAGCTCCTGGGATTCTGGGAGCTGAAGTCCCTCGGCCCTTAAAGGGGAAAGGTTGCCTACCTCTGCATTACGTTATAAACCAGTTTACCTGAGCCGGCTTAAAATTAGAAGCAGGTGACAGCCTGATAGATTTGATGCATTTAGCCGCCAAAATCGCCACCTGGGTGCAGCCCGGATCCATCGCTTCTCAGAAGGGCACTCCAGCAGCCATTTTTTCAAGCCAGAAAACTCCTGGCTTCAAAAAGAGGCATGAGGAGCGCCCTTCGGAGCAGCAATGGAGCCGGACTGCACCCGGGCAGCAATTTCAGCAGCTAAATGCACCTGATACTATCAAGATACCGCCCGCTTCTAATTTTAAGCCAGTTCAGGTAATGCGATAGTCTTCCTTATCCAAAACTCAAACCACAACACCATGCTGGCTCTCCCAAAACATTAGCACACATTCAATTTACCAATATGAAAAAAGAGTTTTAATAAAACCAGAGGAAGTCCTGTTTGGCCTGCTGCCTTTCACTGAATCACACCATTGGCTCATCTAGGGCAGTATTGTCAATGCTGACTGGCAGACACAGCTCTCCAGGGTTTCAGGTAGGATTCTTTCCTAGCCCTGCCTGGAGATTCTTGGTCTCCCATCCAGGTATAAACCAAACCTGATCCTACTTCCCTTTCAAAAGCAAACAGGTTCAGGTGTGTCTAGGGTGGTATGGTGGTGCAAGAACATGACACCACTTGAGTGTGAAACAGAGAACAAAGGAAGTAGATCTCATTTGGTCAGAGACAGGATTATTATTATTTTATTCAGGGTGGATTGCTTAGCCTTTGTTGTGTCCATGGATCCCATTTCAAATTCATTCCAACAGAAACGACAGAAATTAAGTAAACTCATTTTATAAGAAAGCTTGGACTGATGATAGTGTTTTATACGTTATTATTTCCTTGTCATAAAATGCTCTGAGGTTATGTAATGCTGTGTGTCTTCAGATTACCTGTAGACTTATGGCGACCCCATGAATTCCATAGGGTTTTCTTAGGAAACAAATACTCAGAGGTGGTTTTGCAGGTTCCTTCCCCTGAAATATAGCCTTCAATGTATTAACAGTGGTTTTCATATTTAAAAGGTGCACTAAGGGCCTTTGAAGACTGCTAGAAATAGTGCAAATTGAGTCCACTTTAAGGGTTAGGATTAGGATTAGGGAATCATGGGAACTGTATTTCATTGTGGCACCAGAACTCTCTGACAGAGAAGGCTCAATGTCTCAGAAAAGAAAACAACTCCCATGATTCCCTAGCACTAACCCTAACCCTTAAAGTGGACTCAATTTGCACTATTTTAACTTTTTAAAAAAGAGCTAAAATAGTTACAGCAATTTTAATGAGTCCCTTAAACTATTCCTTTCAACAGACAACAACAGCAAAAGATATTAACAATTTATTGCTTGGAAACTGAAAGTTCTAATTCTTCACTAGAGGAATTTAAAGGGAGACTCCCAAGATGAAATAGCTTAATTGGAAGCACTGTAATAATAAAGTTTGACTGTATTTGTTACAGATTGCCTTTTGTTACACAATGGGTGATTATTTTCTTATCCATGTTAAAGTGACTGTATTATCACTAATTGCTGTGCTGTGAATGTTAACTGTGCGTCATTTGCATTCATTTAAGCTTTCATCAAGCTATCACAGCCTGCACCTTTTTTGCATTTGATGACCATTTAACCTGTGTAACTTCCCCTTTCCTCCATCTATACTTAGGAGCCTGATTGTTGTTGTTATTGATGTGTTGTGTGCCCTCAAGTCATTTCTGATCCTAAGGCAATTGATTCTTGATTACAAAGATGGCCTAATTAACCTAAAGGCAGCAGATCTCTTTTGGGGATTAGCTCTGATTAGAACTTGGATCTACCAATGAATACCAAGTGCTGTAGGCTATATTTCAGAGGAAGGAATTGGCAAAAACTATCTTGGAGTGTTCCTTGCCTAAGAAAACCCTATAAAAAGTATAAAGGAAAGGGGAGGAAAAAAAATGAGTGTGGTAGCACCCATAAGTCTAATTGGTTTTTATTTTAGCATGAGATCTAGCATGAGATCTTTTTCAGATGCACTACAGAGTGATATTAAAGTCCCATATAGCAAAAGGAATCTTCTCAGAGAGAATTTTCAATCCAAGGGAACTGACTTTTGGTAAGCAGATTTATTGTTTTCATAAATCAACACTGACCAAACACTAAAGATCTGAAAGACCTCACCCATCACCTCACCCAACACTTTAAAAATTTAGGGCAAAGGACATGATTTGCATCTCCCAGCATCCTACTGCATTCTATCCCATTTCCCCAATTGTATAAATATGCTTTATAGCCAAGGCCTTAATATTACTGTGTAGTCGTGCATCTGAGAAAGTGGGTTTTTACCACTTTATACACAAAAGCTCATGCAAAATAAAAACCAGTTTGTCTTAAAGGTTCTGCCGCATTCCTTTTTTTTTCTTCTTCTCCTCCCTTCCTTTTTTGACGCTAGTTACTGAACTCTGCGCTACAAGACATTTTGTAGTTTTTGTTTCATACATAAACATACTTATTCAAAATCAAATGCCTCTAATTCTAAAGAAGTTTACTTCCTTGTATGCTTAGAGCAAGGATATGAATCAGGGGGCCCTGAAGATGTCAGCCAGTATAGACAATGGTGAGGACTAGTAGGAGACATCAAGAGAGGCATGTGGTTCCAGGTCATGCTATGCAGGACTGCAATTGAATGTAGCTGTTCCACTACTTAAAATACAATACTACCACAGTATATAATATACCAAAATTATGCCACAGTTCCAGGACTTGTATGACTGTTAAATGTTTTGCACTTTTATAGACCAAGACTCTCTTGTTATTGCATGCCTTCAAGTCATTTCCAACTTAAGGTAACCCTCAGGCTACCCTATCACAGGGTTTCCTTGGCAAGATTTGTTCAGAGGAAGTTTGCCACTGCCTTTCCCTGAGGCTGAGAGCATGTGACTTGCCCAAGGTCACCCAGTGGGTTTTTATGACTGAGACAGGACTGAGACATTTTGCAATTGTAGTTGCTATTAAGCCAACCATTCTGTTGTTCTTTTCAGTGACTATGCTAAAGTATATTGTAGTTTATTGTGGCACTACTAGAGCTTTCTCACAGAAAAGGCTAAATGTCTCACAAAACTAAAATTTCCAGAAATACCTAGCATTGAGCCAGGGCAGTTAAAGCTGCCTCAAACTGAATTATTTCTGCAGTGTAATAATAATAATAATAATAATAATAATAATAATAATAATAATAATTTTTATTTATATCCCGCCCCTCTGCTAGGCAATCGGGGCGGCGTACAGCATTTCAAAACATCAAAACAAACATCAAAGCAGATAAATCAAATTTGAATCCCATCCCTCCTTCCTATTCTAGGCCCAATGGTGCTGGGCCTAGTGCCCTCTCCCCCAGATGACACTGGATGGAATGTGTGTTTTGGACCTTAGACTAATCTTCCTTAAAATCAAGGTAATAGCTTCAGTTTATGTTACTGTATGTTAACCAAGGAGGATGTTCACTAGGAATGCTTCTTCACCTTGTCAGCAATAAATGCAAAATTTTGACCTCACAATGGATTGAAATAACAACCTCTCTTACTCTTGTTCTTTTTTAAAATTATTTTTTAGAAATTAAACAGTCAAGATTTTTCCCAGTTCTGTCTGTAAGTCAGAAGGTGGCACCTTAAGAATAATCAATTCAAGATTTGCCAGGAAAAACCCATAAGTCCACAGTCATATGATCAAATGTTACCACAAAGGAGGACAATGCACTGCAAAATGTAGGACATTGAAGAAATATGTAGGACATTACACAAGGAAAGCTAAAAAACACTAATATATAGATTCACTTCATATGGTTTGTTGACAGCTATATTACATATTTTTGTTGTTGTTAGCCCTTGAATTGATCTCGACCCATGGAGACCCTATGGATGAGACATCTCCAAGACCCT
>JAIPUX010001232.1:67684853-67718160 GCA_020142125.1 Phrynosoma platyrhinos | reverse complement strand
GTTGGACTGGATGGCCCTTGTGGTCTCTTCCAATTCTATGATTCTGTGGTTGTAAATTTGCAAGGCTCAGCATGGTGTAGTAGTTCTGCATGCATAACTATGGAAATGCTGAGACATTTACTGCTCCCTCCCCACAGACCTGCCATAGAGCCACTTAAGCAGCCCCACTCCATGGCCATTCATGCTTGGAAGAGAGTCGGGAGGGGAGATCATAGAAGCATCTGGATATATCCCCATATTTAAATGGGAAGTGATTACATCAGCCACTGTGCTTCATCACAGTCCTCTAGAAATCTTGATGGCCCATGTAATCATTTTGCATCTGGCTAGGAATACACTGCCAGATACTTCAGTAATCATCTCTCTTCCTGGCATGAATGACTGAATGGGGAGCCTCTGGTTCTCCTGGGCGAGGGAGCTTTGGTCAGTGCAGAGTGAGGAAGGGAATAACCAATCTCTACAGAGATGAAAAATGGACACGTGCACATGCAGGGTTAATTTATGCCTCTGTGAACCACTGACAGAATGCCAACCATGTCTCATTTCTTCATAATTGTAACCCATGGGTAAAGCCCTTAGTCATTCTTCTATGACCTTTGATATCAAATTAATACCAAAAATAGAGGTTCCCAGCAGGTAGCCACCAGGGGGCTCCCCAATGCAGGAAAACAGCCATACCATATTGGGATATCCAGATGGCTCAGAATGGGAGAGGCACCTAGCCAAGATCGCATAAGATCAGAATATGCATAATCCCTTCATTAAGATAGTGATGGTGGTGAGCTGGACTTGGACATTGTTTGCATACATCAGGGAAAGGGAGTTTCCTTCCGGTAATAAAACTCATTTTGTCTTGAGGATGTTCACACCAGTTGTCCAGATGTTCTTGCATATTTCACTTCATTCTTCTGTCCTGGGACAGTCACTTAAGCCTTTCAACTTCTGAAACACTGCCCCCAGGACCCATTTCTTGCCCTATATATATCTATATCTATATCTATCTATATCTATATCTATCTATCTATCTAGCTATCTAGCTATAGCGCAAGAAATATATAAAATATATATAAAATCATAGAGTTGGAAGAGAGCACAAGGGCCATCCAATCCAACCCCCTGAACATCCAACTCTGGGTTTGGAACAGTTATACAAAGGGGGAGATCCAAGCTTTTGTTACTGGAGCCCTCTCTCTGCTTCCTATTGAAATGATTTAATTTCTACATCAAGGAGTACAATGCAATTTAGGTAACATAGTCTTCCTTAGCATTAGAAATTTATGCTTTTGAAATAATGTATGAATAGGCCTATATCAGACCTTGTAATAATTAGCTAGTTGATTAATGTGCTGTGTTACTTATTCATACATTTTTTTAGTAATTTCAACCAACTTTCCAGATTCCCCAGCTACACTGAAGTAATATGCTTGGATGATTACATGAATTTGTTCAGGTGGTTTACTCTTATTCTGGGAAGGCCTTGTGGCTGCGAAGAAAAAAATACTAGAATTGTGGAGAAGAAGAACAGCTATTTTGAGGAAAGAAGAAAAGAAAGAAAAGGGGTTTCTAATTTGTTTGCTTGCCAGTGCCCCTCAATCAGCCTGTCAGGATGCCCCACTGTTGGTTTCAGTTCATATGTATGGAAGAAAAGTGTCTGGCTTGTTTCACGGGTAGTGAGTGCATTGTGACTTTGTTCATTTACTTCTCCTGTATTGATTATGTTCAGGACTGGTTTCTGTTGTATAGTGTAGTAAAATATACAATTATTATATACAGGCATAGCTCAGTTAATGAAGCCTCTGAGAACAAAACATCTTTTTACAGAGGCTTTTAGGCACATGTGGCTGCTGACCAGACAATATATTTCACTCTTTAGATTGCTTACAAAAAGGCTTACTGGAACTAAAACATATATTCTTATAGCATAAAGCAGTTAAACGCTGCCAGTGAAGAGATGAGAGAGACAGAAGGAGACAGGTATTGACTGCAGGAGTCTGAGTTCTTCAATAGAAACCTTGGAGAACAGTGTTCATTTAGATTGCTATGCTGGGATGCTATATGATAAAAGAAAAAAAAGACAAGGCAGACATCCTTACATTTTCGAAGAAGCCTTCAGGTATTCTCTAGAACAGGGGTAAGCAACCTTTTTGAACCGGGGGCCGGGTTGCTGTCCCTCAGACAGTTGGGGGGCCGAAGCACCAAAAATAATAAATAAATAAATTTAATTTTTAAAAAAATTCAAAAATATGCATGCACACTCTCTCAGCCCCTGAAAAGCCATGGCAAAACCCCTGTGGAGATTTTGCCAAGAAAACCCCAAGAAGTAATAACAACAATAATCAGTATCATGGCGGGTGGCGGCGGGTGGCAGGACCGGCCTGGGGTCGGTCCAAAGGCCTCAGGGGGCCGCATCCGGCCCCCGGGACTTAGGTTGCCTACGCCTGATCTAGAAGGTTCCAAATGTTTTGGTTTACGTACACAAGGCTTACCTGACATAGATGTTTTATTTCTAACTTGAGTATATTTAGTTTTGAATAAAAAAATTCCTGGAAAGTTCAACTGCTCTTTGTTTGTTTGTTTGTTTGTTTGTTTGAAGTATATGAACATATCCCTCTTCTTTCTGTGTTATTTCTACCTTTTAGCCTGTTTTCTGTTGGTGATGCCTGGGAACACATTTACTTCACTAACTGAGACATACTTGCAATATTTTCAGGACCTTTCAAAAAAGCCTTTTAGACTACAGTCGGGGAGTTATACAAAAAGAAAGTATCTGTGATGTTTCAGGGGCCGGGGAGGCTGAATGTAATAGAAGTTTAAGGGCCTTTGCAGACTGCCAGAAATAGTGCACATTAAATTGAGGCACTGCCCTGGCTCAGTCCTAGGGAATCATGGGAATTGTATTTTTTTTCTGAGACATTGAGCCTTCTCTGTCAGAGAGCTCTGGTGCCACAATAAATTACAGTTCCCATGATTCCCTAGCACTGAGCCAGGGCAGTACCTCAATTTAATGTGCACTATTTCTGGCAGTCTGCAAAGGCTTAACTGAAGAAAACTGAAAAGGAATGTTGGCTACTGCAATCCATCAACTTCTTCAAGAAACTTGCCCAGATACAGACAGATACCTTCTTTTTCAACAAGTGCAAGCAATGGGATGTCATTCCTGGGTGTGAGGATCCCTTTGCAAAACTACGTATCATGTAAAGCTCATGGGTTCTTTCTACTCATGCTGACTGGTTCTGCAGTAGACAATATTCCCTTTCAGTTTTCTTCACTTAACCTCCTGCTTTCCTGTCTTTCCCTGGCTTCTACTCCACCATAAGCATCTGAAGAACTAGTCTAAAGTCTATAAAAGCTAATGCTACAAACATCGTTTTTTTGTCAGTCTCAAAGGTGCTACAAATTCTCTCTATATATATTAAATCTCCATGCAGTTCTTTGTAAATCCCACACCTAGGCCAACACTAATACTTAATAACAGAGTATTTAATAACAGATAATTAATAATAACAGAGAATTAAATAATTTCAGCCATTAATGTTTATCCTACTGAATTAATTTTCTAATTTCTAACAGTTAACATTATTAAATGAAACTTTAAACCCAGAGTTTCAAGCATAGGATGCAACAGTATATTTTTTAAAAAAGCGAATATCTTTGTTATATTACAATGTATTTTTATATACTGGCTTTTTCTTACAACTACGTTTCTTAGGATGTTACATAAAAGTTTTTTAAAAATAGGGAATGCTATGAACTAATGTATTTCAACATTTGACACTGACATACCAGTGTATGTACTTTTAGTTCCTTTCTTATTTTTAGAATGTCATATCTGCAGTTTTCAAGAAGGCATATGAACAAAAGTAAACCATTTAACATGGTGGTCACTGTGCATCAACTACTATTTTAAGAACTACGAAACTCTTCTGTTCTGCTAAATATTTTCTATACCTATATGCAATAAAAGAGGAAGTACACTCATATATTGAATGTATGCAAATTGCTGTGGAGCTAATTGACAGTTTGGTGTGTGTCATCTCATGGTTATATGAGATATTAAGACCCTATGATGACAGACAAATACCAGGTGCTATAGGCTATATTTCAGAGGAAGGAACTGGGAAATTTAAAACAGTCTAACACTTTTTACATTTGCATGAAAAACGTATGAAAATTTACATGAAATCACTAGCATCTACAATCTCCTCACAAAACGAATATAACTACTGGTCTGTCTAGCTGAATCCTATTTCATAAATCATTTGTCAAGGAGCCAGATCCTGCTTCTTGGTAGATGATTGATGACTGGCATATACACCCTCTTGAGCTATTGGGATAGCATAGACTTAAAGCAATCTTATCATAGATGCATGATATCCTTTCAAAGTGAGTTTAGAATAGCAGTCATATCTTTTGGCTATATGCTCTTGTTGCATCCTGTTGCACATGGTAGGGGTCATACTACTGTGGTAGAACATGTTTTGCATGCAAAATATCTTGTTCTTATTGCATGCATTCAAATACTTTCTGAATTATGGCAATCCTAAGGCAACCTTGTCATGCTGTTTTCTTGGCAAGATTAGTTCAGAGGGAGTTTTCCTTTGCCTTCCTGTGAAGCTGAGAGAATGTGATTTGCCCAGGGTCACCCAGTGGGCTTCCATGGCTGATCCAATGCTCAAATCATTGCATTGTGGCAGCTCTTGTGCAAATACCTTACCACATATTAATACCTATCTGAAAGTGCTTAAATATCCATGAAGGATGAAGGGAGATGCTGAGGGGAAAATGCTGTTCAGAATGAGGAATACAGTGGGTGCTGTTTTTTTGAGTGATTCTGTCATACTATGATAGTATTAAAATACTTTCTACAACATGGGAGATGGTGATAGTTTGGTTTTCTTCACAAAAAAATCAGTTTCCTAGATAAGATTAATGAGGATTTCTTTTGTGTGTGTTGTAAATAGTTACAATGCATGATTGATGTGCTTAAAGATTAAACAGACTTATAAGGCAAAATACATTTATTAATTACATTACAGAACAGTTCACATATTTCATGGCTATTAAGAAAGGAGTAGACATATACTATGAAACAAAGCATCTTACCACTACTTTCATTGCCACATAGAGTTCCGATGAAGTCTTTATGGAGTTAACCATAGCAAACTAGCATTTGTACTGAGGACATATAATGACATGGGCATAACTGTGGAGAAACAGTCATGCTTGGTTTTTTATGATTTTTGGAGGGAGGTAATTTTGGGTTTCTGAAAATAGGAGCAGATTTATGTATCTCTATATGTTAGAATGTATCTTGATAACTGCTGATTTGAGTTTCAGGAAGCTGAGTATACCTACACTGGAGGCAAGTGTAACTGGATCTCTTAAGCAGTTGAGCCTTGCTAATTTCTTCAACCATGTATACCTCTTAGCAGTTATTAAATCTTTGAAGTGATGTTCATGTTACACTGAGTAGTTTACAGTTCTATAAAAGTTTACAGTGATGTCCTTGTGCTTGCCATGTTTGAGCTGCACAATTCAAGTAAGCTTGTTTACAAGTTTGTGTTTCACTTTTGTAGCTAGAGTAATAAAGGATATTGTAATTCATACATAAGTGCTTAGACTTGTTGATGTTTTAGACCAGGGGTAGGCAACCTAAGGCACGGGGGCCGGATGTGGCCCCCTGAGGCCTTTGGACCGGCCCCAGACCGGTCCTGCCGCCGCCGCCATGATATTGATTATTGTTGTTATTACTTGTTCTTGGGGTTTTCTTGGCAAAATCTCCACAGGGGCTTTGCCATAGCCTTTTTGGGGCTGAGAGAGTGTGCATGCCTATTTTTTAATTTTTAATTTTTTTAAAAAAATTAATTTTATTTTTATTTATTTATTTATGTATGGTGTTTCGGCCCCCCCAATTGTCTGAGGGACAGCAACCCAGCCCCCAGCTCAAAAAGGTTGCCTACCCCTGTTTTAGACTGTGATCCTACATACTTACCTGGACATAAATCCTGTTGAATTCAGTATGGCATCCTTAGCCATACATAAGATAGTGGTATCACTCTTCCAGTTTCTAAGCACTAACCTTGGTGCACATCCCTAAAGAAAGTACTGAGTCACACTAATACCAGTGTTCCCAAGTTCTGTGTGACATGGTGACCTAAAAAAACACCACAGTTGATGCTATCTAAATCTTCTGAGAGATCCAAGTGAATTGACAGAGTTGCATCCTCCTTATCCTCCCTAGTGCAATTTTCTGGTGTGGTAGGTTTTTGTTAGGGAAGTGGTAGTTTAGTGGTTAAGACACCAGTTCTGATGATCATAAGATTAGAAGGTTGGCATTTCAAGGCCCAAGTGCCACGTGACAGAGTTAGCTCCTGCCACTAGTCCCAGCTTCTGCCAACCTAGCAGTTTGAAAGCATGTAAAAATGCAAGTAAATAAATGGGGTACCACTTTGGTGGGAAGGTAACAGTGTTCCATGCAGTCATGTTGGCCACGTGACCACTGGAGTCATCTTTGGACAACGCTGGCTCTTCAGCTTAGTAATGGAGACAAGCATTGCCCCTAAAGTTGGTTAGGACTAGACATTCATGTCAAGGGGAACCTTTTAACTTTACCTTTACCTTTAGATTTCTGTTGTTTCTATCTTTGCAAGTGTGGTGTGTTTCAACATTCAGTCCAACATTTTTAATGTACACTTGTCCCTCCACATTTGCAGATTTGATTATTTGCAGATTTTGTTAATATATTCTCTCTAGGAATATCTAGGTTCTCCCCCACAACTCTGTGGTCAGCTTTAACCAAAAGTCGCACTGAAGGACCTAGAGATTCCTACAGAGAACACTCCACTAGGCATTTGTAGCTCTTCCAGTGCAATTCTGTTGTCAGTGCCTGGCAGATGTTGACCACAGAGTTGCACTGAAGGACCTAGAGATTCCTAGAGAGGTCTTCTTTCAGATAAAAACATAGTGTTTTTGCTGTTTGTGGTTTTTCCACATTCATGGGGGTCCTGTATCCCTAACCCTAGCAAATATGGAGGGATGAGTGTATTTAATCTTCCTAGAATATGTGCACTTCAGTTCTTGCATAATACTGTATGGTATTGAAGCAATTCGTACACAGAAAAGCTTTGTTATCTGCCTATAATGCAAAAATACTTGAAGGAATGCTAGCAGTTCTTTGAAGTTTATATTAAACTAGTGTATTCTGAAATTATTAGCTAATCACTGGCCATGTTCAGACATGTAAGATTTCCTCTTAATAAACTAAGATTTCCTGTGAATTAGCCTCTTGATCCTTTCTATGGCAGGAGTAGCAAAACAAGCCAGGAATTGTGGTAATCATAGTTTACCTATTACATCTGAACCAGGAAATTCACTGTTAATAACTTCCATAAAAGGCAAACTATGAAGCCATGGTTAATTTTAATCATTTGAACCTGTCCACTGATAGTTGGCTCCCTGACATATTCTGTACATCTAGTCTATTTCTGCATGATAATCAGTAGAAAGAGAAAATATAATAAGAGAATGTTTATTCTTACCAGAAATTCTTTCTTATGTGTAGTAGCAGAATTTTCTGTATTGATGAGAGGTTTTACAGAATTTTGAGCATACATCTGAGTGTAAATAATAAATAGTGTATCATCTTCACTTGTCATCTCATTTTTCCAACAGTGTATCTATGTATCGAGGGAATTGCAGGCCTATTCGGTTTGAACCACCCATGCTGGATTTCCATGAACAGTAAGTTGGAAACAGTTTGACTAGCTTTCTGAGTACAGTGCCTCCAGCAATTAATGTTTGAATGAAAATCTTCTATATTCCAAAGCAAATTTGATGATACCTTGATATTAGACAACCAGAAAAATGACAATTTAATAAATACATCAAATGATAGGTGACCTGTTCTGTGTCCTTTGCTTTTGGCTAAGACAAAATGTAAGCAGTTGAATAGTTAGTTCATACCTGCAGAAAGTTGCACTTGATGTTTTCTGAAATGGAGGAAAAAGGAGTATGTGAGGGAGAAGGGAAAAGAGCTAAAACGAGAAGGAATGACATATACAGTGTTCATACTTCTTTTTGAGGAGGAGTTCTTTAGAACAGGATCATATTTGATCACCAAATATTGGACAACTAACAAATTCCACATTATGAATTATAGTTAAATAATTGTTGATATAAACTTGACAGGTATACAGTTTGACAGGAGGGAATAATGAACATTGCTAAAACCTTTTTAGTGTTCTGGTATGTGATCATTTTATCACAACATTTAATAAATAAGGATAGGATTCTGAAGTTATTGTGTACTTCAATGCAATCATACAGTAAAATTCAATTTGTTTGGTTTGGTTTCTTAGTAGACATATGTTATAGTAGATTAGCGATGGTACTTGTCAGCGCTGTATAAATTAAGAGTTCTAATTATAGAGGAAAATTTGAGTGTGTGCTGCATGAATACAGTCCACCCTCCCCCATACGTGGGCTTGAGCTCACGTGGACAGCAAGCATGGGGGAGCGCACCGCCATTAAAATTAACAGGACTTGAGGGCCTGCGGTTTTTTCCATACACGGGGGCAGGTCTGGAATGGATCCCCCATGTATACAAAGGGCCCACTGTATTAGCATAGATGAACATATATCAATATGTGTATAAAATATATTTTTAAAAAGGATTACATGATTTATAATATTTATAATATGTAACTAAATTTATATGTCTTTGTAACTGAAGATATGCTTGCCTATACAGAACACAAATAATAAATTCAGTGCATATGATGCAAACAGTAGAATCAAAGCTCCTCTCTACACAGGTTCTTTTACTCTTCCCCATCCCTTCTGAGAGGACTCTTTCCCCCCTCACAGTTGAAAATGAGAGACTCACCCAGGGATGTGGTCTTGCTTTAATAGAAGTTTATATTTATTTGTATCCATATAGAAGTCTGTAAATAAAAGTGATTTCTGGTAGTATGCAATCAGTTCAGATGTATATGTTTTGCTATAGTTTATTGTTATCTAGTTCTGTATGCAAAACAAACCTTTTGTAAGGGGGGGGGGAGAAAAAAATCCTTTCTTTTCATGCATATACCAGATAAATATTTAACAGAACGTTTTTTGGCTGGCCATGGGCGAAATGTGGAAAGTGGAAAAAGAGCTTGAAGTCAATGCTTACAGTAAACAGATTTAACGTGTGTTTTACTGGATCATTGATTGACAATGACAATTGACATTCCTGTTCCCTGAACAAAGAGCAAATTTAGTAGTTTTGGTTAGGAGAGAGATCAGTTGTGGAGATCAGAATGTGTTATTTAACAAAATTAACAAATGTAGCGATTTTAAAACTAGTATCTCTAGACATGCCATCTCCAACCATTACTGTTTGCATTATAATTTAGCACTTCTGTTTAGCCATCTTGCACCAACACATAAATGATAAACAGCTGCAATTCAGTCAGCTTGTAATACCCTAGCCAACTTCAACAGCTAGTAATGCTCATAAATAGTCATCATGACTCCATAGTACTAATGTGTCATGAACTGTAGCACTCCCACTTGCTCTTACCACTCTCAGTATCTAACTTCTCATCACTTTCAATACCTATCCACTATTTTCTGCATTAATTAGGGTATGGCATATATGTCGTTCTTTCCTGGGAGTGTGTGGTTTCCTAATGTTTTATGTTCCCCCTTCACAACTCTTCATCTACTAACAAGCTATGAGAATGACAGGTAGGGCTATTTGCCCCTTTGGTTGAAAGGTTGTTACAGTAGCAATGTGTGGTCAGCAGTGGGGCATTTACCAGGATCTTCAAAACAACATCATCATCATCATCATCATCATCATCATCATCTTGTTGTTATTGTTGTTGTTGAAAATTAACAGGATACAAACACTAAAAAGCAATTAGACCATCATAGAATTTGAAACTAGTTAAAACAAATTAAAACAGCAGCAAATAAAGTCCAGCATATTAGACAAGGCCTGTTTCCCCTGAGAAAGCAATTGTCAAAGGTCTGCTGGAATAAAGAATGCTTTTACCTGCTTGCATAAAGATAGTAAGAAGGGTGTCAGGTTAGCCTCTCTGTGAAAGGAATTATGGATCCTGGGAGCAGCCACTGAGAAGGCCCTCTCCTGTTTTCTCACTAAATATACTTATGAGGGTGGTGGAATCAAAAGCAGGGCTTGCCCATAGGATCTCAGAACACAGGCAGATTTGTATGAGAGTGTCTCTTGTTGTGTGCCTTAAAGTTGTTCCTGACATATGGAAATCCAAAGGCAAATCTATCATGGGGGTTTCTTGGCAAGATTTGTTCAGAGGGGGTTTGCCTTTGCTTTTTTCTGAGGCTGAGAGAATGTGACTTGCCCAAGAACATCCAATGGATTTCCATGACCATGTGAGGATTCAACTCCTTATCTCCAGAGTTGTAGTCCAGTGCTCTAAACCACTACACTGTGCTAGCTCCCCCATGGGAGCGAACAGTCCTTCAGTAACCTGGACCTGAATCATAAAGGGCTTTATAGGCAATACAGAACTTTGAATTCTGCACAGAAACGGATGGGTAACGAGTGGACCTATTGCAAAAAGAGAGCTGAGTACTTACTGTAGCCTGTCCCAGGTATCAGTTTGGCTGAAGCTCTTTGAATCAGCTGAAGTTTCCAAACTTCAAAGGAAGCTCTTTGCATGTTAAAGTAATCCAATGGGATATAACAGAAGCATGTGGCCAGATACGATGTTTTAACGTATTTGTGCAGCTGATGCACAAGTCTTAACTGTGCAAATATGCTCTTGGCCATATCCAAGACCTGAGCTTCCAGGCTCAGAGTTAAACCCAGGAGTACAGCCATACTGTAGACCTGTACTTTCAGGAGAAGTGTAACCCCATCCAGCACAGACTGAATCCCTATTTCCTAATCTGTCTTGCAACTGACCAGGAACACCTCTGTTTTGAATGGATTAAGTTTTCAGTTTGTTCACCCTCATCCAGTCCATTACTGATGGCAGGCACCGGAACAGCTTCCTTGGATTGAAGTGAAAAGGGGTAATAGTTCTGAGTGTCATCTGTGTACTGATGGTACTGGATCCCACTCCAGATGACCTCTTGGTTTCATTTACATGTTAAATAGCAGAGGGGGCAGAAATAAGCCCTGAGGAACCCCATAGGCCAATGGTCAAGGGGTCAAACAGGAGTCCCCAGCATCATCTTCTGGATTCACCCCCTCCAGGAAGGAACAGAGCCACTGTAAAACAGTGCCTCCCAGTGCCATCCCAGCAAGACAGCCTAGAAGGATTCCATAGTCACAAAACTACTGAGAGGTCCAGCAAAAACAAAAGAAACACACTTCCCTTGTCCAGTTCCTAGAATAGATCATCCACCAAGGTGATGAAAAGCCATCTGTTCCATAACTAGGCTTGAAACCAGATTAAAATGGATGTAGAGAATCTGTTTCATCCAGAAACCCCTGGAGCAGGGAGGCTACCACATACTGTAGTGCAGGAATGGGTGATTGTGGAAGGCTTGGGGGCCATATTAGGAGTTCTTGGAAGGCTCTATCTACTCCCACAATCAATCAATCAAATACCAAACAGCTGTTTTGTCCTCAAATGTGTCTAGTGGGTATGGGGGCATTTTCACTATGTTTTGGGTTTCAAAAAATTCTCCCCTGAGCCTAATTGGCCCAGGGGACCCACAGATATCTCTATATGCATAAGAAAATCTTGTGCAAAAAGCGTTTTTGATCTCATGGGGGTCCAGGAGGCTTCCAGACATGGTGGGAATGCCCTTCACACCTCTTAGAGTGCATTTGGGGGCATTCTGGAACAATAACAACAAATCTTCTTTGAAAAAAATGCAACAAAAATATTTTTGGCCAATGGGGGGGAAGCCCTAGAGGCCACAGTAACACCCCTAGGGGACTGCACTTGGTCCACCCCTGCTCTAGTATTTTGCCGCCACTTCCCCATTGCAGAATGATTGACATTTATCCAACTTGTGCAGTTGAGAGAGAGTTTTTTTCAGTAATGGCTTTATAACTGCTTCCTTTAGACATGGCCTGTTTTAGCAAATTCCTCTGTTCACTCAGCCAGTCCCCTTCTGATTTTTAAAAATAATTCAGGAAGAGCAAGGATCTAATACAAGTGGTGGGCCTCATTTTCTTAGTTCTAGGCTTTTAAATCCTGAAGTACAGAATCATGAGACCAGCAGCAACAAAGCTGAAATGAGGCTCTTAACCACAGTGCTGCATTTCCCCAGAGTGGAAAATGCAGTAGTGATACAGAGGCCTCATGTACTTTCAGTCTCTTCTGTAGTTATTTCCCAAAATGAGTGCATTGGAGAGCCGTAACCCGTTCCATCGATCAGGTGTTGGTTAAAAGGCAGGGTATAAAAGATTCTGTGTATTGTATAAGATTATTTGCAGTCTGTAACCAAAAGATAAACATTAACATACAGTTGCAAACACCAACCTAAAAATAGTCCTTTCTGGTTATTTTTATCTAAGTAGCTAGATATTTATTTTTGGATGATGTGATGTGCAATGTTTATTTGCCATGAAGTAACAATACAGACAATGGGGGGGGGGGGGTATTTCAAAGAGGCTGAATATACCAGGAAAAAAAAAGCCCTTAAGATCTTGATGTAGTGAATTGTCCTCCCTGCAACCATAAAACTATTTAAAAAGTGCCAGAATACAGCTGATGAAATATTTCTAATTGCCTTTTCTGTTCTTTTTGCACAGGCCAGTTGGGATGCCAAAAATGGAAAAGGTTTACTTGCATAATCCCAGTTCAGAAGAAACTATTATACTAATATCAATATCTGCCACAACTTCCCATTTTCATGCATCTTTTTTTCAAAACAGGGTGAGTCAGCTCTACTTTTTCATGTTCCTTTGCAAACTTGTTTTGACCGAGCATTACAGATTTTAATTCAGTAACTACTCACCAAACTATAATATTTCCATGACTAAAAATAGCTTGTCTTTCAATGCAATGATAATGCTAAATAAACTCTGTATGGAAGAAGTGTATGAGAAGTTAATAGCAACGAGGTTCCTATAGGAGATACTTCACTACCATCTCACTAGAAGTGGTCCTCTTAGAGATTAATAGTTTGTAACTGCAGTAGCCTGTGGAAAAGTTGCCTTCCTAATGGGTCTAAGACCATGGTGCTTTGAGTGCTTGGGATGGAAAAATATGCAGTCAAAAAGTTTTGTTGCTTTCCACTGTTAGCTTGCAGGACTGCCTAAAGCCCAGCTTGAAGTAGTAGAATAACCTCTGATCCTATAACATTCCAAAGTATTCATTGTTAGTTGAAACAACTTAAGTGTAATATTAAAATAATATTAAAATTTGTTTAAATGTCATAAAAGGATTGCTGTGGCATGATTGAGAAATTCTACCAAACTAGAATTAAGAAGGCATGGCTAGGGTTTTATATAGTATCTTAAGGTTACATACTATGATTTGTGACTGATTGACATTAAAAAAAAAGGGGGGGGAACAGTTGGGAAATTATCAGTGACATTGTGATTCTGTGAATCTGGCACAAGATTCTGAAGTGAGAAACCATAATTTCAACCATTATTCCACTTCCAAAAGCTGCTCAGCCATCAATGCAGGAATGAATTTAGGGATTAATGAAACTTGAGTGGAGGCAAGCTGTAAACTGTGGATGGGTAATTTCAAGAAATATGAGGATGTATCCATCTCCAAGTCCTTGGAGGGCCAAAGCTATTCTAATTTACATGAATGGTTGAAGTACTGAAAATGGAACCAGATCCCAGTCTTGCTTTTCCCATATATATTTCAGTATTTGGAAGGAGCTTCTAAATACATATTTAAGTCCTTGACCATGGAAAAAAAAATTTGGCCCATCCAGTCATCCCTGATTTTGGGGAGTGCGACCTCCATGTGACTAAAATAGGTGGGGAGGAGTAGGACCAAATGGTTGGCCTTGTTTTTCAGGTGGTGCCATGGGCTATGTTAGGCCAAAATATTCTGTGGGGTATGTCTGGAAGCCACACTTTACTGACCTCTGCTGTAAATCATAATTGCTAATACAAACATGTTTTGGCATAGTTGTGGAGTTAAGTCTGTTTCTCTTACATTTCCTCTTTCTCCATTGTCTGTGAGACATAAAACCCATTCATGGTAATAATGTGAATGTGTGTATCTTCTAATATTCATGTGAGGATCAGGGTTGTGGGGGTTAGCTCCATTCTCCAACTTACTCAAGTCCTTAAGAACACTAGTAGAGATTCCCAGTGACATTGGGCTGTATATGTGATAGTTACTTATGTGAAAACTCTTTTCAAACATTTAATGAATGTGTTAATTTTGGCACTATAATGTTATGATCCCACCCCATCCAAACATATATTTATCACCCAATATGTCATCTGAAAAGAGCTCTATTGATCCTCAGGAACACATCTTTGTTCTTTAATTCCAGTTTTCCTATGAGCTTAAAGCCTGTTCTTGCAGTTAAAGCAGTACTTCTCAAATAGTGGGGCGCGCCCCCAAAGGGGGGCAAGAGGCTCCTTTAAATCTTTTCAGCTACAGTTAATAAAGCTATTCTTTGTTGTAAATTGATCGACATTTCTTTCTTTTTTTATTTTCATATACGTTAATAAAGATACAGTGTTATGCAGAGGTGTATTTATAACAATTTTATAGACACATGATACTATTTACAGTCGCGTGGGGCGCGAAATGTTTTCTTCCTCCTAGGGGGGGCATGACAGAAAATAATTGAGAAGCACTGAGTTAAAATGACCAATCTTTAATTGTTTCTTAATCTTGCCTCAGTTTTTATTTTTATTAAAATTCTGTCCATGATAGAGCTATCTTGTTTGCAATATCTGTCATATGATAAAAGTATCATATCCATTAAGTATCAGCAACATTGATTTACATATGTGGTATTCTACATATAGTATAAAAAACATAATATAGAAAATAGATAGTTACAGCCCATAAATTGTTTCTAATCTGGAAAATCCAGCAGAAAAACCCATAACATGAGAGCAAAATCGTGCATCTTACCAGGGCAAATAAAAATTCAT
The DNA here is from genome assembly GCA_020142125.1 of Phrynosoma platyrhinos. Classification (NCBI taxonomy): domain Eukaryota; kingdom Metazoa; phylum Chordata; class Lepidosauria; order Squamata; family Phrynosomatidae; genus Phrynosoma; species Phrynosoma platyrhinos. Next base: position 67,703,096 of record JAIPUX010001232.1, on the reverse strand, counting down.
GAAGTATTGTACAAGGTTTAGTGTTCATGAGGGATTTTTGTTCAGCATCCAGCCTTCTAAAGAAGAGTGACTATGTATGTGCGTGTGTATGTGGTTATTCCCTTTATGGAATATACACTGGAATTCACAATGGGAAAATTCTCCCTAGTTATTTCAAACCTTGATAGCACTTTGCTATTTTTAGAGCTCCTAAAATAACTAATATTCAGTATCATTTCTGCAGGTTTTTTATGTATAACTTTTAAAAAACACTTCAGCATGAAAGATATGAAAATGATTACAAATAAGGATGCCTCTTACGATGTGCTTAGCAAAGCAAATAGCTACAAAGCATATTTTAATTTGCAGTTTATCTCTGCACAGCTACATGGCTTAGGACTGGTTTTAAATTAATGCTGAGACCTTGTTTTTTTCTTTTTTGGTCATGTTCTTAGAAGTATGTTTTAATTAGTAAATTTGTGTGTATTCTTCATTGCCATTTGAAAGAAATTTGGTAACATGAGACTGCTCTCTTGATCCAAGTGGTAGAAGTATCTGACCATATATCTTCTCTGAAGCAATTGGCACATTTAATGAAGTCTCTTACTATGAGAATTTTCTGCTGTGGTTTGGAACTGGAAATATTACTAATAAAAATGCTGTTTCTGCTACAGCATGGGAAAGCATGTTGTTAACTTCAGCCCAAACTGTTTTACTGTCTTACATTCTGATTAGATAATCAACTGCTCTACTAAATTCCTGATTCCTTGGTAAAAGTAAATTGGGTAAACCTCTGAAGGTACAGTGTGACCCATGTATCTGCAGAGTTCAAACTTTGCATGGATGCATGAAACTGTGGATAGTAGTGAATCCCAGGCCAGGAAAGACAGTGAGAGAGAGAGGCAGCACTACCACCTGGATCCCTCCTGCCTGCCTTTCCTCCCTCCGGATAGGGTTTGGCAAGCTCCCTGTGCACCCCTATCCATCCTTGCTGGTCACAAGATAAGGAAGATGAGGGGCTGGCCCCCCTTCCCGCCCCACTTTGCACAGCATCCATCTGGTCAGCAGTGTCTGCTTCAGCCACACCCAGCTTCCCGCTGCCTCTGATTTGTGCTTCTCAGCCGATGAAGAAGATAGACAATCCTTCCTCTGTTGAGAGATATGTGGCAATCCTGGCTGTGTGAAGCCGTGTGCCTCTTTTAGTGACAAGTGATGCACTAACTCAGGGGTAGGCAACCTTTCTCCTTTAAGGGCCGAGGGACTTCAGCTCCCAGAATCCCAGGAGCTATTGGCCAACATGGGACTATTGGCCAACATGGCTGAGGCTTCTGGGAGCTGAGGTCCCTCGGCCCTTAAAGGGGAAAGGTTGCCTACCCCTGCACTAACTCATGTGAGAACAGAAGGAAGGCCATTAGGCGGCTCAGTCACTGCTCCCAAGGTGATTGGAAGCTCATTCCCACTTACATTTACCCTGGTTTACGATTCGCTTTCGTTCCAGGTTGGTGAATTGATTCCAGTCCATGCATTGTTCCCACTATAGAAGCGGGTCTTTTTTTTATTCACTTCTTTTTTGGCACGATTGTTGTTCCCACTAGTTTGTGCCCCTTCAAAATGCCTGTCAATCATCTACACATCATCAGTGATGCAACCGGCAACACATTTAAGAAAACATGGAAGGGAGCCATGGGTGCCATGGCCAGAATCCCATTCCTCCCTAATATCCCATCCCTCACTAGTTTTTGTGGAAATCCACCATTTCCCCTCCTCTCCTTTCCCAGGATCCATCCTACATTCCAAGCTTCTGTCCATTCTGAGCTTGACTAGGAAGCATGTCCTCCAAGTCCTGCAAGGCTTGGAGGGCACCAGTTCAACTCCCTGTGTCCTCCAAGTCCCCTGGGATGTCAGAGCCATGGGTGTCATATGGAGGACTTTCCCCTGGGATGCCTCCGACATGGGTTTCATATGGAGGATTCTCCCCTAGCTGTGGTGCTGCCCTCCCAGCCTTGTAGGACTTGGAGGACATGAGGAGTTGAAGTGGTGCCCTCCCAGCCTTACAGACCTAGAAGACATGTTTCCTAGACAAGTTCAGAATGGAGGGCATTTTGGAATTCCTTCTGGACAGAAGGTTGGAATGTAGGATGGGTTCTGGGAAAGGGGAGGGGGGAAATGGTGGATTTCACCCAAAACTGGTGAGGAATGTGCCAACCCTCTGCCACAGTAATCCCTCCCCTTCAGTTTGATACAATTCAGGTTCTTCCTTCCCACTTACTGAACACACTTGCTAATTGCTCCTTTTCAAAAGAACCACCAAAAAACTAGGGTCATGAAAGAGCGGTTCTTTTGCATTTACCTAGCTTCATCACGATTGAAACTGAGTGCAGTCAGTTTGGAAACGGTTTCAAGTGGGAACGACAGACATATAACCCGATCAGCAATTTGTTTTAAATCATAGTGGGAACGAGGCCTAGATGAAAAAGGAGCAGAAGTTGGCCAGCCCTCCCTCCCAATGGAGTTGGGTAAGCTCCATGCACGCCCCCCCATCCTGACCAGTAGCAGGACAAGGATGATGGGGGGATGCTCCCTTGCTGCTACCGTCCCCTGATTTGCACAGAAGCCTCAGCCACCCCTGGCTTGCTGCTACCTCCTTCATGGGGGTGAGGGGCACTGCATAAAGCCATGCACTTGATGACAGGTGCTGCCATTTTGTCTGCAAGAACAAAAACAACACTGGCCAACCAGGTGTGGCCAAAGCAGCTGATGCTGGCCAACTGGATGCTGTGCAGCACAGGGACAGTGGTGATGGTGCAGCACTCCTCCTCCTCGTAAGTGAAGCCACAGGTACTGGTCCTGCAGATATGGTACTCATGTACATATTTTATTTTGGAGGATGTATTTAGGAGACTGTTTCACTTACTAGATTCCATACAGCAGTTGTATAAAGGCAGTAGAGCATGACTTAAATTGAGCTTTGATCAACGGAATCTTGATATAGTTATGTACCCACAGACAGTGAACCAAACTTTTATTACGGTTTCAGTCTAAACTAGCATCCTATGCATATATATTGAGGTAAGTGTAGTTGAAGAATGCTTTCAATCTCATAGGGTTAGATGACTTGGCTTGGTCCCAGCAGCTGATGAAAGGCCCTTCCTCCATTCCAGCTGCCAGTGCTGTGGCCTCTGAGGGAGAGAAAAGTAGACAAACACAGCTCTATCATCTACTTGGTGTCAGTGGCTGGTGAGAAGTCCTCTATTACAGCTTCCACTTCTGTGGCCTCTGAGGGAAAGAAGAGTATGCAGTACCTGCTGAACTTAATTCTTTCATCACTTCCCTCCTGTTTTCCTTGTATGTCCTGTCTTATATAGATTAAATCTTTTAAATAAATAAATAAATGACTACCTTCAAAGAATGTCTTTTTTAGGAAACATATGTTTTTCTTCTGAGAGGGGTCATATTCAGGGCAGTTAATACTTGTGGGTGTTAAGACCTTATGATTTATAGTTTGGTGACATATTTTAAATTCTCTCCTATAGGGTTCTCTTGCTGTAGTTCAGGATAGTATAGTAGGAGCTCTGTTGTAGCTCACCAAACTATACACCCCATGATTCCATTGGATGAAGCCAAGTCTATTCAAAAGCCAAGCAATGTGCTTATAAAACTACATAACAAGCAGTTCTGTGATGTTTCATGTTTAGTAAATATTTTTTAAATGACTTCATTTTGTATTGTAAAATGATTTTCAATTATGTCCTAACCCAGGGGTAGGCAACCTTTCCCCTTTAAGTGCCAAGGGACTTCAGCTCCCAGAATCCCAGGAGCTATTGGCCAACATGGGACTATTGGCCAACATGGCTGAGGCTTCTGGGAGCTGAAGTCCCTCGGCCCTTAAAGGGGAAAGGTTGCCTACCCCTGTCCTAACCAAATAAAAAAAGCAGTAGAGATAACTTCTACTTTGAAGATACAGAGTGAATGGCAGGTCATGGTAATGGCATAATTCAGTTATAATACTAGTTGTGTTGGTGCTTTCATTTAGGTTCCTTAAGGAAGGTCTTGGAGAACTATTCATAAAACTCTGTCATGTAATGACCATGGTAGGGCTTGTTACAACAGAACTCAAAGGGCATTTTTCACACATCAAGCATCCTTTGAATGCCAGGCTGTATTCTTGAAATGCTTATACTACTTAGATTAATAACATGTCTTGATGTGTGTGATGTTTATTTTTCAGAAAATCCTCCCAGGAGGGAATACATCATTTGATGTAGTTTTTCTTGCAAGAATGGTTGGAAATGTAGAAAACACTTTATTTATTAACACATCTAATCATGGAGTATTTACTTATCAGGTAAGAGGAAACTTCATTTTAGTAATGCAGTAATTTGAAAATTGTTTGAATAGGTCATAGTTCAGCACAGGTCACTAAGGGCAAGTAGTCATCCCTCAACTTTTGTTTGGGTTAGGGGCACAGGATCCCCATAAAGGTGAAAAAATGTGAATATTTTAAGTCCCCCCCCCTCCAAAAAAAGCATGCATGCTGCTTCTGCCCACTACTCACTTGCCTGCTCCCTCCCTGTCGACTTGCATCTTGCTACCTGGCTCACTTAGGGCCAAAATAGACTAGCAGAAGGGGTAACTTTAAGCCGCCCCTTCCAAAGGCAGATTGGGGGCTTTGCAACCATACGCCATAGCTCCCAGTCCACCTTGAAGCCACCCAAAAAAGGACTGGCAAATAGCTGCTCCTTTCTCGGGTGGCAAAAAGCCAGCTTTTCCTCTTGCACCACAGCTGCAAGCCGGCTTCATGACGTTCTGGCAGCATGCAGCATGTAAATGCTGTGCCGCCGGAGCATCATGAAGCCACCCCTGTGTAAATGGCCAGCATCTTCCAGGCGGCTTGGGTGTGTGCGGCATGTAAATGCCACGCTACCAAGCTGCCTAGAGGGAGGTGCAAAGGGGTGATCTCACCCCTTAATTTGCCTCACTCAGCCCACACAGGAATTGAGATGAAGAGGAGGACAATGAAGAAAAGGGCGATGACACTGCAGGGAATTTTTGTAACAATGTCGTCATCCTAGGACAGGGGTAGGCAACCTTTTTGCAACCTGGGCAGGTCCCCCGAAGCCCAGGTCTCCACTGGGCCGAGGGGGGGGGAATGGCGGCGCGCGTGACCCTCCCGCGCATGTTGCTGCCGTCATGGCACATGTCCGCGGCCACCATTTTGAAAATCAAAATGACGGCCGCGATGCGTTTGCCCATGCGCAGTACTCCTGCGCATGCACAAATGCATTGCGGCCGCCATTCTGATTTTTAAAATGGCGGCCGCGGCACGCGCAGCCACATGGAAGAGAAAATGCGCCACGGCGGTGGTGGTGGCAAGGATCGGCCTGGGCCAGTAAGTCCGGCGACCTGGGCCTTAACCGGCCTGGGGGCCGTAGGTTGCCAGTCCCTGTCCTAGGAGGTGGAGGAGAGACTTGGAGACCTGCGGCAGATACGCTATAAACATGTGAATAATCAAAGTGGCCTAAGTAAAATGCACAAAAGTTGAAGGCCAGCTGTATTTAAACTAAAATTAACAGTATGGGAGAGATTCTGTCCAGTAATCCTGCTCTTGAATATATTTATAGAATTTGATATAAAATATAACAGAGACTGAACAATGGATATATTATGCATTTGAGAGTGCCAAAACATATTTCAATATTCTGTATGTCATCAGTTAGTTTTTATAGGAGCATATTAAAACTTCCATCTTGTAAATAAATCAAGTACAACAATAAATCATTCTCACTATTAAAATGCACCTGTAACCTATGTTTGATTTAAGAGAGAGAATAAGCATGATTGAAGGAGATTGATCATACAGTGGCAATTAATAAATTATGTTTAAACATTTCACAGTATTAAAAGTACACAGAAAAAAGGGTCGTTTATGGCGAAGCTGTGGCAGGATCAAGATTATCAGAGGTTTTTTTTTAATATATGTCAAATACTGACAAAAAAACTTAATGCAGTGCTGTTATTTAGTAATGCCGATGTGCACATGCCTAATCATGGTAGTTCAATAACGATAGTACCCTAAATAACGGGGAATTAAGGAATGGAAAAATGTCAACATTTTCAGTGTCTTCTCTCTTATGAAAGAGTTTTAAATTTAAATGCAGGACAATTGTATTTTAAGATAACCTTGTTTTGTAGAGTCATTTTGTATGAAGTATGACAGGTAGAAAATTACATATTTCATTGTAATAGCTAATTTAAACATTGGCTAATGCATTCATGCATACCTTACAAAAATAAACATGCTAGGAGAGAAGAAGAGTCTCATTTCCATCAAAAACTACTGTATATACTCATGTATAAGTCTAGAAATTTAGGTTAAAAATTGATTCGACTTGTCCATGGGTCAATATAAGTACTGTACTTTAAATCTCTCTCTCTCTCTCTCTCTCTCTCTTTCTCTCTCTCTTTCTCTCTCTCTCTCTCTCTCTCACACACACACACACACACACACATATATATATGAAAGCCAAGCACTGACACTCCCCTCCCCATTCATCCAGCCTTTAGTATGAGCACAAATAGTTATGCCAGCTGAAATTTTGTAAGTTCTTTGGCATTGTTTTCCATTGCTTTGTTCTTTACATCCTTCAAGGGCCTCTAAGTTTTGCCCTTGACTTATCCACTGGTCATATCAAAATCCATAATTTTGGCCTCAAAGCCTGCCCACGACTTACGCATGAGGTCGACTTACAATTGAGTCTATACAGCAGGGGTAGGCAACCTGTCCCCTTTAAGGGCCGAGGGACTTCAGCTCCCAGAATCCCAGGAGCTATTGGCCAACATGGGACTATTGGCCAACATGGCTGAGGCTTCTGGGAGCTGAAGTCCTTCGGCCCTTAAAGGGGAAAGGTTGCCTACCCCTGCTATACAGTTTTTGAGCTTTAAAGATAGAAAGCAGAAAATAAGTGCACACATCATGTTACTGAAAAGTTTCTTTCTTTTTTTTCTTAAATAGGTGTTTGGTGTAGGAGTACCAAATCCCTACAGGTTACGTCCTTTTATAGGGGCAAAAGTTCCTGTAAATAGTAGTTTTTCTCCTATAATAAATATACACAACCCCCATAGTGAGCCTTTGCAGGTAAGTAAAAGTAAACTAAAATTTATAATTGTTTGTTAAAGTAATCATTAAATATCTTAAAATGTTCATGTTCAGTGAACTATAGTTCATTGCATATGAGGTGTAACTTTTAAAGTCTGCAGACTTAAATATGTTGTTAATAGGTTTTTTTGGGAGCTAATACAGTTTAAAAATTGCATATTTTTGCAGGTAAGAGAGCTTAATGCAGGGGTAGGCAACCTTTCCCCTTTAAGGGCCGAGGAACTTCAGCTCCCAGAATCCCAGGAGCTATTGGCCAACATGGGACTATTGGCCAACATGGCTGAGGCTTCTGGGAGCTGAAGTCCCTCGGCCCTTAAAGGGGAAAGGTTGCCTACCCCTGGCTTAATGGATTTGTGTTTTTTGAAAAATAAACAGTAGAAGTTGTGAATAGTATGAAGAGCTTTGTCTCCTAAAGTTTGGAAGATTGCTAAACTGATATATGTTACTATAAATCTGGATGGTAGATATTTTTTAGTATTTAGGTACAGAGAAAGTACTGGTACTGAGATTTTAAAAAACCCTTGGCCTTAGTAATGACTTCACACTTCAAAAGCAAGGTATCCTTTTAGCAATCTTCTAGGGCTTCTACAGTTGTCCCTCCCCATTCACAGACTTCAAGTCCACAGTCTCACTCTTGGCAGGAAGGGACAAGTGCCTATGTTTAAAGTGGCCACACGTGTGCACCATGGGCCCTCACACCATTAGTTTCAGTGGGGCTCAAATATTAGCGAGCTACCATTTTCATGGGGGTGGGTGGGTCCGGAACAGGTCCTTAGTGAATTGGGAGGGGCAACTGTATGTGCTTTGCCATGGTTTGTCATGAAGAATGATTCCTCTGAAAGCCCATAACTGCTTCATTGTGTCAGGTTTCAACTTGGGTTCTACCATTGTCAATTATTAAATTTTAATTTTATTTTTTGCCATTTTACAGGTGGTAGAAATGTATTCAAGTGGAGGTGATCTTCACCTAGAACTTCCCACTGGCCAACAAGGAGGTACAAGAAAATTATGGGTAAGTAATAGAAATATTAGCCTTGTCATGCTGAGTTGTTAATTGTTGCAAAAATCATCCTGCAGCATCTTTAAAGACTAATGCATTTATTGTGGCATCAGTTTTTATGGATCTGAGTATCACCAGACACATTGTTATCTCAACAGCTCATGATACAACTACATGCACATGAATGTTCATGCATACACGCGCGCACACATGCACATATATTTTTTGCTCTCTGGGAATGTATATTTAGTGAGTAATTTATATCAAACTACCTTGGACATTCTATATAAATTAGGGAGAGGCAAAGTACAGCCTTGGGGCCACATGCGTCTTGCCAGGGCAGTTTCTGTGGCTCCAACCCCATCTGATTTTCTTGCCCTAACCGTTTTCTGGCAAATTAGGAGCTTTGCCTCTCCTGGAAGATACCTTGCTGTAGTAGATCATTCCTTAATAAGTTCTGGGTTTGAAGTTTAACATCATAATAGCCATTTTAAAAAGTCAAAAGTAGACCTCTGCCCACTTCTAGGTTTTTCTTTTTCTTTTGAGGGGTACTTTTGGCAGTCCCAGGACAAAAAACTGGGACTGAAAAGTTGTTCACCTCTAATATGAATACTGGCACAATCCTTCATTTTGTGTGGTAAAATGCTACAAGTATTAATGGTTATTTTCCAAGATGTTCTTTTTTCAATATTGTACTCAAGTTTAAATTCCCTTGTGACATTACAAGGTGATGTATCTTTATGCTTTCTAATTGTTTTACATTAGCCTCCCTCCCCTCAAAAAAATCAGTTAACTTCCCTGCAACAAAGCAGAGCAATTGCATGATTGCATTTGGCTGAGGACAGAGTAGAATCTCTCCTGCTAATTGTTTTTGCTAAAAGGTACTCTTAAGTTGAAGCACAAAGTGTCTCTATTGCATGGAGAGTAAAGATTACTTCTAGGGCTTATGTAGTTTCTGGCCTTTCATATTATCCTTATCAAAATGACTGTCATTTCTAGAGTATAAATAGTCCATAAATCCAAATTCTAAACTCTTTGTATTTTTTAAACTGGTTGAGAAACTTGCACACACTTGAGTATTTAGCTTGTTCATTTCCTAAAACTGGCATAATTATTCAGCGTCTTCCAACTGTGTTGTGATCCTTTAACTATATTGTCTTTCTAATTATGTTCAATTGCCTTATTTTAACAGGAAATTCCCCCCTATGAAACTAAGGGAGTTATGAGAGCCAGTTTTTCTTCAAGGGAAGCAGATAATTACACAGCCTTCATTAGAATAAAAACAAATGCCTCAGATAGCACAGAGTTCATTATTCTTCCAGTAGAGGTTGAAGTCACAACAGGTTTGTGAAGATATGTTAATCTGTGCCATGTATTTCTCTGCTGCACTAGGGAAGATGACTTACTATGTGTTGTCCTTTCTTAAAGCCCCAGGAATTTATTCTTCAACCGAAATGCTGGATTTTGGTACATTACGAACACAAGGTAAACCCTGTATTTGAATATTCTTTAACTTCACATTGAGTAGATACCTCACTTATTCAGTGAATAAACGATAGCCTAGCATGCACCTGTTTGGGAGTGGTTTCAGTGAAAGAAGTAGAACATAGCATGCATCCCCACAGTACTCATGCACAGACTGACATCAGTGAGAAAGCTTTTTTATTCTAAAGTTCAATGTGCACACATAGAAGGCAGAGCAGAACACCAATATTTCCCTGGTGTGTTTGGTGAAAATAGTCCATGAGTAACATTTAGCTGTGAAGAGCCATACAAATAATGTTAAAGAAAGAAAATAGCATGTGGCATTAAGAGATGGAATGCGAACTGTTTTCATTTTTTTCAGCTATTCCTAAATTTACTTATACTTAAGGCTTATATACAATGGCTGTACCAATGGGGACTTAAAATTGGATTCAGGTAAAATTCTCCTTCTGAATCACTGAAGAGAAAGGACTTTTCAAAAAGTGGGGCTCCAATGTATCCAGTCATCATTAGTGATCATACTGCAGACAGCAGAGGTTTTCTTCAAAACTGCTTCCATTCTGTAATGTGGGCAATTAAGTACATTGTTTGGATATTTGTAATAAAAAATCTTGTGCTGAAATGTTACTTAAAATATTTCAGTTTTATGCCTTAGCGCCTTTTTTCTTGGGTTTCAACAGATCTGCCCAAAATTTTGAATCTGCATTTGTTAAATTCAGGAACAAAGGATGTGCCAATAACAGTAAGCATTGTTTATTTAATTTTCTATTCTTATTATAATTTTTTAATGCACCTAAAATAACATGAGTGCATTAAGTATCAAAATCTGAGTTTTGTTCACTTCTGCCAATCCACCACTCTGACCAACCCTCAGCTTTGTAGCTCATGTTTGTACTCTTCAGATATACTCAACCAGTGTCTTTATACTAAAGGAGTGGGAAAATGTGGCTTTTCATATGTTGTTGGATTGAAGCTCTCATCAGCTCCATCCACTACAACCAATTGTGATGGATAATGGGAGTTCCAGTCTAACATTATATAGAAAGACACTGTAATGGATCCCCACTCCAAGCTGTTTCTAACCCTTGGTCTCCTGTCACTCACCTTTCCCCTCAAGACCTTTCCCTGGATCAGGTATTTGGGCCTTAAAGGTGATCTATGGACCAGTGGCTGTGTTGACCATGACCAGACTATCAGAACTTAACAGGAGTAGCCAGACCCAGTTGTAAAAAAAGAATAAACAAGTAGAAGTTTATTAATACACAACTAGATCAACCTGTCCAATTCTTTCACTGGCTGACTGTCCTAATTCTATTATGGTTTTCCCTATCTATAGACCAGGGGTAGGCAACCTTTCCCCTTTAAGGGCCAAAAGACTTCAGTTCCCAGAAGCCTCAGCCATGTTGGCCAATAGTCTCATGTTGGCCAATAGCTCCTGGGATTCTGGGAGCTGAAGTCTCTCGGCCCTTAAAGGGGAAAGGTTGCCTACCCCTGCTCTAGACCATCTTTTCCCTCTCTACCTTCTGTCAGAAACAAGCCTCAGTTTTGTATCCTGTCTCCCTTGCAGCCTCCCTTCACAGCATTCCCTGAGTTGTGATTGGTTGGCTCCAACCAGGCTTGCCTAGCTTCTCTTCACAGACACACCTTCCACATCCCTGATTTACAACACCCATTTACCCATAATGAATACCGTACTTCAAGCGTCCATTATAAGCCACTGAAATGATGGCTACTATAGTTTTGCATTAAAATACCTAAGTAATAATCAGGAGGTGCTTGAATTTTCCCAATCTTGTACTGAATTTTGGAGAAAGCTGCAAGGTTAAGAAGAAGATCCACATTCACAGGAGGAACAGGGCCTTCTTGACTAAATTTTGGGAGTTTTCTGGAACATTCACCCCAGATTTGTGTGTCACTGCTAATAATAGAATACGAGGGGATATTGTAAAGTTTTAATTATCACCTTTAAAAAAATTTGACAGAAAGTTTGTTTTGATTTGTAGTTGTTAACTTATCTCTACGTAGTCACCATTCAGATTTACACATTTTCCCAAGCATTCCTTGACCCTCCGAATACCCTTATTGTAGAAGTCTGCAGATTGTGCCTTAAACCACTCTTCCACTTCATGAATGACATCATCTGTGTTGTCAAATCAGCGACCCTGCAACGGATTTTACATTTTTGGGAAAAGAAAAAATCACTTAGTGATGATGACACTGACAAAATTTTATCAATATATCATAATAACTTCTGGGTGATAATTATTACTTTACAATATCCCCTTGTACTTTTCCATCTTACACTTTAGTCACTCTTGGCACAACTTATAACAAAAATAAAGGACACAATGAGCTGATTTTCTCAACATCATGCACTTAGGGACCAATGATGAAACTGGCAAAATTTCATCAGTATGCCGTAATAACCTCCTGATGATAATTATTACTTTACAATATCCCCTCGTAATACTTCTGGTGGAAAGAGTTCCTGTTGTAATCTATCCCTGAATGTAGATGGATCTAGATGATTAATGCAAACCTTTGGACTTTCTATTTTACATACTTGGCACTCCTATTGGAATTCTAATTAATATATTGGAGGTTCTGATGTCCTCTTCTGCTGAATATAGCCCATTGAGTTCCTTGGCTTTATTGTTTGATGTGAGTCCTGGAGCAGTTGAGAGATGGTAGTTTCAGTGGCTGTGTCCAGGAAGAGGTTTAATATTTCTGTTCAAGAGAGATAGATCCTAACCACTTTAAAGAAACTGAGACTCTTCCAAAGAGGCCAACTCCACCCATTCCACTAGAGATTATGCAAGTCAATGAATGATTGCAAAGACTCCCTTTTCAGCCAGTGTCCTTGAGAGAAAGCAGTTGATGTGAATGTTACCCCAAATTTGCAGGATTCTTAATCTAGTGATTTTTGTGTAGTCTGGTAAAATCTCATATGCTTACTGTCTTGTGTAATGTGGAAAGCAAGCATAATTCTATACAATTGTCTCTGCTGTATTTCTGAAATGCATCTTTTGATCTCTTGAATCTTAGCTTTGTTTTGTCTCTTCTTTCACAGAGCAGGTAATGGTGATCACTGAGTATCTATGATATTATAGCTGGTCTTGGTTTACATAGAATTATTAATCAGGAATCATACAGTCCTTTGATTTGGGCTCAAACTCAGGCACAGAAAATCTAGTATATCACTAGTTTTGTTTTTGTAATCCCCAATGATAAATTTGCTTTCTTATAAAACGCACAATATATAGCATACATTCTCACAAAATCCATCAAGAATCATTAACTTACATGTGTTCTGTCTCTAGAGGTAGTTGCAGGCTTAGACTCATAAACTCAGTCTGGCCTGTTCCATATTCTTTGGATTATTATAATGTACTAAAAAAAAGTATATTTCCCACTTTGAACTGCTAGGCTCTGGCAGAAAGATTGCTTGTATTAAGTGAAGAAGAACTGGAATTGCTAATGCTGTTCAGCACTGCAGCACAAAACAATTTGAAGATTCTGGTTGAAGGCTTCTCTTTCTTTTGACAAGAGTTATATATGTGTTAAACTACTTAGCAGATGCAACAATGTACTCAGTAGTATATGAAAACCTCATTTTCTGATATTTCCCTCTTTCTCGCTGTAAGAATATTGTTTTAATGCTCAGATTTTTGCTACCATCCTTTGTAAAGTGGTCTTAGGAAATATCTGAGGACATCAAGCATTTCTGGAAGACTAAAACATTTTCTTCAGTTTTCTTTATAAACAAAGAGCTCTGGTGGAAGAGAATAGAGTTCTTCTCCAGAGGAAGAGTTCTGTTCCAACACAGTTTAGAAACAAGAAAGAAACTGGTTTCAGACTTCATGCTAATGTCATGAGAAAGGCCAAGACTATATTTAGCAGAAATCTAATCTAGATATTTGTAGAACTAAATTCCTTCAGGACTCAACTAATAGTATTGTTGCCAATTACTATATTAATAAAAAAATGTATGTATAATAACCTTTAATATTGAAGCCTGTGGAACTATGGACAACTTTAAAAGAAAATGACGGTTTATAATATTAAAGAGCCATAAAGCTTTTATAGCTTTTCTGTTTGTGTGCCAGAAGACCTTAGAGATTTTCTTTACATTTCATTGTGAGCATCCCTTAATAATAATGTGCATTGTACTGTATCATCACCGTTATGCTTTCATTATAGGAAAACAATCTAAAATTCTTTGAGCTGACCTCTTTTCAGACAACAAGTCTTCCTACATGGAGGCTGGTCCCTTGAGATTTTGGGAGAAAGTTGGTGGTTCCAAATGGGTCTGTTCCACCAACTGTGTATATTCCATTTGTAGACAGGCCCCCATTGGAATTTTTGGCACCAAGAATTTCTGTTGTTAAGTAATAGTGTGAATGGACAATTAATAATCTGGTTTTGCAATAGCAGAACTTCTGAAACTCTATTTACTTCCCTTCTTCAGCCCTGTATGCCTTTACATTGTGCGAGAAAGGGAAAAGTTTCTTCCTTTCCACATTTACCATACCATGCATAATTTTTTTTTGCACTTATAACATGTCTCCATAATTATCTCCTGAGCATGCCTTTTTTAATAAGCTAAACATCTGGAAAGTGACACAGTGGTGGTGGTTGTTACAGCAGTGCTGTGAATTCTGTGGCTCTCCAGCTATTGCTGAATTACAACTCCCATCATCCCCCATATTTGCCATGTTTACTGGAGCTAGAAATAGGAGTACATAATCTGAAGGGCCACAGATTCCCTAACCCTGAGTTACAATAAACTTTTGACAGGTTTTCTGCTTATTATTTTAAAGAAATTGTAACATCTGTAGGTTGGTTTGTTATCAGTAAATATTGGCTAAGTAATGCTTTGTTTTACAGAGCGTTAGACCCACACCACAAAATGAAGCAATCACAGTACATTTTAAGCCAATTACGTTGCGAGCTTCTGAAAGTAAATATACCAAAGTAGCAAGCATTAGTTTTGATGGTAAGTACTGGTGTTGTTTAACCCTTTTTTGTTGCTGATGGAATTTAATATGTTTTGACAACTATATTGTTCTTCCCATTTAGTAGTTGAAATGTTTTCCATGTGGCTGGCTGAATAAATTTATTGCCAATAATAGCACGTTTGGAGTCTGTACTTACCTTTTGAAAGTAGGTACTGCTTAGACTAGTTTAAAGAACAAGGCAAATTTTTATTCTACTTTTGTAAAGCAAAGATTCCATTGTCTTTCTGGTTCACTGAATTTTTTGAAGCTAGTCTAAAATGTTCAATCTTGCCATTCACTGTCCATGTGTAGAGAGTGTATCAGGGTGACATTGAATGTCCAGCCTTCTTTTTTGGGTTAAAACAGCATACAGAGATGTTTCTGTAAGCCATTTAAACTTAGCAGGTAGCTAGTAAACAGCATTATGCAGTTTTCAAAATAGTGTTTCATCCTAATAGATCAGCTGTGTGCCTTGATTACAACACATTTAATATCTCAAAGTAGAGTATAATAGTTCTTGGTCAACCAAAGCTGTAACACTGATACTAGAGAGAATTTGTCATGTCTCTATGTGCATATAATAACAGTGTTTTGTTTTGATCCATATATATATTTATAGCATCAAAAGCAAAACGGCCTCCACAGTTTTCAGGAAAAATAATTGTAAAAGCAAAAGAGAAGAGCTATTCAAAACTTGAAATTCCGTATCAAGCAGAAGTATTAGATGGGTAAGATTGTGTTGGAATGTAATAATAAAACCTGTTTTACATTTATGAATGTGCACATAATTTTTTAGACATACAGCTTGAGTATCTTATCCAGAATTCCAAAATTCTAAATACTGAAAAAATCCAAAACTTTTTGAGCTGTTTACTTGCAGTAGCTCAAGTGGTTAAGATGCTGACTCTGTTGATTGCAAGATCTACAGGTTGGCAGTTCAAGGCCCAGGTATTGCATGATGGAGTGAGCTCCTGTCATTAGTCCCAGCTTCTAGCACCCTAGCAGTTTGAAAGCATGCAAATGCAAGTAGATAAATAGGTACCAATTCGATGGGGAAGGTAAACAGCTTTCTGTGTAATCATGCTGGCCACATGATCACAGAGTAGTTTTTGACAACACTGGATCTTCTGCTTAGTAACAGAGATGAGCACTGCCCCCTATGGTCAGATATGACTTGACAACCTTGTCAGTGGGGAATACCTTTACCTTTTTTAGTTGTACTATATTTGCAAAGCTAGAGAGAGATGCAAAATGTCAGGAGGCATGGACTTGGATTCCCACCATTTTACAAATGCGCAATCTCTCTCCGGGCTCATTATATCTAATTATGTATATGCAGATACATGTATTCCAAAATCTACCCTCCACCCCAATATAGAACACTTGGTCCCAAGCATTTTCTACAACGATGCTCAACCTGTATTACTAGCTGTTTGTACAGCAGCAAGCAGAAATGATTCCAAACAAATCCTCTCTGTCACAGGAATGTCTTGTTTAATGTATGGATGTTGGATGACAGATACACAGGACATTTTTGTTTTTCCTCCTGGACATAGGCACAGGGTCAAAAGCTGGCCTTCATAGCACAACCTTTTGGTTCAAACAGGGCTGTGGTAGGGTAGGTGCACATGACCAAGGTAGCACAGGGTATATGTGCATATACTCTAGTTCTGTCATGTGTATAGTACTGGTTATAATAATTGTTTGTTGAGTAACAAGTTTGGTTTTAAAATGATTTACCGTTGAACAGAACAAATATTGATTTTCTAAAAGGCATTTAAGAAGCATTTATCTGTTCATTTGTTCATTCACACTTTAAAGCATTGCAGGAAATAGTTACTAATTTGAATAAATTCCATTTCTGATTTTGACAGAATATGATGGTGGAATAGAGGGAGAGGTTTTAATGTTGTTGTGTAAATTTAGACTTGGTGACAACTAGTGATGACTCAGGAATAGGATTGTGGCACTTTACTTTAGGCATACAGTGATGATTGTAAAGTAAAATAAATAGTACAGAAAATAATTTAATCTGCAATAGATTGCCCAACCACTTCTGTTATTACTGTGTATTGCGAACTGTTATTACTACTTAAGATTGTGGCAATTTCTTCCTTGATTTTCTTATTTTGATAGATACTTAGGATTTGATCATACAGCCACATTATTTCATATCAGTGACAGTCCAGAAGACTCTGTGGAAAGACTAATCTATTTAACAAACACATTCAATTTTGCGGTCTTCATTCATGATATAATACTACCAGACGAAATCAGAACAATATTTAAAGTAAGACCACTTATTTTACATCACAGTCTTTCATTACTATAAAAGGTTACAGAAATTGTACTCCTTGTTAATTTGAGTCTTATTTCTTGAATAGATCCAGAACTTCAGCGAACCAGTCTTAATTCCACCAAATGAATCCAGATACATTTTCACACTTTATTTTGTGGCTTCCCTCTCATATCTGCACATTGATAACAATATTTTACTCATTACCAATGCTTCTAAATTTCATCTACCTGTGAGAGCATACACAGGATTTTTAGATGTAAGTATCTTGCATTTAGAAAAATATTTCCAATTTTTAAAGATAAAACATGCTTCATGGCATTTCTTTGTGTCCCTGTATAATAAATGTTCATCAAGAAGTTTAATTTAGATTCAGAACTGTTGAGAGGTTATTTGTTTGTTCATGAAACCAACCCAGAATTTACCTGAACCAAAATCAAGTGCAATAACTGATAACTGGTTTACTCAATAATCGGAAATCTAAGACCAAAGGATTCTTTTGAGGAGGTGAGAGGTCATTGCTCTTTCAACTTTAGCATATATATAAGTTTATCTCATGTATAAGTTGAGGGCAGGTTTTAGGGTCACAATTATGGATTTTGATATGACTCGTAGACACATTGAGGGTAAAACCTAGGGGCATGTAACAAAGGATGTATGTAAAGCAAAGGAAAATGATGCCAGAGACGTTACAAAATTCCAACAGGCATAACAGTTTGTATAGGCTGGATGGATGAGGAAGTAGAGGGACGTCAGTGCTTCCCAGACAGATTATGCTCGTGCCTTTCACAAGGGAACAGTTTATTTATAAAAGTACATATTTGCATTGATGCTTCGATAAGTCGATTTCAGGATTTTTGGGTCAATGTTTTGAGTAAAATTTCTAGACTTATACGTGAATATATACAGTAAATAGCTTTAGAACTCCCAGGAAGCCAGTAGACAATATACCATTTGCCTAGGAAATGCCCTGTATCTTTTACCTCCAAATTCTTAATCACAATTGAAGATAAAGGGGAATGTTAATTGGAAATTTGAAAAATGTTATATTCCAAATTATTGAAATATCTCATTAGTAGTTCATAACTCATAGTAGTTTAAAAAAAAGTAGTTCATATAAATCACACTCTCAGCCTCAGAGGATGACAATTGCAAACGTGCCAAGAAAACCCTGTGATAGGGTCACCTTAGGGTTGCTATACGTTAGAGACAACTTGGAGGCACAACAACAAAGTTCACATAGTGTTGAGCTACTTGTCAGTACAAGAATTCTAAGAGGGAAGATTCAGCTGATATATGGCACTTGTGAGGAAAATACTCAGATACTTAC
>JAIPUX010001232.1:67659076-67680147 GCA_020142125.1 Phrynosoma platyrhinos | reverse complement strand
AAATGGCAAATTTCCCCTAAAACTGCCAACCCTCTGCTACAGTAATCCCTCCCCTCCAATGTGATGTGATTCAGATCCATCATTCCAACTTGCTAAACACGCTTGCTAATCGCTTCTTCTCAAAAGAACCGCCAAAAAACTAGTGTCAAGAAAGAGCAGTTCTTTTGCATTTGCTTCACTTCATTGAGATTGAAACTGAGTGCAATCGGTTCGGAACCGGTTTCAAGTGGGAATGACAGACACATAACCTGAGCAGTAATTCGTTTTAAATCATAGAGGGAACGAGGCCTCTGTTTTTCACAGAGCCTGAGTTGCTCCCTGCATTTTCTCATTGTACCTTATTTACAGCACTTGAGTTGGTCCTGTGTGCTAAGAGCTCACAAGTATTAACTTCATCGGTTCAGATGTCTGATTTCTGAAGAATGATGTTCTAACATTAGACATGATGTTTTCCCCCTTCTCTAGGAAGTTGGCTCTATGTTACACTGGGCCTTTACAGACTGCCAGAAATAATGCAGATTGAGGCCACTTTAACTGTCTTGGCTTAGTGCTAAGGAATCATGGTAACTATAGTTTATTGTGGCACCAGAGCTCTCTGACAGAGAAGGCTCAATGTCCCAGAAAAAAAATACAGTTCCCATGATTCCCTAGCACTGAGCCAGGACAGTTAAAGTGGCCTCAAACTGCATTATTTCTGGCAGTCTGTAAAGGTCCACTGTCATTCTTATGGTTTCTGGTATATTTTGTTCATAAGAAGTGGTTTACCTGTATGATATCTGTTTCTGATACTAGTTATTTGGTCTATTTATTGCTATAAATTGTACTAATACACTGAGTAGTTCTTGAAGTGTTAATCCTTTTCTTTAGGATAGCTGCTTTAGTGAAATGTCAGAGAAAAGTAAATGCTCAATGTCTTCAAAGTCTTCTAAGAGAAATACGTTTTGCAATAATTTAAACCTTTCAAATTTATTAGAAGCATTAGAATATCTATTTTTAACCAATTTCAGTTTAATCTAGTTGGAAAATTACAGAAGGCAATTGCAAAGCATACTTCTGCATTTGTTCTTTTAGCATAGGATGTGCAACTGCACAAGGTCCAGAAGCCATACACATCAATCCCTGGACCTTGGAAGGCGACATCTTCTGATGAACCCCTTTGTTGTTGTTAATTGCTGTTAAGTTGACTTTAACTTTAGTCATCCCTATGAATGAGAGATCTCCAAGTCACCCTATCATCAACCACCCTGCTCAGTTCTTGTAGACTCAGTCTGTGGCTTCTTTGATGGCGGCTGCATCTACAGTACAGAATCAATGCAGTTTGACACCACTGTAATTGTCATGGCTCAATACTATAGAATTCTGGGATTTGTAGTTTTAGCATTCTCTCTCAAGAGTTCTGGTGCCACAACAAACTACAAATCCCAGGATTCCATAGGATGGAGCCATGATAATTAGGGGTGATATTCCTTTTCTTTACGATAGTTATTTTAGGTAAGAGACCTTTCTGCCCATTTGTATTATTAGTATTTCACTAAAGCAGAACATTGACAGGTTGACGTTGGAGCATTTGAATAACAATTTCTTTTCTTATCCTACACATAATCTGTAATGGAAAGGTCCAGATGAAAACGTTAAAGGAAAATACTTTTGTGTAGATTATTTCTAAACCTCTAAAAACTAAAGGCAATTCTACTTTACCAGGTTTGCTAGAACTTTGCAACCATGAGTGCATAGATATGCAGAGGGGGGGAAAAACCAGTAATTCCTTTCTTTTTTTTTTAGGGCAAGACAGTCCATCAGAGTTTAAGTATTATGAGCTCTTTCTCACAAAAAGTAAAAATACAGCAGATCCGCTCACTTTCAGAAGATGTTCGGTTTTATTACAAGAGATTGCGAAGTAATAAGGAAGATTTGGAGCCAGGAAAAAAATCAAAGGTTTGAGAATGTGTCTTTTACCCAACATGGGTAAAGAAATCTTTCTGTATCCTGTTGTGGTCAACAAAAAGGAATAACTGCTCCAGCTCCAGAACCAGTATCATTGAGGGCCCCTTGTGGGGAATCTGGTGATTCAAGGGAACTGGGGTCCTTCAGCTCCGTGGATACCTCCAGCACATTCCCAAAATGTTCCATTTCCAGGCAGATACCTTGTGGGACATATATGCCTGTAAAGCAGTGATGCCTGTAAAGCAGTAAAGCATATATGCCTGTAAAGCCTGTAAAGCAGTGATTCCTAAAATGGGCAATATGTCCCCCAGGGGGCAGTGGAAAGATCCAGGGGGGTGGTGAGGGGAAAGGAAGTAACAGGATAGCCTTCAGTCAGAGTACTGGTGCACAAGAAAGACAATGGATCTAGCAGCTTTTAGGACCATGAGGGTTTTAGGGATGAGGGTTATATGAAACTTTTAGGGATGAGGGTTATATGAAACTTCTTTTCAGGCCTTGCTGATCATTTAGTGTGGTGGTGTCTTCTACTCTTTGCCTGCCCACATGAAATCACTCCCTTAGCTGTATCTTTCACTGGTGGCGGAAGTAGTGGTTGGTAAGCTTTGTGACCTTTGCCACAACTTGGCTGGCATGTTAGAGCTACTCTGCTGCTCCTGTCTTCTCTCATGGGGCAGGTTGAGAGAAGAGGTAACAGAAGAAGCAATTTTGTGTGTATGTGTGTGAGAGAGGGAACACTTGAAGCTGTGTGTCAAAGACGTGTCTCTGGTGAAGGAGAAGGAGGAGTTTCTGGGGTTGATTCTTGGAATGAATCCTTTGCCTTGGAGCAGCTCCTGTAGTTAAAATCTCTCCCTTTCCCCTTCTGTGCCAGTCTCCAGTCCAAGTCATGTGGCCTCTGTAAACCCTCAGCATGCGCACCAACCGTAGTCCTCTCCGCCCCAACATGGAAGGATTGAGAATACTTTCTTGCCAGGGAGAAGCTTTTCCCTTTGCACCTGGTTGCCTTGGGAGCAACAACTGAGCGGCAAACAAGAAACTTCTTGCATACACTGGCCTTTGCTGGAGGGGTGGCTTGGCTGAGAGGCTTCTCAGTTGCTGCTCCCAGGGTGGTCAGGTGCAAAGTTACAAGGATTGGTTATTTTGAATTTGCAGTAGAGCAGTAGATTCAAAATCAAGAATTATGCTTGGGGGACACTAGGGTCATTTCTCAAGATGAAAGGAAGTGGTAGCTGGGAAAAGTTTGAGCATCACTGCTGTAGAGCTTTGTGCATACCAGAATGGAAATGGGACCACAGTGTTGTACAGGCTGTTTTCCCATTGGACCCCTCCCCCTTTGATAACAGAGCACAGTTAAAACCCTCAGCCAGCCTTTGTTCAATTGCACCAAAGTCTACTTTTAAGGATGAAAATTTCTAACAGTCCTGTAGTTCCTGAGAAGTCTGCTTTATCGAGATGTTTCCGTCTTGCTGTTTATATTTTTCAGATAGCAAATGTTTATTTTGACCCTGGTTTACAGTGTGGAAATCACTGTTATGTAGGATTGCCTTTTCTGAGTAAATGTAAGTAATTTAATTTCTGTTGTTAATTTTTAATATTTTTAACATTCAGTCTAAATATGTAAGACATTTGAATGAAACTGTGATTGTTTCTTTCTAGCTGAATCAAAATTACAGCACAGTATATCTATGCAAGAAGATGTGTGGGATTCTGATTGGGATTTGCATGATAATTTGTTCAAAGAATGGATTGGAATACGAGATCACTCGGGGAGTCAGTGAGTTTATTTTCAAATCTAATAGCTTTCTAGTTGCTTACTGATCAGATGCTAGTTTCAACAATAAATGTCTTTTGTCAATATCCAAAGACATACATATTAAGCTGAAAAATAAATGTTGTAGCACCTTTGAGACAAACTGAATATTTGTCAGTTTGTCAAGAACGAATATAGAGGTTTCTAACCGTAACAAAAGATGGAATTCAGAAGTTTCCACCTATAGCTAATAAATATATCAGGCAATTTTAAAATACAACAAAAATGCAGAAGAAATTACCTTAGTTTGTTCCAGGGATGGGAACCTCTAACTGTCAAATATTATTACACTTCAGCTTCAATCAGCCACAGCCAGTTTAGCAGTGGTTAGGAATAGTGAGAGTTGTAGTCCAGTAGCATCTGGAGATCCACTGGTTCCTTGCTTTAGTTTATGCATTCATAAGTGTTTCTCTTGGGTATATCCCTTTTAAAAATTATTAAGACGATAACCAAAGGGATGTGTATTTGTTTAATAACTGATGTTAGAATTTGGAAGTATCTTGTGTGATTTAATAAATAGCTGAATTATGGTGCTGAACTCACAGAGATTTATTAAGGATCTGATCTCTTTAGTTCCATAATGTTAGAACAACTTCTGTATTGAAGTAATAACTTCTATATTTCTATCCTATGGGGACTGTAAACAGTAATTTACCATTTTGTATACTGTGACTACAAGATTCCTTCATAGCATGATCCAACTAAGCTACAGTTCTCAGCATTTCTTAATATTTTGTTATTTCCAGATGCCACTCAGTTTTCATAGATGTCACTGTTGTCAAGTGTAGCTTCTAGATTTTTTAAAAGCATATGTTTATGATGTAGAATTTTTAAATTGACCAGCTATAGTCCTTCATGCATACAAATTTCATGAAATTGTTGCTTTTTTGGTTTAAATTCTAACACTGTGCCATTATAATGGTTAATTCTATTTCTTCTCTAGATTAAGTGCTGTACTTGAAGTGGACACAGATCTTCAGAAGGCTGTGTCATCCAAAATCACAGCAGAGCTGTCTTGGCCTTCTTTATTAGGCTCAACGCGGCATTTGGATTTCTCACTTACCAACACAAACAGTTCATCTGTGAGTCCTGAAATTGTTAATGCAGTACTAATAAAACAAAACTTAATATTAAATATGATTTTGTTGTTTTTATTTTGGGACAATAAATATGAATCCAAATTTATATCATTAGGAAGAAGACATTCTTCTAGAAAATCCAGCAGATGTTCCCGTTTTTCTTCAGTTTCTTCCCATAGCACTGTATTCCAATCCATCAGGCTTCATAGATAAGTTAATAGATCGGTAAGTAATTGATTATAATCAGTAATAGGTGATGATATACATAGATAAGTAATAGATGATAATTGGTAAATAATTGATTAAAAGGTAAGCAGAAGGCTGGGAGAATGGTTAGTCACATGCATTCCACTTTTGTTCCTCAAACAGAGCCCTGTGTACAGTAGGCCCTCAGTATCTGCAAGGGATCCACTTCGGATCCTCCTGCAAGTGCCAGAATCCACAGATGCTCAAGTCCCATTGTCCTCAATGGTGGCACAGTCACCATTGGGGAGAATGGGACTTTGCCCCACCTCCCCCCAAAGCCTGCCTTGCTGCAGCAGGTGGCTGCCTCCCTTCCTCTTCCTCTGGCTCTTCCTCCCTCCTCCTCCTCCTCTTCCCCCTGCCACTTCCTCTTCCTCCTCTGCCTCCCCCACATAGGCTTGTTGTCCACGGATGCTGAAATCCGTGGATGGCAGCTCTGCGGATACGGAAGGTAGACTGTATATTGCTTCTTTGTAGTAGAAACAAAAATAAATTTCCTTTGTTCTCATCATACATTTTGTCTCGGGTTCAATTATTTCAATTTCAACTGTTATAATATATAATGTTATACTTAGTATAACATGATAGGTGTTTTGTATGAAAATTGTGCTTTTCAGAAGCAGAACCAATTCTGTCATGCAACTACAACCAAAAATTAATTATTAATGCAGCTTGTTCTTCATATGTATTTATAATCATTC
Source organism: Phrynosoma platyrhinos (assembly GCA_020142125.1). Taxonomy (NCBI): domain Eukaryota; kingdom Metazoa; phylum Chordata; class Lepidosauria; order Squamata; family Phrynosomatidae; genus Phrynosoma; species Phrynosoma platyrhinos. The sequence continues at coordinate 67,674,373 of JAIPUX010001232.1, read as the reverse complement.
AAACATGCAAAATCATAAACACCTCCTAATTCTATGTTTCTGTTTTAGATTTAATCTGAGTAAGCCAGAAAACTTTAATTTAAAGACTTTAGAATTTCAAGTCTCTAGGAACTGTGTAAGTAATTTTGTTTTGTTTTGTTTTTCTTCAGACTGATTTTCATCAACGTTCATTCTATCCATTTGAAATATTGGAGCTATTATAGTGTAATTGTTATATAAAAAAACAAACACATGAGTTCTGAGCTTAGTTTCACTAGTTCATATCTTATCTCCCTGTGAAACTCTCCAGACAGCCTGAGGCAAATAACTATCTCAGTCACTCCTCCCCCAATAAAACAGAGAGAAGATTGACTCATCTTAGATCTATCATATGAATAATTGAAAGTATCCATATTAAGTGTTTCTACCTATCTTTATGTGAACAAGGTTTGTGCTCAGGTGGTGTCTTCGACATGTATGGTTCAGTTCAATAAGTAAATTTCCTTAAGCACAAAGCAGATTTGCTCTTACATCCAAATCTGCATTTATTGGCTAGTTCCAGAAATGAGGGTACTTGCAGAGCATATTTTCTAAGACTGTAAACAGCTGTGTGGAAAGGAGGGGTCACTAACCCAGCTTTCAAACTTTGAATTAAACACATTCAATGGGGAAAAGAACCCTCCCTTTATTAAATGGGATTTTAAAAAATAGTATCTTTAAAATTACAGGTATTAAAAATCTACAGTAAAATGCAAGCAATCATAAAGGAGTGAGAATATACTAAGAACTGCCCCCCCACCTTTCTCTGTCTCTCCACCTCTTCTCTTCACATTACAACTTGTACATTAAAAAGGATAATCATGGAGGGTAATATGTATCATTATTTCAATATAAACAAAACATAAAAGGTTGCTATATTTCAAAAAACAATATGTGAGTCTGATTGCTTCTTGCTACCTTAACTTGGGCTTTTAACTTTGTCCATAAGAGCAGTCTTCCATAAACTGGCAAGCCAGTCTGGTAAAGTAAATGTCTTGGATTCCTTCCAGTTTCTAGCAATAGCCATCATGACTGCCAGACAAAGGAGTCAATTAGATCCTTATGAAAAGATGTTCCCTTAAGAAAAATATGTAAGAGATACTTAATTGGATTTAGAATGAATTTTTGACTTGTGATAGAAGAAATGTATTCAAAAACTATACTGTAAACAAAAGACTTCTAGCTTCCACATATCAAAATATGATCCTGGTTATTTTTGGCTACAACTTTTTGAGTTCAGATTCCTATAATAGCAGATTATTCTGAGAAAGATAAAATACTATCTATGATGAAATCGGAAGTATTGATCCAACCTTGTGATTTGTCTGTACTCTTCAAACCATGGTCAATAATACCTGTTTAAGGAAGCAGAACAGAGTGTAGTTTGCCAGTATGTACGAGCCAAGAAATTATGGTTTGTACTAAAAAAGAAATATTTAATTAAACTGGAGCTAGCACAGAGAAGAAAGGTTCCTTAGATGTGCAGTACCAAAACATGGTTTAATTACAATTGTCCCTCCCTATTTGTGGGGGTTCCATTCTGGACCGCCCCCACAAATCAGAAAAACCTCAAATATTCAAAGCCCATTGCTTAAAATGGCACGTGCATCATTTTGTCCCTCCCTGCTTGCCATCTGTGAACAGGGAGGGACGAATGTTTCTGTTCAAACCATAGTGTTTCTAAATCTACATCTAAATTTGTAGCTCTTTGGGGAGAATGTCCAGGAGCCCTGGTGACGCAATAATTAAATGCCTGTACTGCAGCCACTCACTCATAAACCACAAGGTTGCGAGTTCAATACTAGCCAAGGCTCAGGCTTGACTGAAGCCTGCATCCTTCCAAGGTTGCTAAAATGAGTACCCAGCTGTTGGGGGCAATGAGCTTACAGTTGTAAACCGCTTAGACACTGCATAGCATGGTATGAAGCGGTATATAAATGAAGCTGCTTTCTTGAGTCGAAGTACCTTGACAAAATGCACTCGGCCCTCCATATTTGCAGCTTTGACTTTTGCAGATTTGATTATTCATGGATTTTATTTATATATTATCTCTATGAATATCTAGGTCCTCCAGCACAACTGTGTGGTCAACTTTAACCAAAATTTGCACTGAATGACGTAGAGATTCTAAGAGAGAACAATCAACTAGGCATTTATAGCTCCTCCAGTGCAATTCTGTGCTCAGTGTCTGGTAGATGCTGACCACAGAGTTGCACTGGAGGACCTAGAGATTCCTAGAGAGGTGTTCTCTTAGGTAAGAACATAGTGTTTCTTTTATTTGTGGTTTTTCAAGATTCATGGGGTTCCTTTGCCCCTAACCCCAGCAAATTTGGAGGGAGAAGTGTACTATGCAAATGATGTCAGGTAGGGATGGGACAGTTGCAGTCCTCTACATATTGCTGAATTCCAAATATCATCATCCCTAACTGTTGGCTATGCTGGCTGGCATGGATAGGAATTGGGATCCAAACACAACTTGAGGGCCACATATGGCCTTTCCCTATACTAAGTTTTTGCTTATTGATTAAACATGTAGCATTTTATAGTATTTCAGTGTAGATACAGGATTATATGATCTTCCTAACTTTGAAATTTGATTTGTTTCCCTCATTCAAGGGCCAGGTATTGCAGAGTTCTACAGGATTTACCGAGGGACTGTCTCGGCAGTTAGTTTTAAATGTAATTTTAAAACCTGGAGAGAGAAAATCTGTCAAAGTAACATTTACGCCAGTTCATAATAAAACAGTATCATCACTAATAATGATCAGGTACAGTATGTCTCTGAACTAAGTAAATGGAAATATCTGAATATAGAACTACATTTGTCTAGAAGTATTGATTCATAGCTTCTAGGATAAATTGTGGTTATATCTGAAGTTGTGCAAGTACTGAGTTATGCATAAATATCTGTATATGTTGATGTACATGCATAGTTATGGAGTGACTAATTGTTTGGACTGGCAAAGACACATATTAATTAGACACATCGCTACATTCATTTGTTTGACCATGATCATGAACGATTTTTTCAGACTGCTTAGATATATTGCAATATGATGAATATTTCACGCACATGTGGAAATATCAGATCATATAATTTGTTCTTAGTATACTTCTACCTGGGTCAGATGTCTGCAATGTTCTGAGATGCTTTATATGGCTTATGATATGGTAATAAGAATGATCCACACAGCCATCCGTCACTTTATTAATACCCCTTATTTTCCCCAAACCAGGCTCCAAGCTGGCTTACAAAGTATTGAGTATTACAAATGAAAGTACATATGATTAAAAATGTACAAAAATTGTTATTCAGACCGTATTAAACCAGCAGCAAAACTATTTGAAACAATAATTTTAAAACTGAGAATGAAATCTGTACTTCACATTCAAAAGCCCTTTTCTTGAAAAATAATCAAATTCTAGTATATGGCTGAAATAAAAAGATCCTCATCTGTCCCTTCAACAATAGCAAAAAAGTAGCCATCCTAGCCTCCCTAGCAAAGGAGTTCCAGAGTAGAGCAAGGTGTCTTCCATCATCACCATCATCATAAAAATTATTTTTATTCTGCCTTTTCCCAATGGGAATCAAAGCAGATTACAACAGGTATATAGGACATACAGATTAAAATTATCATCAAATGTACTTCTGTAGGTGGTCCAACTGAGATACGTGACTCATCTGAAGATCTTTAAAGCTTGTGCAGTCTCATGTGGAAAAATATGGTTCTTCAAATAAGGTGGACTCAACCTGTATAGGGCTTTATAGGTCATTAAGCATCACTTTGTGTAGTGCTCAGAAACAGACTGGAATCCTGTGGAACTGTTCTAATAAAGGAGCTCTCTGCTTCCTGTACCGAGCCCAAATTAATAACCTGGCTATAACTTTTTAGATGAGGTTTCCTGGCCAAATCAGATGTTCTTAGGGACAGGTACAAGAAGGTAAAACAATATTTCAGCAGTATTGAGCATAAAGTCCAGATAGCTATTTTAGGAGTTTGTGATGCAAAACCTAAATGCTCTAGAGAAGGGTTGTCAACCTACGGCCCGCGGGCTGCGTGCGGCCGAGGGAAGCCTCCTGGGGGGCCTCTGCCATCGTGCGTGTGCGACGCGGGGGGCAGCCGCCATTTTGTTTTTCAAAATGGCGTTGTGTGCGGGGGGCAGCATGCACGCGCCAGCCCCCAGCACCATTCCCCCCCCCAACCCATTGGCAAAAAAAGTTGCCGATCCCTGCTCTATTGAACATAAAGTCCAGATAGCTATTATAGGAGTTCGTGGTGCAAAACCTACTGTATTTTCTGGCGTATAAGACGACTGGGTGTATAAGACGACCCCAAACTTTTCCAGTTAAAATATAGAGTTTGGGATATACTCGGCATATAAGACCAGTCTGACAACAATAGCAATGTCCCTCTTCCCACAGGGGAAAATGAGAAAGTGTTGGGGGGAAGGACAACCAATATACTAGGTGATGCATTCTGGGGTATGTACAATTTACGGCCAAGTAAGTGACCCTGGGCATGTCACACACTCTCATTCTCAGAGGATGGTAATGGCAACCCCCATTTGAAGAAACATGCCAAGAAAACCCCATGATAAGATTGCCTTAGGATTGCCATAAGTCGGAAAGGACTTGAAGACACACAAGAACAACAAAAAAAGTCTGCACTTGTTTCATAGGTAGTACATGGGAATAGGAGCCAGCATGATCACACACTCTCAGCCTCAGGGGAAGGCAGTGGCAAACCTCCTCTGAACCAGTCTTGCCAAGAAAACCCCAGCATAGGAGTTCACCTCTTATCCACTGCTGCTTCCTCCTCCTGCCTCACGCCACACCACGCCACCCCTTCCTCCCCTCCTCCTCCTCCTCTAACCTGACTTCCTCTCTTCCCCCGCCTCCCGCCGTGCCACACCTTCTTCCTCCTCCTCTGCCACCCAGCATATAAGATGACCGCCAACTGGAGATTTTCGTGGGTTAAAAAGTAGTCTTATTCACCAGAAAATACTGCAAATGCTCTAGAGCAGGGGTCGGCAACCTACAGCCCGCGAGCTGGGTGCAACCAAGGGAAGCCTCCTGAAGGGCTCCTGTGGCGGCGCTGGGCCTCTCGGAGGCCCGGCACAGCCAAGGGAGCCCTCCCAGCAGGCCCCCACCGTCGTGCGCGTGCGACACAGGGCGGGCAGCCACCATTTGCTTTTCAAAAGCATCTTGCGTGGGGGGGGCAAGCGCGCACGTGCTGGCCCCCAGCACCATTCCCCCCCCCCCCCCCCCCCCCCCGGCCCATTGGCAAAAAAAAGTTGCCAATCCCTGCTCTAGAGGCACCAGAACATGTCTGATTTTGAAAGCTAAGCAGGTTCAGCTCTGGTTAGTACTTGATATGAGAGATTGCAAACAAAATCAGGTGCTGTAGGCTGTGTTGTAGAGGAAGGAACTGGCAAAACTATCTTTGAATGTTCCTTGCCTAACAAAGCCCTGTAAAATTCATTTGGTCTCCATAAATCAACAGGTAACTTGAAGGCACATATACAGTAAGCCTTTGGTATCCACTGGGGTTTGGTTCCAAGATCTCCCATGGTTACCAAAATCAATGGATGCTCAAGTCCCATTAATTCCATTAATTACAATAGTGAGGTAAAATGGTGTTCCTCATATAAAATGGCAAAGTCAGAGTTTACTTTTTGAAATTTATATATTTTTTAATATTTTCAAATTCTGGATGGCTGATTCCGTGGATAAAGAATCTATGGATACAGAAAGCTGACTGTAGCTAAAGACTTGTGGTGGTCAGTGAGAGTTCTGACAGCTTTTTTCAAGTAGTAGATTCCAATGTATTAACACAAACTGTTGTGAGACTGAGAAGTTTCCATCAGTTAACTCATCCTATCTCTAGCGTTCAGGAAATTGAGCAAAATCTTTCATATTACTATTGATTTTAGTCTTAATTTACATTGTTAATTCCTTTTACCTGTTAATGACCTAAGAAAATTGACTATGACTTTTATCCAGTACAACATAACATGTGATGAGTAATTTAAGATCAAGTAAAAATACATGGTTGGAAACTGTGGTATGTTTAGTGGATTCATAATTATTCCTTTGTCTATAGAAATAATTTGACCGTAATAGAAGCTATAGTGGTTAAAGGACAAGGAACAACTGAGAGCATGAGAATCGCAGGCAAACCACCTGGGCCAGGAAGTTCTTTACGTTTTAAAATAACTGAAGCATTACTAAAAGACTGTACTGAAAGTGAGTATTCTGTGGTGAGACATTCACTGGACAGACTTCAGAGTGATATGTCTGAAAAAGACTAGACAATCTCTCATTTCATTTTTGAAAAGTAAAAATGGAAAAAGAGGAGAAACATAATGGCTTTATAAAAACCAAATCAATTATATGCTAAAACTACTGTTTGTTACAGTAATTACTACATTTTGTTCATCGGTTCTTAACTGCCTTGTTCCCTTTTCTTCAGAAACTAAATTAAAGGAGCCAAATTTTACACTGAAAAGAACATTCAAAGTGGAGAATACAGGACAGCTTCAAGTTCATATAAAATCCTTGGAAATAAGTGGATATTTATGTGAAGGATATGGATTTAAAGTAGTTAACTGTCAAGAATTTGCACTAAGCGCCAATGCCTCTAAAGACATTGTCATATTGTAAGTTTATTCTAAATATTGCCACTATTTTCAGCTTATGGGAAAAGTTGGTGGCTGAAATTGCTGTTATCTGTAGTGCTCAGTATAACAATTACTAGAAAATACTCTTTGCATCTTTTTCTCCTATATAAGAAAAATTACTTTTCTTCTAGTGTTGGTAAAATAATGTGAGCTGCAGTAATGTGTCTAACCCAGTGAGGAGTGCCAACAACAAACTCCAGAAACTCATGTCCTTCTCCTCCCTTTCTCCGCTGTCTGTGTGGGCACCATGACCAGCTCGTTCATTTACCATTTTATTTACTCTTTCTGATTCCATTTTAAATAATCGTAATATGTGTAGTACCCATTTTGCAGTATTGGAAGTGCATTTATCTCATGTATATTCAGGATTTTTCAGCTTATTGTCAACATATAATTGGTAACATTAATTTTTTATGTATGTCATTGATTTGGAGCATTACAGGGTTTAGATCTAATTGCCTTACCCTACACATTAATTCAACCACAAGTTTTTAGCGCTGGAAAATTGCTCTTCCATGCTGTTATCTAATCAGAAGTAAGATGCTGGTACAGTATGCATATGGTCAGACATAGCAGAAGTTGTAAAAATCTCTTGTTCTCAAAGATAAATGCCATCTGACTAAATACTTCTATACCAGTGTTCCAGGAAGGATGAACCTGTTAGGGTCTGTACTGCTTCTGCTTGTGAAATATGGTGGCTGACAGGGTGGCAAAGTAAGGTACATTTCTTGCTTTAAGCAACTTATGTGAGGTGTATATGCTAACCTGGAAATTGACTTTATTTTGCCACCACCACATCACCAAACTCAGAAGCAATAGGAGTAACCAGAAAAATGTGCAGCCCATGAGTTCTCCATTCATGTTCTGTACCACCAGTTTTATATAGAGTGTTTTCAGTAATTTCTCTAGAAGCATGCATTCTGTGCCTGAACTTAAAACTGACATGTCAGCCCACTTACATATAGAGGCAGGTAAAATTCAATGCAGTGTTCAAATTTAGGAAATGTTCTAATATCCCTTTAAAAGACAACCACTCAAAGAAATACTGTTACAGGTAAGCAACCTGTCCTTTTTAGGGCTGGGAGTGGGATGTGTCCCCATAATTCCTTCAAAGCATTCCATCCTTACTCTAGCCTAGAAGGACCTCAGGATCTGTGGCAACTTAAATACTCATAGTTCCTATAGCCACATTCTCATAGTGGCAGCTTTGGTTGAAAATATCATTGAAGTTTGCCTGAATGGCAGGTAGAGATGTAATGAGAGGTAAAACGGGTCTTAACACAAAGAGAATCCCAAAACTCAAAGGGGTCTGGCCCAGTTCAGTTATGTACCCAAGGGGAGGGGAGAAAATGAACTCCTCCTTTTTCATGATCTCTGTATTACTATTTTAACCTGAAATTCATTGATAATTTATATATAATCACATATGCTTATTTGGATACTAGCAAGCCGTAGAAGGTACTGTTGAATCCTAGGGTGGCTGTAACCTAATCTGAACATTTAAACATACTATTCTCAATGCAGGGGTAGGTAACCTGTCCCTTTTAAGGGCCGAGGGACTTCAGCTCCCAGAAGCCTCAGCCATGTTGGCCAATAGTCCCATGTTGGCCAGTAGCTCCTGCGATTCTGGGAGCTGAATTCCCTCGGCCCTTAAAGGGAACAGGTTGCCTATGGGAATGGTATAATCATGATAAAATGTAACATAACATGATAAAGTAATGTAATTGTTCTTTACTCTTTAACAGGTTTACACCAGATTTCACAACTTCCAGAGTCATTCGTGAATTGAAGCTAACCACAGCAGGAGGCTCTGAATTTATATTCATATTAAATGCATCTCTTCCTTATCATATGTTAGCTACTTGTGCAGAGGCCCTGCCCAGGCCCAGCTGGGAGTTGGCACTCTATGTAGTAGTCTCAGGAATAATGAGGTACTAGGCATTATTTTAGTGTCTTCTTTATAATACATGATACACTGTTTCCAAGCCAATAAATGTCAAGAAAATGTGCCATTATAATCTGTTTCTGTTAAACATAAATAAGAAATCTGAAGCAAATAGTAGGTGTTGGCTACAGTTGCTGTAGTGCTAATAACTATGTTATGCACTTAGAAGCTTTTTAAAAAAGATTTTCTACTCCAACATTAAAAAAAGAAGCATTGTATCTAATCTAGTACTAATCTGGAAATGTATAATGTGTTTTGCTTAATTAGTCCTAGATTTGTTGGTATCCCATTACTGCACTTCTCAATGTAGCCCAAAAAAACAGAACAAAGGAACAGAAATAAAAGAAATATTTTGTCCCATGTTGCAAAACAATCTCTAGATTCTGGTAACTGAAGAATGCAAAAGCCTCACAGACATGGGAATCTGTATATAGTCCAGTATATGTACCATAAGTACTAGTGCTAAATCCTGTTGGGATTTTTTATGTAAAGAATGGTAGCATATATTAGCAGATTTTAGAAATTTAGCAGGCAACTGCCATACTCTTTTAAGAGCTTCTTTCAAATTATTTAGGCAGCAGTTGGAACAAGGTTATGGAAAATTGTTTCTTCTTACATATCCCATATCAGAAAAAGCTAACTGGGAAACTCCTATGAGAAACAGATTCTAAATTCAGGCACTGCTTGTTAAGTGATATACTTTCTCTAGTTGGAGTTCCCTCTTAGGAATTCAGCTTTCTGGGCAAGTTGGCATTACTCTAGGCTCAGTGACTCACAAGTAGCATTTCTTCTACTGTTTACTGTTTTGAGAACCACTCTCGGAGATGACTTTTATGAGTTTTAATTATATATCCTGTAATACGCACAGATATTACACAAGTGTGTAGAGGCTACTGAAACTTTGCTTTTCTCTCTGCCGGCATGGTTTTGATTTGTAGAGGTGACAGTTTAGTGCTGTTACTCTTGGTTTCTCAAAAAGTGATGGCCTTATAATCTCCAGTTTTTTAATTCTAAAATGATAAAAGTACTGATGCTTGTCTTTTTCAGCTTGCTCTTCCTTTTAGTAATTGGAACAGCTTATTTAGAAGCGCAAGGAATTTGGGAGCCATTCAGAAGACGCCTGTCCTTTGAGGCATCCAATCCACCATTTGATATGGGAAGAACCTTTGATCTCAGGAGAATAGTTGGAATTTCATCTGATGGAAAGTAAGCCTTTACTTATTAATTGGATGTTTTAACATTTTTACAATACCTTTATGAAGGAGGCTGCTAGGACAGGGGATGCAAAAATGTCTAGGAAATTCAAAATGACTGGTTCTGATTTCAGGCTATGTAGTACTTGGAACAATTAATAATTCCTCATTTCAAATCCAGAACATCAACTGCATCCAGGTTTTTGTTTTTGTTTTTTTTTTACATAAAAAACTCCTCTATCTGGGATATAAATTATATTAGATAAACATAGTAGATCTGTTTTTATTGTAATTTTTTGTATTTTGGACCAGATAGTATGGGAAATAAATATGGATAATGCTAACAGATGGTACGTATGTATGCATGTAAATTTCCAAATTCTACCTGCAGAAATCACAGTTTGTGCATAGTCATGTCATCCATCATCATAATTCATATAACTGCTGTTCCTAAGATTTATTTAGTTATTGGATTTATATTTTGCCTTTCTCCCAAAATGGGATTCAAGGCAGAAAACCAGACTTTGAATAATTGTATGATTTTGTGGAATTTACTGCCAAATACTACCAAAATTGAAGGAATGAGGTACCAGTTAAAATACATACATAGGGAAAGAGTAAAAAGAGAGAAGAATTTATTTGAAAGAAGCAGGACTAGTAAGTGTACATGGATGGAATCTGTGTAAATTATTTATTGTCTTTTAAAATTGGATGGAAATAAGCTTTCCTGGCCTGGTCTCTGTAGTAATTACCTGTTATTCTGTGTCAAGGCCTGATACATTTTCCTTTACAATTAATACATTGTCTGTTAAGGTGTTTAGGATAATATAAGCATTATACCTGCTCTTTAGCAGTCTACAGAAACTGTAATGTATTAAATCAGCCTTAGTCTATTACCTACAAACATTAACAATTACTAATGTGCTAAATAGGTTTGTAACAATGTAGCAGCAGTTTTGACTTGAGAGCTTTAAAGACCTTTACTCTGCTTCCAGCTTGAATGCGCTTGGATCAGATTCTAACCACAGCTCCTCCAGAGGAATCTATGGACCAGGAAGCTCCTCAACACGATCCAGTGCAGGACATCATAAGCAATGCATCTCAACAGTAAACCTGCACAGCAATAGAAATTCGGTTGAAATTGAGAATGTGAAGTTTAAAAACAGTTCAAATGTTTCTAGCAGAACTTCCATGCAGACAGGTTCTGCACAGTCAGCAAACAGAGCAACTTCCCTTTTCCAGGACTCCAATGCTGCAACTCAGAATCATACAGCAGGTAGAAAATCCAGGGGTGCAAAGCAAAATCTACAGTCAAACCAGCACCATGCTCCAGTTTTACTGGAGCAGCACTTATCACAGCCACCAGTAGTGCCTCAGCCACAAGAACAGATGCAAGATTCCCTACCACAGTCACAGCATCCAATTCCTTCACATTCAGAATGTGCCGGGAACACAAGGCACAGCTCAGAGGACTCTGATTTTGCTACTTTGATAGAAACCATGGATAAAGACTCTGATCACCCTGAATCCCCTTCTCCAGATGTGTTTGTAGAGCACCCCCCATCTCCAGTAACAAAAAGCAAAGGTAATAAATTTTTCTTTCACCTGATTAACTGATCCTAAAAAGTAAGGTAAATCTGTATGTAATGGATGACAGAGGATAACCTTTTATTTAGGAATTTTCTTACGTTGTAGTTCCTAAGTAAGAAAATTCCTAAGTAAAGGTTATCCTCTACCACCCATTTTCTCTTTTATGAATAGAACCAGCAGCAGATTATATTTGAGCCTGAGCAGTTGCTGTCATGGAAGGCCCCCAGAACCTCCATAATACCCTTACAGCACAGATTACTAGATGTGAGTAGTATTAAGGGACAGTCTTGGGTAATAGATGACATGGGTACTTGGCACAAAAAGTAGCACAGCTCTAACTGCCTTACAATCCTTAAGCCTGCCATTGTGGGGAAAAATGCTGGCCACTTAACAGTTTATGGGTAGAAACACAGGATATGGAAAGAAGTCATCTGTAGACTTTAATATTCCTTTTATGTTAACAAGTGTTATAAACATGTGATTTAAATGATTACATGCATTCTCCTGGAATTCAGAACAAAGTAATTTAAAGTGCACATTTTTATAATACCTCTCTTACTTTCGATGTGTGCATAATTATCTCAGTTGTAAATATGTGCTTAAGTCTTAAATGAAAACTAAGTTCATATTTTTTTAAATTTTACATTTGCAAATTATTTAATTTTTAGGTATTAATTATTGAAAACATTTTGTATTCTTCAAGGCAGTTCAAAGTTGCATCCCTGATCCTTTAGGCCAGATAGGTTTGTACTGTTGGATGGAATGTCCTACTAGCTAAGAACACTACTTACTCATCTAGAACAAGCTTCACTTTGTTAAATCTCATCCAAACCTTCTGCCATTCATTAATTGAAGTCCCACGTCCTTGGAATGAGATGGAGGGGGACAGAAGGAGTGTTGAATGTAATCAGCATACCCAAATACGTGAAATATTAATAATTGTGTGTGTTGTATGCCTTCTAGTCATTTCTGACTTATGGTGACTCTTAAGGTGAAGCTATCCTGGGGTTTTCCTGGCATGTTTTTTCAGAGGTGATTTGTCATTGCCATCCTCTGAAGCTTGAGAAAGTGTGACTTGCCCAAAGTCCCCCAGTGGGTTTTCATGGCTGAACTGGGATTTGAACCCCATCTCCAACACTGAAACCACTACTTAAAATTGTTTAAATTATTAAAATACGTATACCCTTCTCTATATTGAAAGAACTCCAGGGGGTGGGGGTGGATACAATAAAATCAATTTAAACCATTCAAAATGAGAAATGTTGTGTGCCATCAAGTCATTACCGACTTACGGCAACCCTAAGGTGATTGTATCATGGTTTTTTTGTTTTTTGGGGGTTTTTTTGGCGAAATTCGTTCAGATGAGTTTTTGTCTTTGCTTTGCTTTGAGACTGTGAGAGTGTGACTTGCCCAAAGTCTCACAATCGTTTTCGACAGCTGAGCAGGGTTTCAAGTTCTGATCTCCAGAATCATAGTCCAGCACTCAAACACACTAAACCATGCTGGTTCTGTGAAATAGTAAAACATCCTTTACAGCAGGGGTAGGCAACCTTTCCCCTTTAAGGGCCGAGGGACTTCAGCTCCCAGAAGCCTCAGCCATATTGGCCAATAGTCCCATGTTGGCCAATAGCTCCTGGGATTCTGGGAGCTGAAGTCCCTTGGCCCTTAAAGGGGAAAGGTTGCCTACCCCTGCTTTACAGTCTGAAAACATATTACAGTATAAAGTATAAACCAGTGGTTCTGATTTTTGTGACCAGCCGTTATTTTTTCCCAGTATGCCAAGGACCAGCACCATATTTGCACCCATTGGCTACAACTGCATTTTTTCTTCCTTTCCTGTAAATTCATGAGAGACTGGCAGCTGATTCAGGGACCACAGCTTTGAATAGCACTCATATGGTACTGTAAACAAGTTAAAACCATGTACAAATAGATAAAATCATTGAAAAACTCTATTATTTTTTTAAAAATAAAAAGCCATGTTTTAACTTGGCGCAAGAAAGAAACACGTTTGCACAAATCTTGCCTCTAAGGGAAGGGCATTCCACACCTTTTACGGCACAATAGAGAGGGCCTCGTCCTACACAGTGTAGTCTCCCTATTGGTAGAACCCAAAGGATGATCCCTTCATCAAACGCAAGATGTTGGTCCGGCTATATAGCGAGATGCAGTTCTTCAAGTATTAAGATCCAAAACTGTCTAGGGCTTAAATGTTATTGCCAGCACTTTGAATTTTGACTGGAAGAATATTGTCACCAGTGAAATTCCTTTAAGATTGGTGTTTTATCTCTGATGTTTTGGTCAGCTGTCTTGGTGTTGCATATTACATTGGCTATAACTTCTAAGTTGTCTTCAAGGGAAGTCCCATATAGAGAAAGTGCAGTAATCTAATTAGAACATTACTATCCATGAACTACTGTGTCTTAGTTATCTCTATCCAGGAAAAGTCATAGCTAACAGTTGAAAAGTGGACCCAGGTGATTTGTTAGCTATAGAATCCAGCTGGGCCACCAGCAAACAGAGATGGATTTATGAGTACTCCCAATCTACACACCCACTTCCTCAAAGAAGTAGAATTCCATCTATACCAGATTTATTATCCAGTTCCAGGCATGAGAATCATCAAACCACAGAACCTCCATTTTATTAGAATTCAGATTAAGTATATTGTCCTTAACCAACCCATTATATTGTCCAGGCACTGCTCCAGCCCCTTCACAGCCCTAGCCAACTCAATAAGGAGAAGTAGACCATCGCTGTAATGTTTATACTATACTACCTGTAGCTATTCTAGGAGCTGCACATTATGAAGAAAGCTGTATGAGAAAAATGTAGTATCATCGTATCAGGGCTTGGCTTTTCGTGATCTGAATCATACGTATCTAAGTGCCTGGAACCAAATATCAGCTGGGATTATGATTGTGTGCCTCAGTTTCAATTACACAATTATCTGCATAAAACCATGTTCCTGGAAGGTGCAGAGGAACAATCCTTGCAGAGTGGATTATCCTTGGTGTTACGGATGTTGCCTCTTTGCACTTACATACTGTTGTTGTTGTGTTTAGGGGTAGATAGATCTTTCAAGAAAGTACTTTGAGTGGTTTTGTGTCATTGTTTATATACATCATTGACTCCTATGGATGGCTCTGTTAATAACTGTTACTAATAGTGTTATACATAGTTAATATGAAGAAATAAATGTTTGGAAGAATCAAACCATGAAGAAGTATTCAGTCTTTAAAAGGGTTACCTCACTTGACTTGTTACAAGACTAATACCAGCATGTTAGAAAATATGGAAGACAATTTTCATTGATTTTTTAATACATGTTTAAAATAAAAGAAAGAAAGTATATATTCTAAAGCACAAATTGTGCCCTGTCATCCTTTGCCCATTGACTATATTGTTTAGAGCTGAGAGGATTTGGAGTCCAACATCTGGAAAACTATTTGTTTCCAGTCCTTCTACTGTTTTTGTTTGTTTGTTTGTTTGTTTTTTGTTTTGTTTTTGTTTTTGTTTGTTTTTTTGAGGGGGATATATTTCCTAGGCATTAGCAGTTACAGGCTGTGCATTTGTTGAAAAGCTTTTAGTTGTTTGTCAACATAGTGTAACTAGAAAACTTGGGAAAGTTGGATATCGACCAGTGGACATTGTCTGTAAAACAAAAATAATGTGTATTAAATCCTTTAGACCAGGGGTCAGCAACCTATGGCCCGCAGGCTGCATCTGGCCCAAGGACCCCCGCTTACCCGCCACCGCTGCCATGCGTTTTGGCTGCTGCTCGGCCACTATTTTGTTTGCCAAAATGGCAGCCATTAGTCATTTGTGCATGCGCAGGAGTACTGTGCATGTGCAAACGAGTCACGGCCG
>JAIPUX010001232.1:67643340-67654162 GCA_020142125.1 Phrynosoma platyrhinos | reverse complement strand
TTATTATTATTATTATTATTATAAGAACAATTAAAGGTAGGCATTACAGATAAGCAGGGTGGATTAGGATGTGAGAGGAGTAGTCTAGAATGTTTACCAACTATATTGGCAGTCTTCCCTCCTTAAGTTTTGGGTAGTGCAGAAGTCAACTGCCAGAATTATAACTGATAACTAAAATGATTGTCTGTTCAGTTCTGAATCCCAATTCAGCATTCTTCTGACTAACTAGAAAACAATTTTGAATGTCCTGCCTAGGGTGGTTCCCCAACTTTCAAATGCCCTTCTCAAAGAGCATGAGTGACACAGATCTTAGTTATTTTGATTTCAGGTTAAATCACAATTATTTGTCCAATCAACAAATGCCAGGTGCTGTAGTCTACATTTCAAAGGCTGAAACAGGAAAAAAATACCTCTGGGTATTTCTTGCCTAAGAAAATACTGAGAAATTCATGGGTTGCCCATAAGTTGACAGGCAACTTGAAGGCACACACACACCTTGTTTAACTCTTCCTCATGTTTTGTTCATTTGTTATGAGAATTCCTGTTCTATTGTTTTGTTATTTAGTGTGAATACTGTTGCCCATGACCATTGTACACTGTCAGGAAACTGAATGGATGAAGAGTAGTCTCAAACTATTTTAAGTCAGTTATTAAAATAAGATTTAGTTCTGTTTGAGAGGGTGATCATGAATAAACTTTCCCCTGTTTTCTCAAGAGAAGCCACTCTTGTTCAGTATACATTCTAAAGCTGATACTAGTGAATCAAAATCATGGATGTTTTCACATTCAAAAGAATATAAAAAAAAGAAGCTCATGCACTTCCTAACACAGTGTCTCAGTTATCCTTCTGACCATACCTCAGTACTAGTTTTACCTTAAAAGTGGCCTCGGAAAATGAGATAAAGAGAGATGTCTAGGTACTAATCTTCCTTTGACAAAAGAAGATAGTCCTTTGCAAGATAGTCCAAGGATTGGATCATTGCCTTGAAGTGTCCAAATATCAGTGTGTAAGTTATGGCGATATATTCCAATATAGTTGAGCTCTGAATGATCATCACCTCTTTCTTTCACATTTATAGTGAACCAAAAAGTAAATTACTGAGTGGTGCCAAACATAAGATGGCAAAGGCAGCTTCTCTCCCTGGCAGGAATGGAAATCCTACTTTTGCCGCTGTAGCTGCTGGTTATGACAAGAGCCCAGGTAACATACAGATCTGGAAAAGTTCTTAATATGTAATCGCAGTGCTGGCTTTTGCTGATTTAAACCTCTTGTTGCAGGTGGTAGCGGCCTAGTAAAGCCTTCTCCAGTTAAAACCGAGGTTTCTGGCTGCACAAATGTGTCAAACACATCTGTTGACAGTGATGGCTCTGACAGGTATCTTGAATTATCCTTTCTAAAACAAAAGGCTAAGTAGTTAAGGGTATGAGAATAGCAAATTTCCCTCCTGCACCTGATTAGAAGACTGTGCCTGCCTATAAAGTCCTATTTGTTATACATTTTGTAGATCTTCATTTTAATAATTAACAACAACTTTAAATCCACAAATTAATGTTACCTTTATTGGCCAATCAAAAGTACAAAATACATGTTGCAAGCTATCTAAGCTCCACCTTGTTTAAATTCAGGGACAAGCTACTTAGGACTATATTGCTTGTTTGTATTTAGAACAACAGAATAAAAGTATAGTTTCCCCCTTACATAGCACACTGGAAAATGGGATTCATAGATGCATTTCTCAGTTCTGCAGGCAAGAGGAAAATGTCTTAACAAATTAGAGACAATATTTGAATCTGGTCACAGTTCCATTGGTGCATATCCATAAATGATAAATGCAAGGGTTCATCTGTATTACTACATGTAAAACTGAAGTGTGTTAGGATTTTTATTTGCAGTACTGAATAATTATGGCCCATACACTATTTGGTTGTGTTTGGGTGTTTTTCACTTTCCTAATGAAATCATCTTTCTTGCTATCCTTAGTTCTGGTTTGTGGAGTCCTATAAGCAATCCTAGCAGCCCAGACTTCACACCTATCAACTCCTTTTCAGCATTTGGAAACTCTTTTAATCTAACTGGAGGTGAGTGATGTGTTGTATAGTATATTACAGCTTGGGGGCAAATGTGTAGGATGGGTGTGTTGGTTTAGTAGGTTGAAAAATAGAAAGTTACATAACCCAGTGGACTCTTATCCAGCGGAGACAAAGAGATAAACCAGTTGGGGAGGATAACAAAGGATGCATGCACACTCTCTTTTAGGAACCAACTACTTCTGTTTGACAGGCAGCAGGTTTCATTTCAAGAGCCATGAACCTATGTAATACTTGAGGAAATTGATAGCATTATCTGTGTACTGAATATGCTGTATTTGGCTATATTATGAAATTGACACGAGCCTTTTTCTCCATGGGTAAATAGACCTTTCCCTCTTGATTAGAAACTGACAAAAGAGCTTAGATGTCTAGGGAGGAAGCTGCCAAATCTGCCAGGCTTTCTGCCCAGAAGCAATATGACACATGTTCCTGCCATGTTATAGCAGAAATGATTTAGGGCTAGCTAGAACTTTGTGCCAAAGATTGCAGTAACATCCATTTTAATAACATAAAGCTTGCCTTTCAGAATCTTTCCTGGTATAAAATGACAAATATAAATGTAAAGCAGTTGTTCCTAGACATTGCCTTCAGTCAAGGCCTACTCATTTTGGTTGGCATGGCAGCCAAGCCATTGTTCCTAGTGGCCAGATGCTTGCTGTTTTGATCATATCTACTTGGAAATAATGTCTGGGAGTAAGAACTGTTGGAACTAATTTTTCTGACAACATCTATAAGTTGAAATTGTTGCTCCCTGACATCATGCTGTACCTGTTTTTCAGGGTTTTGCTTTCCTTCCCTACTGCCAGGTTTGCATTTGGAAGTAGGCAGGGTCACTGCAATCATACTAGGGACTCGAGGGCCTTAAAATGTAGTAAAACATTACAGATACTCCTGTCCCCTCTTTTGAACTCTAGAGATAGAGATGGACAACAGAAGAAGTACATTTGGCTGCTACTGCTGTCCACCCGAATTCTAGCCTTTCTAGGTCTGAGAGAAGTAGCCAAGATTTATTTGTGCCGCGAGGAGCAGAAGCACACTTTGGTACTCAACTACCATCTACCTCCCACCTTTCCACTCGCATCTTAAGGAAGAGGCAAAGTTTTATTTGAAGAACAGTGATACTTTCACTGTGTGAATTAGCTCCTGCTTTCTCTCCAACTTAGACATAGAGAGGTGAGCAAAGCTATTGCCAGCTTTGAGTATTGGAACCTCCAAAGCTCAAAGCGCGAAGGATGTTTTTTATTCCTTCTTTCCAGTTCCAGACAGGAGACAAGGGCATGTCTGTGCTTATCACAGTGCATCTCTCAGCATGAAAAAGAGGACAAGCAAAGTTGTCACAGTCTGCCTTTAACAATCCTAAAATTAGAGGAATGAGACTAGCAGGAACACACTAAGTAGAAACAGTTTGTCTTCTGAAAAAAATTCAGCAAACCCTTCAAGCTAAGATGACTAGTTCTCATGTCTAAAAAAAAGAGATCTGACCAAAATTCTGTAGCACCTGTCTAAGTTCAGTGTCAGCTCCAACTATTACATTTTAAGAGTTTAAAATCTTCTATGTATTTTTTTTTTACATAGAACAGGTGCAGGACAAAAACAAACACATCTGGGCATTTTCTTACAGCAGCTAATATTTTAAAACATTAAAAGCTTTTAGATCAAGGAATTGTTCAGATGTAAATGTTTAAAGCAAAATATAAAAAGGCTGACTTCACAAGTGATCCAGTAGTTGCCAATCCTTCACAGAAAAGTCACAGTACAAATTGGATGATTACACTGGGAAGCTCTGTACTGCTCCTTCCAGCTTAGCTGTAGTAAAGGTGCTGCCATCTATTCTCAAGTACTAACCAGTGTCTTTGGAACTCATCTTAAACTATGTTTGACTAATACCCAGTTAAATCTATTTTATATATAATTTTTTCAGTCTTCCTTTGCATATGTCAGTGTAAAGTTGTTAATTTAATCTACTTAAAATCATGATACAGTTTGAGTGTCCCTTATCTGGAATTCTGAAATACTCCAAAATCCAAAAATCATCCACATGAGTGACTGAGATATTAACATCTTTGCTTTCTGATCATTCATTGTACACAATCTTTGTTTCATCACAACATTATTAAAATTTTGTGTATAAAATTACCTTCAGGTATATATATATAAGGTGTATATGAAACATAAATGAATTTCATGCTTAGACTTGGGTCCCATCCCATCTTGAGTCCAAGAGATCTTATTATGTACATGCAAATATTCCAAAATCCAAATAAATAAATAATAATCTCAAATCCAAAATGTATTTGGTTCCAAGCATCTCGAATAAGGAATACTCACCCTGTATTGTTTATAAACCTATCAAGACAGAATGTAGTATGGATGTGTTTTTATCCTTCCTTCACCCACTTAGAAGTTTTCAGTAAACTTGGACTGTCGTCATCTGCATATGGTCAGGATGCTCAGCAAAACTGGAGTGAGTTTACTAGTGTTCCTTCATCCATCTGGGACTCTTCAGCTACAGATCTTATGCCCCCCTGGCCCACAAGTTCAGGATCCCCAACTCATACAACTCCAGTAAGTGTATGTTTCCCTTATTTCATATTAAAGTTACTAGCTGCTTGTAAATATTGCTCTAGTTCAAAGATGGACATGCACTGAAGATTGGATTTTTGGCACTTCCCAGTTCTTAGTGAGCTGCACCAATGGGAGTGGGCACCAGCAATCTGAAGTAATATTTCCAGCTACCAGAACTGATTGCCAGTCACTCCTTGACATCACCTTTTTGCTGGGGTGGGGTGGGGACAGCATTTACAGCCAAGAATGGAGGCCTGTGAGCCATACGTGTGACCCCTGGACACCAATTTGGCAGCCCCCAAAGCCCATTGTCACACCCCCATAGCCACCACCAACTCATTTTTGCCATGATTTTGCAAAAGATCTTCCCAGACCCCTCTCAACAACTGAAAGCACACATTAACAACTTTTCCCCATCCCCAGAACTATCCCATAATGCCTTTGTCAGTCAAAGGAGTGTGTTTGGATGCTGGTAAGAGTGAAGTTGTAAAGGGAGAAATTGGCCCTCAACCCCTGCACAGTTGTATATCCCTGCCCTAGAGTCTGTTTTGTATGGAAGAAGTGTTGTTTTGTTTTGTTTTTAATTCAGAGTGAGCACAGCAAAGGCTGCCCAAAATTACATCAAAGGCTGTATGAGTCCCATGGCCCTCATAATTCTTTCCCTTGTATCTGAAGATTAGCAAGTATGTTATGGTCACATGAGATCTTCAGAAGTGAAGATCTTGTTACATTAAAAGGTCCCTATATAGCACTGTGTTTCAAAGTGTGGGTTGATAACTTAAAAGTTCTGAATAAACATAAAGGTATGTGTCTTGCTCACTTCACAATTCTAGGAAGTGGAGCTGATCATTCTGTTTTTAAGGTCCAAATGGACCTTAACTCCTCAGTTAAGTCTTTTCAGTAAAGATAATGAT
Organism: Phrynosoma platyrhinos; assembly: GCA_020142125.1. Classification (NCBI taxonomy): domain Eukaryota; kingdom Metazoa; phylum Chordata; class Lepidosauria; order Squamata; family Phrynosomatidae; genus Phrynosoma; species Phrynosoma platyrhinos. The sequence goes on along the minus strand of JAIPUX010001232.1, from coordinate 67,648,592 downwards.
ATATTAATAAAAATATTTTTAAAATAAAGTGATAATTTTTCTTTCTTTGTAGAAAACTGTAATGATAAAATATGAATAAAGTATACAGCTTTTAGTATCTGAAAGCTTAAATGAAATGCAGGGTGTACAAAAATAGACAGGTCACAGGAAAAAGGCAAGAAAAACCTAAGGAGCTATATGTTTGCTAACCTTTGTAAAATAATGCAGTGGAAGGTGTGTGTGAGTTTTTTTGGTTTTTTTGGTTTGTTTGTTTTTTGTTTTTGTTTTGTTTTTGTTTTGGGGGAGTTCTGGTTTTTTGGGAGGTTTTTTGTTTGGAGGAAGAGACAGGACAAATAAATGCACAGGCCCCCTCTTTGGCTCTCTGGGCCCCAGACCCATGTCCATCTGACATCTGTGGCTTACAGGCCCTTTCCTGAACTGTTCCCTCACTTAGAATTAAGGGATATGTTTGTGCTTACCCATGATTTAGTAACATTGAGGATTCACAACTGCAATGCATTATACATAAGGCTACCTTTGAATACTGGAAACCTCCCCTCACCCCAGGCCACTTTCACTTTACAGGCCTGGGCCACTTGCTTTGTTGCCATCAGCTTTGGCAAGTGAACAAAGATGCTGGGTAGTAATGGCCATATGGGCACCAAGAAAGGCATTTGAAAACTCTCAGCCATTGGAGGATTCATTTAGGAGTAAGTGGTGATTCAAATACTCTGTGATCATAAGTCTTGTTTAAAAGATCAAAACCACAAAGAAACAGGGAAACTTTGAAGCTCCTCAGATATTAGAGTAATGTACTTATTACAGCTAGTCCAACCCAGCATAGCTATCTTATTCTGAATCAGTTGAAGCTTCCAAAGTATTCAAAGGTAGCCTTATGTATATTGCATTGCACTTGTGAACCCCGAATGTTACAAAATCATGGGTAATCATAACCATATCCCTTAATTCTAAGTGAGGGAACAGTTCGGGAAAGGTCCTGTAAGTCACAATTGTCACTTGGTGATGAAGTAAAATCCAGGAGCACCCTAAGCTATAACTCTGACCTTGAAGGGAGGTACTTAACATTTGGAAGGACCAGATTCTTTTGTGTTGTGCAGAACTGAGGGTAGCTGCTGCCACTGCTTATTATTATTATTATTAGTAGTAGTAGTAGTAGTAGTAGTGTGGCAATTTCTAACCTACTGAGTTGTCAACATATGGTAGCTTGCACTTCAGCAGGGAATCACAATAAAAGAATGAGTCCTATACCATAATTTCATATTAATCATTTAATGTACTTTACGGTACTTTTAGCTGAAAGCTGATGAAGCCTTTTTTTCCTTGTGTGTTACAATTTCTGTTTTTCTTTTTTGTTTTTGGATAATGCAGTCTATCCTTGGCAACCCAAGCAGCCTGTGGTCTACTACCACCACTCCATTCAGCAGTTCCATTTGGTCAAGTAATTTGAACAGCACCCTTCCTTTCAACACTCCTGCAAACACGTTGCCAGGAATTGACCTTGGAAATGAAAGTGCACCTCCACCACCTGCTGCCACCCCAGCAGTTAGCAGTCCTGAAGAGCTGGGACAAGCCTATAATCCGTGGTTAATTTGGAGCCCTGCAATTGGGAGAAGAAGCTCAGATCCTTGGCCTAATGTGCATTACCCACCTGAAAATTGAAATTAAGCAAAACAAAATGACAGTTGTTCAGATCTGATCATGGTAAATTCTGTAACATATCTGGAACATAATTTGCAAGCTGTTTGCTGCCATCCTTCCCCTTGCTCCTTTCCCTACAACACCATTAAAATCTAGTCATATATTCATCCCTTGCTCCTATTAAAGTCTTGCAGATATGGTAGTATGAAATTGCTGATCATCTTGGAAAAGGTTTGGATTGTTAATCAGTGGCCAAAGCCTTGCTGTTTTAACATCTGTCCTTACCTGGTAACTTCCAAAAGCAGTGGTCTTTAGCTACCATGCTTGATTTTTAATTCCACCCCCCAGTATTATGCTCTGAACCATAATTTTAAAGAGCACTTTGTGCAAAAAATGCAGAGTATTTTTTGAAAAATAAGGCTGTCTTTGTTAAAGACTCAACGAATGTAAAAACCTTAGGAGCAAAAATTGCTGAATATAAGAGCATTCTGTTCAAACTATACATTTTATGTGCTGTTTGTAAATTTGTAAACCTGAATGCATTTTTAAGTTGAACTGAAATGTGCATAGCCAATTCCTTGTGCTTTTCTTACGAATACAACTTTGAGTTGTACTTGAAAATAAACAATGCTTTTTTCATTCCTGTGTTACTCCTTCCTGTGACTTTATATTATAAGTCGAAAGTCAAATATTTGACAGCCTTTCTACCAGAGTTCATATACGTGCCAATTGACATGGCAGTGGTAATTATCGGGCCAACATTTTACCAGACCACAGAGGCCTTTGTTCATGGAAAAGCTGCCTATCCCAGGCACAATTGCCAAATAAGCAGTTGGACTGTAGTGAACTTCAGTCCTTCTGAAAGTCAACTGCACAGGAAAACATTGTATAAAAATAGCCATGCCATGTAAACTTCTCTTAAATGGCAGCTACAGTGAATTTGCTTGCAGTAGACGGAATAACAGCTGCTACAAGCCTGTCTATTCTGCTGCTGAGTCACTAAAGAGAAGCTGCAGACCTATCCTCTTTCATACATCCTCCACACAATAAAATCCTTTAACTCTTTGCTGTGATACATTCTGCATAGGGTAGTGGTTACTTGAACTAGGAGAATATTTGGATACAATATCATAACTAGGAAATAGAGTTAGTGATATACTCAAAGATGAATGAATAGTTGATTGAAGTGAAAAAAAGAGGATTGGTTGTCTTTAGTAGAAACTTTTGTAGTGGCAGTATCTGGGTGATTCTTAGGACTGGTTTCAGTACATATTCACCTAGTAAATTTTCACTAGTCACCTACCTTAACTTGAAGTATTTTTTAAATTAAGTGTTAATAACACAAAGAAGGGAGGCATTGTTATTACAAATAAAGATTGCGAATTTGTCCAGGATGGCACTCTAGTAACAGAAATTGAGTTTAATGAAGTATGAAACGATGCATTCGAGTCCTGATAATCACTCTAGGCCACCATAAAGTGTTACTTGACTGCCTCATCATTGTGTGGAGGTTACCATGCACTTTTAAACATCAGTGGGGTACAAACTGCCAGGTTCTGCTAAGCTGCTAAGGCTTCACTTATGGCCCAGTCGGCAAACTGCAGAACTGTCACGTGAAGACCAGCTTAAGTTCAGAGAGGTGTCGCATCAGAAGGTGGGCCACTGTGTGACAAATTGGCCACAGTAAGTAGAACACAATGATGGTTTCAAAATAGTTGTGATCTGCATTGGTGGAAGGACTACCGATGACATATGGGAGCTTCTAGGATGTAATTATTGATAAGAATTTAATATCTTAATTATTTGGAATGGTGCTCAGGATCAGTCCACACACATTTTATGTTGTCCTTGGACAGCCCAGAAACAATTGCATAATTTTTGCAGTCTTCTTGTTGGCTCTCCATCCCCCTCTAGCAGTTTTTGTATCTTCTGCCTTCATCTGGAACAGAGCTAAAATGTCCAGTCTGAATCCAGTCTCCAGTTCCATGAGAACAGAATGCAGAAATGAAACCTGGCCATTTCAGACAGCCACATCAAGTGGAACTGGGTGCATGGAGGACCACTCTGAGGAAACGTGCAGTTGCGCTCACATGACTTTTCAGAAGCACGCCATAGTGCTGTAGGGTCATAAATATTCTGTACCTCTTTCCCTAGGTGCACAGAGCCGCTGGGATGCTTCATTCCCTCGGCCATCGATAGTCTGTAGGGATGCACCTGGGAAAGTGTCTACTCTTTCGCCTTGCCCAGTGGGAGAGTCTGTTCCTTCTCTGGGTGCATAAGGAAAGCTGGAATGTGCCCATAAATACCCCAACAGCTAACCAATGGCCGAAGGAACAGACCTGCTTTTTTAAAGACCTTCCATGTATATGGAATTTCAGAAGGAAAAAAGCTCCTGAGTTCCTGTCCTTACAGAGCATACAGATGGAAACACTGCTTTTGACTTGCAGTTAGGTAGAGTATTACAGTATTCTACATCCTTTCCTACTGTTAGTTATAATTACTGTTGCAATAAAGGAATTGGCAATAAAGGGAAGTCACGGAATTTTCTCTAGCAAAGCCTTGTCAGACACTCTAGAGGCCAAAGGAAGCCAAATCAACTGATTCTTTTCTGTTTTAAGGAGATTACCGCACTATACTTTTATAGTGCTGAAATTCCACTGCTCTGGCTGCCTCCTGTTGCGTTCTGGGAATTGTAGTTCAGTGAGGTGCCTAAGAGCTCTCTGGCTGAGAATTCTAATGCCTTTCCCTAAACTGCAAATTCCAGAATGCAACAGATAATGTGATTTTTTAAAAATATTGATTTTGTTTCACCAAAAGTGGGAACTGCTACATTTCACTTCCTGTATGTGTGTGCACTTAATATAGCTCATACATACTTAACAATTCATTATTTGTAAACTGTTTAGTAGCATAATTGTCTAATAAACCAGCACCAATGAGTTTAGTATTAATTGATGTGATGGTAAATAGGTTCATTTTGATCTCAAGTAGATATACAATGTACAGCTGGCAGTGCACTTAATCTTAGAGGAATGTACAGCCAGTGTACATTCCTCTGATGTGACTTCAGTCACAAACAGGCAATATGACAGCCTCCAAAAACCCCACAGTACTTTTAGCAAGTTGGCAAAAGCTCTGGTGAAGGAGAAATAGTCTTATGTTTTTGCCATCTTTTTTTAATTGATATAGACTTACCTGAGTGCAGAAATAAGATGCAGCAGTATGCACAGACACAGGCAGGATCAAAGCATTTACAGAAAGGGAAGGAGGGAGAGATAAAAGGATATCACATTTGCAAGACTAGCCAAGAGCATAAGAAAGATGCCAAAACAAACAGCAGACACTCTTAGGAAGACAAATGGCATCCAAAACAGTATTACACATAAAATAAGGATGTGGAATGTGAGAAGCATGAGCCAAGGGAAGCTGGACATAGTAAAAATGGAAATGGAATTTATGAACATGGCAATACTGGTGGTGAGTAGTTAAAATGGACAGGAATGGGCCACTTTGAATCAGACAACCATGCAGTGTTCTACTCAGAGAATGAAAAGACAAGAAGAGACGGGGTAGCTTTCATACTAAGAAAAGATGTGGCAAAAGCAGTCAGCGGA
>JAIPUX010001232.1:67592777-67614224 GCA_020142125.1 Phrynosoma platyrhinos | reverse complement strand
GGATCTCTGCTAAAGCTCATTAAATCCTACATTGCTCAATTTGCACATGTAATCTGAACTAAGTCTGTAGAGTATGATAGTGGTTAGAGATACTTTCCAGACTGAGTGTGCAGCAAAAATGATACTTAGTTTATTAATTACTTTCTCCCTCATATTACAGCTTTTTAGTTAAGGAGATCATTGTGTATTACCAGGGTCCTGACAAATAGTAGAGGTTCAATAGTGGATTTTTTTTTCCAGTTTAAAAAAAATTATGGGAACTGATGAAGCCCAGAAACAATTTCTCAGGCTACACTGGTTTTGGGGAGAGCCCTCCGTACCTTGTGGAGATGGCTCCATTGCTTGGAGGTTTGAATTTTATTTTATTTTTAATGCTAAATGCAATTATAATTCCATGACCCACCAAAGAAGATAGCTTCTAGTCATAATTTTGAAAAGTAACAATTTACTTTCTTATTTCTTGAAAAATAACCGAAATATGAATCTTTTCTCTTAAAAAATGCTATATGCTAGTGGCCTAGCAGGATAACACTGCATGAGATAGAACCTGAACATTGTGATGTCCTACTCTACCATTTAATGGGGCCACAACCCTGTAACTAGAAAATCAGTTGGAAAGTTAAAGTTAAAATGTAGTCATATCTTCATTGAAAAATGATTTAGAAGTAAGTAGTTGTTTGTAACAAATTTCTGCAAAGTGCAGCCTTAGTTGCTGTTACTAAATGGCTAGTTGGAGGCAAAATATGGCTATAACTGGGTAGGGGAGTCAGGGTATAAGGTTTGTGTGTTTTGTTAAGGATTCCTATGCTGCTCCCCATTACCTTTCTGCTCTGTGAAATAGAGAAATAACAGCTGATGACCTCCCTATTTGCTACTGCTTTCTCCCTCTCTATTTGGGCTGACTTCTCTTCTTCCCATTTCAGAGGCTTTCAGAATAAACTTTCCTGAAAGGAAGATCTGCAGGACCCATCTGCACTGGTTCTGTGTGCGAGTCTAATTCCTCCCCTCTTCTTCCCCCCTCAAGACTTACCTACTGCAGCAGGAATGACAAGACCCCGATTCCAACAAGGCCTCCAATGGCTGAAGCTCCTCTTCATAAACCGAACAGATATCATTTCCAGGAAAGTCAGGGCACTACTTATTTTTGGACAGCCCACCCTGGCTTGTTTTGAAACTGTGATTCCACCTCCGTGCTAGCTGGACATTACAAAATTCCTGATCTTGCATGTTTACCTGCTCCCCACTTACCTTAGTTTATTTTTGTGGGCTGTTTAAGCCAAAAGGTAGGGGATCTCATGTATTGTATTGATCTGTAAATCATTCTGAGAGCTTTTCCAGCCAGAACACGACAAAAGGCTTTACATAACTGGTCAAGCAAGCACTGCTTAGAACTTATTTTTTTACACAACCTACAGTTTCTTATAGATATGTCCACCCCCTCCACTGAATTTACATTTGTGTCCTTACCTGATCTGGTTTGAATTTTTCTGACTATCTGGTGCTTGCTGCTTTCTAATGGAACTTGACCCTGACTATATTTTATAATCACATCAGTTAATATTTAACCTTACAGCACAACCTCTATGAAGCAAAAGACTTGTGACTGGTTCTCTTAACTTTTCTTTCACTTAAATTTTGTCAATTCATCACACCCTAAATCAATGGAGGGGAGAAGGATTTCAGACAGTAGACAAGCATTCAGATGTCATATCCTTGGTATGAATGAACAGGGAACCTAGAGGAAAAATAGTGAAGTAGGGGTGGATCATCTCACAGCCTTCTTGCAAATTCACTAGGGAAGCATACCAAGGAAAGAAAAAGCTAATCAAAATCAAGGGTATAATGAGTCCATTGGTTTCACATCAGTCCTACCATCCAAAGATCTGCCTCCCTTCTTTATACATGTAAGCCATTGTCTAAAATCTAAAGGGGCCTATCTTGCATTTTGAGAATCATGATTAAAATAAAAGGAAAATGCTGATAAATGCTGGTATTTCTGCAGTGAAAAAAGTTGGTAAGAATTACTTGCCTTGTTCTTTTATAAGGGGGTGCTGAAAAGTTCTCAGCCTGACCAAGAAGAGAATGATCTAGAGCAGGGGTAGGCAACCTAAGGCCTGGGGGCCGGATGTGGCCCCCCCCCCAAGGCCTTTGGACCGGCCCCAGGCTGGTCCTGCCGCCGTCGCTGCCCCCCCCCCCGCCATGATGATATTGATTATTGTTGTTATTACTTGTTCTTGGGGTTTTCTTAGCAAAATCTCCACAGGGGTTTTGCCATGGCTTTTCTGGGGCTGAGAGAGTGTGCATGCATATATTTTTTATTTTATTTTTTTGAAAAAAAATAATTTTTTTATTTTTATGTTTATTTATGTATTTATTTATTTTTGGTGCTTCGGCCCCCCAATTGTCTGAGGGACAGCAACCTGGCCCCCGGCTCAAAAAGGTTGCCTACCCCTGATCTAGAGCCTTGAAACTTACAAGATGTTTATACAATTCTCAGTCCTCAAAGATGTCTATACAATTCTACAGTAGTTTCTGACTTCTTAGAAGCATTTTTTGCTAAAACCACTTCCTTGTTCTTCACTCATACTTTATGCCTGACTAATTCCACTGTTTCTACTACGCATTCGTTTGTAAACATCTTTGAAAATCATGTTCTTTCTTCCCTGTGCATTAAATTTTGTCATCTATACAACATATTGTAGTTTATCTTGAAAGGACAAACATATGCATTCAACTTCCTTAGAAATAGTGTAGACAGATGTACTCCAATAAGATTTTGAAAGGCCATACTTTGCCCATTCTTGGCTATATACTAGCTGTGGACAACATTTATCAGATCTATGCTTTCACTATTACTTATGTATAGATTATACTGTGCTCTGCTTTACTACCCCTGAACTGCTCCCATCCTTTTTGATGCAATCCTGTCTGTGACCCATCACTCTTTAAACTTCTCCATTTCTGTGATTCATCATTTCTGCAATTATTCTACTTTCAGCAAAAGTCAAAAGTCTTTTGCTCCCTCCCTTGTTGTCTATCCTTCATACTTGGTGGCCTCTTAGGAATACCTGTGTAGAGGTGTAAAATTTCCAGATATTTTGAAGCCATGAGGGAAAGCCATTGTTTCCCAAAATTTTCTAGAAAAACAGGCAGTATTGGTACCCTCTAGAGTGGTATCCCTTGTCCTTTTTGGTATATAAAATGCATTATGTACAAGTTAGTTTGCAATAAAAATTATGTGTGATATACTGAAAATACAGTTGATTCAGAAAATAATAAATTGGATTTGTAGAGTCCTGAACTATAAGAAACACCTGAACTACATGGAACCAGTTTATGAGCAGCTGGTTCCATGTAGTTACTAAAAAACAGAAGAAACCATCAAATTTATTGAAACAAAGAAAATTATTTTTTGTCTTCTAGAAAAGGAAACAAGACCAGGAATTCAAATTATATAATGTATATAGTCGTATGTAAAAGTCTACTTGCTACATAGTTTTTAGAAATCATAGAGTGGGAAGAGACAAGTGCCATCAACTCCAACCCCTGACATGTAGGAATACACAAAGCACCCCCAACATATGACTACCCAGCCTCTGCTTAAAACCTCCAAAGGAGACTCCTCCATTCTTCAAGGAAGCATGTTCTGCTGTCAAATAGCTCTTACCATCTGACTATTTTGTTCAGGGAGGCATTCCCTGGTATTGTCTGATATACATTTACTTGTCTTCTCACTTGGTTTACAGTGGATGTTATTAGTAATTGTTGTAATTGTCTTTGTTTAAATTGACTTATTATTCTGCTCATTGTTTTAACTTAGATTGTAAGCCTCTGGCAGGTTTTATTTGTTTTATTCTTGATTGTCTTTTGTACAGCGCTGAATATACTGACAGCGCTCTAGAAATAAACTTTAATAATAATAATAATACCATCAGGAAGTTCTTCCTCATGTTGAGTTGGAATTTCTTTTCCCTAGTTTGAATCCATTGCTCTGTGTCCTAGTCTCTGAAGCAGCAACAAACAAGCTTGCTCTGTTCCCAATATGACATCCCTTCAAATATTTAAACATGGCTATCATGTCACCTCTTACCTTCTCTTACCCAGGCCAAATGTACCCAGCTCTCTCAGCTGTTTCTCACAGAGCATTATTTCCAGACTGTTTACTGTTTTAGACACCCACCTCTGGACATGTTCCAGTTTGTCAATATACTTCTTTAATTGTGCTGCACAGAACTGAATACAGTATTGAAGATGAGGTTTGACCAAAGCAGAATAGAGTTGTACTATTACTTTCCTTGATCTAAACACTATACTCCTGTTGATGCAACCAAGAATCACATTGGCTTTCTTGGCTGCTGAATCATACTGTTGACTCATGTTCAGTTTTTGATCTACTAAGATTCCTAGATCTATTTCACATGTACCTTTGTTAAGCTGTGTGCCACCCATCATGTATCTGTGCATTTCTTTTTCTACTTCTTGTCCATATCCTTTTAAAGCCAGTTGTTATCTCCACTATTCTTCTTTCCCATCCTGCTCCATGCTCTTCTACTGGGAGGAGAGACAAAATGACAACCTCTACATCAAGGTCCTTCAGGTTCCTACTCAGAGCTTTGTAATCATTTGTGATATCCTAAAGTGGGGGTCCCCACACTTTTTGATCTGGGGGCCGGCAAGTGCACTATTCTAGGCGCCATTTTAGAATACAGAATGGCACCCAGCGTCGCGCACGCATGCGCACTACTCCGGCGCTGTTTTGTCTTCCAAAGTGGCACCCGGAGTTGTGTGCATGACTCTGGGTGCCATTTTGGAAGACAAAATGGTGCCAGTGTAGTGCGCATGCACGTGTGACAGCAGGTGCCATTTTGTCTTCCAAAATGGTGCCCGGAGTCGGGTGCATGCGCATGACTCCAGACGCCATTTTGGAAGACAAAATGGTGTACAGAGGCATGCCCGGGCAGCGGCAGCAGGACTGGACACAGGCCGTTAAGAACACCTCGATGGGCCGGGTCCGGCTGGCGGACCATAGTTTGGGGACCCCTGTCCTAAAGGCTATGCCTTGCAGTGTCATTTGTTTCCACATGGACCAAAAGATTGGGTAATGGTTAGTGGGCTTGATGAGTTTTGTCAGACTCTGTTACATCATGGATTTTTGATCCAGGGAGACAGGACATCTCTCAAGACAACCTGTCAGGTCTGCAAACCAATGCTTCTGTTTCTCTCAGCAGGAAGTCCCCACACGTCTCCCAAGGATTGGCAGGGACTATTCCATGTGCTGGCACTTCCAAAGTCACCTGCGTGTTCTCTGAGGATTGACCCTGTTGCTCTTGTTCATGTTCCTCATCATCGTCAATAAGGGAGAGTGCTTCAAAACAATTCTGTAGCTAGAAACTCTCAGAACGATCCCTGGTCCTTTTACTTCTGCGTGTCACATTCCTCCAATGTCTACCTCCTGTGTTTGGGAACTGACCTCCTCAGAGACATCCCCTGTCTGTTCCTTATCCAGGGTAGTCTGCTCTGTTTTGTCCAAGAAAACCTTATGCTGCCTAATATGCTGCAGAGTGAATAAACTCACGTCACGTTACTGGACCTTCTCTTCCAACAGGGCAACCAACTTGCACTTGCTGCAGGTGTAAGTTGCACATCCTCTATCAAGAAAACAAACCTACCACAAACCTCCCCATTCATATTCAGTAATCTTAGGTAGGCTTTGGGCTTCCCTCTCAAAACTCCCCTGCTAAACACTTACACGAAACACCTGTAGGCCTTTCCCATTTGCCAAGCTCCAGGGACATAATGTGCAGGAAATAAATATATGAACACCTTATCTTGGGTACTGTATTCATAATTTTAAAATAAGATATGCTATAATCCATTTTTTAAAAAATTATCCTGGAAAAAAAAGGCAGCTGGGGGGGGGGGGAACTAAGGAAAAAAATCTGGATTTTTTTTGGTGGGGAGCTTCACATCTCTAGACTAATGTTCTTGCTATCTATGTTCCTTATCTCCTCAAAGCCCACCCCAGGGGTAGGCAACCTTTCCCCTTTTAAGGGCCGAGGAACTTCAGCTCCCAGAATCCCATTGGCTATTGGCCAACATGGGACTATTGGCCAACATGGCTGAGGCTTCTGGGAAATACAAAACGGTTGCCTCCATTTCTCTTTCCTTCTACTTCTTCAGGATTGAATATTAGATTGTAAGCACCTAAAGAGAGTAATTTGTCACCTCCATTTGTAAAACATCATGCAAGGTAATAGGACTAGACAAACAAATAATTAAGCACAGGATCAAAGTTTGGGCATGTCCAGCTGGATTTTAGACTTCACTCACCTCACTTGGAACATCAGACCCTCGTGCTGCAGGACAAAATACTGATGTAAGTCCCTTCACTTTCAAATGTAGCTTGCAAACTGGTATAGGTTTGAGTGATTCTATGGATTCTAAACCTTGGTATGTATTTTTTTTATATATTCAGAATTTGTAAGAGTTACTTTTTAGATGCCAACTTCTAGAACCCAGCCAGTTATTCTAGGAATTATACCTTCCAAATGTACCATTTCTATAGTTCTGCATATGTTTTTCTAGTATCTAAAAGAGAACATTAGGCCAAAAAATAGATTTAATTTCCACCTCCTGGTGTTACTGTGTATTAGTTTTAAGATGTATAGTCTTGTTTGGAATGTATTCATTATACTTTTATTGGAAGCCACCTAGACGATTTATAAATATTGAATTTTTAAAAAAAAATTAAATTATCTTCATTGTAAAAAGAATCTGAATCACTCTGATAGAAAATAAAATAAGAAATTACTGTATCCTTGGTCATTTATGAGGGCATATTCGGACCACATTTACTATTAAAAATAAAAATATTTTATAAATATTTTTAAATAAGTTTAAAGGAGTTAAACCCTAGGAAATATAAGCAAATGTACAAAGTTCTTGAAAATAAAAAGTCTGTTGCAGAATTTAAAAAGCTAGTCACCTTAGCATTCTTGTCAGTTCTTTATTTTTTTTTCTCCCTAAAATCTAGCACATTTACAGCATATATGGACAGATGAATTAAGACTATATAAAACAGTAACCATATTTTTATGGTATATTAATACTGCCCCAAACAAATAAATAATAAAATTTCAATGCACAAAGCTTGGCAAATACAACAGTGTTGGGACAAAACAGTGCTCTATTTTACAATAGCTCTACATACGTACATAAAACCCCAAGGCAACTGTGCTGTGGGTGCTTTCACAGAACATAACACAGAACATACTTGGCAGCAGTTTCTTTCGTACCCTTTTATGGGTTTCATTTTTTAAAATGTACTCAAAAAGAACATTTGCTTGAACTCTGTGGTATAACAATCTGTAAGGATGCCTTCTGTAAAGGAAAGGGGGGGAAAGGAATGACAAGAAAGAACATTTTAAAAATGTACTCAGGTGAAATCTTCCATATGAATTTCTGGTTTCCCAGTTTTGATCAGGTTCTGTTCAGTCTGTTCTTCATGAAAATCTATCTATGTGCTGCTCAAAAAAGATGGGAGAGCAAAACGTATAAATGAGGAATCTGAATTATTCAGAGAAGTACTATAATGCTCAATGTGCATCTATGTTAGCAAAGCTCTCACTGGAGGGAATGCAACTTTATAAAAACAGTATTTTTTCATTAGTATAATTAATTAGGACTATACAGGACTATACAGTAATTCAGAAATGGTAGAACTAAGAAAGAGACTAAAAATGTATTTATTAAATACACTTGTGTCTCACCTTTCCTAGCTCAAACCAATATGCATGGGTTTTCTCCTCCCCATTTTATTCTCACAAAAACCTTGTGAGGAAAGTCAGCTTGAGAGAGAATGGCTGGTCTCTCACAGGGTCACCCAATGGGTTTCGTAGTCGTCTAGCAGAGACAGGAATTTGGAAGACCAAGGGTGCATCCACACTGTAGAAATAATGCAGTTTGACACCACATTAATTGCCATGGCTCCATCCTAGAGAATCCTTGGATTTGTCGTTTGTGAGGTACCAGCACGCTTTGGCAGCAAAAAGGTAAACACCTTGCAAAATAGCAAATCCTAGGATTCCATAGCATGGGCCTACAGCACTTAAATTGGTGTCAAACTGCATTATTTCTACAGTTGTCAATGCACCCTCAGTCCAGCACTCTAACCACTACACCACACTGGGCCAATCTGGCCTAAGGCTCTCCAGCAGATTTAGCAGTGTTGATTTAGTCTTAATCCAAGCTCTTGTTTATTTGAAGATCATATGGCTTTCTAGTTCACAAGGGCTTCATATGCACTTCAGTGGAAAGCACAACTCTCCACTTACTTCCCTTCATGTACAGCAATTCCCTTTTTCATAAAGAGAATAGGAAAACAACTGTGGGGTCAGACACACACCCCCCCATCTGCAATAGTTGTTATGTTGGCAGCAGTCCGTAAATTCATTACTAAACGCATACTGCTAACAAAACATTTTAAGATTAGAACATTTAAATCAGGGGCATGCCCTACCTAGCCCATGGGTCCCAAGCATGCCTGTCCCATTTTATGGCCTATGAAGTTTCCCACTCATCCCCATGCTCCCCTTCTCTAAAAGGAGAAATATGTTTCTGGATGTATACTCCAAGCAACTGCAACTCTCCTTCAAAAAGGTATTGGACCACGACTCTGGAGATCAGGGTTTGATTCTCTGTTTGGCCATGAAACCCACTGGGTCACCTTGGGCAAATCACACTCTCTCAGCCTCAGGGGAAGGCAATGGCAAACTCCTCTGAACAAATCTTGCCAAGAAAACCCCATGATAGCTTCGCCTTAGGATTGCCATAAGTCAAAAACTACTTGTATTGAAGGGACACAATACAGACATCGGACCCCGACACCTCTTGTTTTAATGAAAAATAAGGACTTCTGTCTTTAAACCAGAATTTCCTTTCCCAGCTTTTGAGAGGAAAAGGGGTACAACCTGCAGTGAATTCTGTGGATGGAAAATTGGCCCGCAGACCTCCTGATGTTGGTTGTCTCTGATTTAAAGGAATGTAATCTTTTTTCCTAATTCAATAACCTTTTCCTCTGAAACGTCATTTAAAAAGCTGAAGCTTAATAAGTTAAGTGTTTACATACAGTAAATATACACTATATAATAAGATGGTGAACAGAATATAAATAAATAGTAGTTTAAGTTTAGCATTGATCAAAAAGTTTCCTGCCTGCTGTATCAGGAGTCTTCCCAATAGTATAACCGTAATGTTCACAAAGCTTTACCAATAGGTACAGAGTTCTGAGGTTAAACATATTTCATGGCTCATAACTCTGAAAGGGCAAAACAAGGTTGAAACAGTAATTTTAAAAAACGCAATTCAGCAAAGTAATGATTAGCACATGGAACAGCACAGTTAAGCCATTAAACTCTTAAAAGCTAATGGTAAAACATATGTCTGTGGACCTAGAATAAACACTGAAAATCACAGGAAATCAAATAGCATATATAAGTAACAGGGAGAAGTAAAATACACTTAGAAAATGTCACATGTATACCAGGTGCTTAGTTTGCTGAGAATAACTAAACCACATTTCCCATTTGCATTAGAAGGCTGGTGATACTCAAGACCTGTAAGTAAATCCAGGTTTCAGTGGTATTTAAAACTAAAGAAAACTGTGAGTCAGATCACAGCTTTCAAATACAGGTGAAAATCTTTGACTATCATAATCTTGACTGAAATGATTTGACAGATTAAGTAACTAATGCTCAATTTATAATTTGGATTATACATTATATGTTTACTGAGACTGTTTTTTTAAAGTCAAGAAACCAGTGTACCAATCTTATGTAAGCATTCATGAATTTCTGGTGATACAGTCTTAAAATGGGTATTTCATGTCATTCTCTTTAAAGCGTGAGTTGGCTGTATGGTGGCTTTTCACCATTTTTAGGATCAAAATACATATTGCTATTATTCATCAAGTTTTTAAAAGAAAAATTGTTTCTTCCTAAATGCCACTATCAAAAGCTGGCAGAGTTAAATATTATGGGGTACAAAAAAAGAAACACACAGAAAAAGGATCCCTCTCCCTCCACAGCAAATAAAATAAAAATATCATCAGGTTAATCTGAAATTCAAAGTACTTAGCAATAGATATTGATTTAGTAAAATTTAATAAAGAGTTATGGCAAACTCTTGGATGTTTGTAAAACAATGTTCTGAAAGTAAGGGTCTTTTATACGTTGTCCTTTTTTGGAAGTAGAAATGAACAGGAAAGTAAGAAACAATGGATTTCAGTGGGCTAAAGACACAACATTTTGTATAGGAGCAGGCTGTCCATTTGGCAAACATCTTAGGTACTTAGGACAAAGGCTTGCATGCATGGAATAGCTGTCTTGTGCAAGCTAGCTTGCATAAGTTCTTGCTACACATGAAGAAGAGAGGATCCAAAGATCTACTTGCATTGAAAGTTGGCTTTCACTGAATGTTACTGTACAGAAAGAGAAACAAACTGAAACGGATTGGAAACATATGATGATGTAAATATGCAAGTGATTTAACCTATGCAATCCTCGTTGGTGCTTCAAAGTACAGATGATAATGCATTTTTTGCCTATCTGGTCTGTAACACAGGTGAGAATGCAGACCTAAAGTGATTACTAGATTTTCATACATTACTAGTCATATGTATTTTGACATGTGTATCTTAATTTGCTTGGGCTTTACAAGTATTGCATCTTTGCAACAGACACACAAAGGTACTGAAACATAAAAGTATCAGGGGTCCAATTCAGAATAAAAAAAGAACTGGGCTTTGTGTCATTTCCTGGCCTTGTACATCACAAATCCTGTATACAATAGTGTTACAATTAAATAAAACATGCTAAGCTTCTAGATTTATATTCATTGTGCTACCCTGTCTTAAAAATTGAACATTACCTCTTTCCATATAACAATTCCTCTTGAGCTGCCTTATGCCAAATTTATTTACTATTTACAACTCTGAGGTTTTAAAAAGTATTATGAAAGTCTCAATCTCAAATCAATTCAGTATAAAAAAATGAGTGAAGCAGCTGCCTAAATATCACTACTTAAATCCTCAACAGTCCAAGAATTTTCCTTCTTATTTAGGCATATAGGTAAGAAATCAGTTGTATAGTATACTTAGGCATCTTACATACACTGATGGCTAGTTACATGAGCAATCATCACATTATTTTCATGGTACAGATTTGTTTTTCCTATGGAATCCAATTTAATAAAATTACATGCTCAGTATTTATTACCTAGTGAAACATACCAAAATGATTTCTGACATTTTTGTCAAAGTCCATATACTAAAGTTGAGTGTTTCCACAAGTTTCAACGGAATGGCTAATTACAAGACACAGTAATCTTATGATTCAACTTTTCCATAAGTTCCTTCTGGAGGCCTGTAATACTTGGGGAAAGCCTTCAGCTGCAGGGAATTAAATGCATACTTGCGACATCCAACATTCTTCATTGTATTTTCTCTTCGACAACCCTCACTGAGGAGAAAGACAAGCACAAAAAAAAAATGACAGCGGTAAAAACAAAACAAAAACAAAAAAAGCCCAAATATTTAAACTGTAATGAAATGAGCCAGTTATTCTCTGGATGACTGCCTGAGCAATCCACACTCATTGCAAATATTAAAAGATGTGGATCACTAAACAATGATGCGCATGAAATAGAGATATGCTATGCCTACTTGCCAGTTCTGAAAAGAGTGTATCTAGTTGCAATGGATCTTTATCTTTGCAGTATTCTCAAATATTTCATGGCGCAATATGGCATTTTATTGCACACAAACACTCATCAATAATGAAAGAAAATGCTATTTTTCTAACTAAATGCTTTTAAACAACATTTATTCTCTCCACAACAGGCTTGCTTTACTGAAGGTTAGAAGAAAAAATAGATAACCTGTCCTGCATAAATAGCATGTTTGAAGAAAATCAACTAGTATTAACACAATCACATTCCCTGAAATGTGTACACTATTTGGTTGCTGGGGGAGGGCACACTTTATTCACATCCAGCCATCAACCAAATGCGATAAAGTTTTCAACATTTAGGTATGCAAACTTTCCTCTTATTTATCTATTACACATATAATGCTGCTAAGCTTCTAACCTAGGAAATCAAGAGCCTCTTTCCGACTCTTCTCCAGGGCAAATACTCACTCCCTTCACTTCCAGGTTTTAACTATGGTTTATTGTTAGTATGTACCAATGTTAACTGTGACTAGCCAGGTTCCTTATTAACCAAGGACTATACGCCACCTTTAAATCCTATCTATTATAGGAATCTGGATTAACCTTGTTATACAGACACAATGCTTAATGCAGAAGGGAGGCAAAGAGAAAGGAAAGGGAAATTTCACGGAGTAGGAGCCTTTTCCCTTAACCACAGGTTTGAGAATGACAGTGTAATAGCTTGTGAATAGAGGAGAAGGAAGAGGACATTTTGGGGAGAGATGTCCCATCCAGTACAGTCTACAAGTCACCCCAGCAATGCTACAATAGTGGCTATCTTTAACATTTAAAGCCTGGGTTCTGAACCCTATTGCACTTATACACCATAATCCTGAATTCCACTGAAAAGGCCACTAAATTTTGTAACAGACAGTGCTTAAAAATGGCTGTACAAGGAAGCACATCATTTCAATACACATAAATTTACTTAGACCATCAAAATATATTTTCTCATTTTCTTTCTTTGGCTCCTTTGAACACAGAAGAAAACAAAAGAAAATGAAGGTGGTTTCACGCCAGAGCAGAAGCATGAGACAAACATATGATGAAGATATAATTCATTCATATTTTAACAACTAAGGACAGCAACATTTAACATGCTGTTTGTCAAACTGTAGCAGCATTGTTTCCAAGGTGCACTAGGGTTTGATTTATAATAATTTATTCCATGAGCAGCATAAGGCAAGATCCAGATACATGAGCTCTTAAATGTTGATTTTATAAAGCAGATGATTATGTCTCTCATACTTGAAATCAATAGGATTTATGTTCCCTTTGCCTTTTGAGTATTTATACTCTCATAGAACTGGACCTAACTGGCATTCTATAATACACATTTTTATATAGTTTAATGTTATAGATGATTTTATTTTATTAAGTTATTTTATTGTCTTTCCTCCAAAACATTATACTTCCACTTTGAAGTACTGTACCTTCATGGTACAATTTATAGCACTGAAAGTTTGTGTGTTTATTTTCAGATTTAGTGCATTCAGTTTACTTTATATATACATATATACGATGAGTACTGAAAATTATTTGAGGCAATACTAATTTTTTCTGGACTTGATGTACACACAAAACTGAGTATTCATTATCACTTGGTACTGCATCCAAAGAAGTGGGTTTATAGCCACAGAAGCCCATGCGAAAATAAAAACTAGTCTTAAAGGTGCTGCCCCATTTCATTTTCTTTTTTCCCTCTCCCCCTTCCCTTCCTTTTGACACTACAAGAGACTAACATGGCTACTTTGAAAACTACCACAAAGCACTGCATATGTAGAGCACTTGCCACTGGGCTAAATCAAGGCTGGAATCAAGTGGCTCTCCAGAAGTTGACAGTCCACAATTTCTAGCATCTCTAGCCAGCATCACTAAGGATATGAAATCTGAATAGCTGCAGTTTAAAAACATCTGTAGAGCCACATGATTTCCATCCTGGGCAAATGCTGATTAAGGCCATTAAAGCAGACCCACTGAAATTGGTGGGACTTTACCAGGCTTCTTTAAGTTAGGACTAACACTGGGTTTAGCCCAGAACCTCCAACACGGCAAAAGAAAAGGACAGATTTGCCAAGACTTGCAAACAAATCTAAAAAAATAAACTAGTCCACAGTGGTAACTAGTGACCCAGTGTCAGTGGGACACTGCATGCACTCTGGATTTTAATCTAAATGGCAAAGGAGCTTTCCAAGGTACTGAACCTATTGGGTTCATCACACTAGATAGCTCTTTTAAAGGATTATGGATCCACTGACATTAGAGTTACCTGCTGCTAACACTCATGTCTCCATTAATAATTTTGGAAACATTAAGTTGCCTTGCCTGTTTGTTAGAAGATTTTTACTTAGTGCAATTGGCTACTTGCAAGCCTAGTATTACTTACTCATATGAACACAGTTATTTTGCAAAATATATGGGATCCAGGGCCCTGCATTTTACTTCTTCTTGTTTGATAGGCAAGTCTCAATGCATGCAGTTGAAATTTCCAATGTATGATTGTATGAAGTGTTGCTGATGCAAGACACCTTGAGTCTTACTTAGAAAATGATATCTAATAAATTGAAATACAATTGACCCTGTGGATCTGTGGGCTTTGAATCTGCAAATTTGATCATTTGCAGATTGTCATGCTCCATATTATTAAATGGTGACGTGAACACAGACATGTTGTTTACCTTGTCACCATTTAATAATATGGTGCACAATTATTTACATTTTTTCGCACCTGCGGGGGTCCCGGAACTGAACCCCTGAAGATCCGAAGGCCAAGTATAATCTTAATCATAATAGCAGCAGATGGCATTCAATATGGCTATATTTGAGGGGAGAAATCTTGCATTATATTATAGTAACTTTTTTACAGAATCTGTTGTTAACATTAAGTAATGTTATCATTACAATTCTTAAGTCTTGTGGTTCCTGCCCTGCAAAGGTAGATCACACACTATTCTGATAACATCTGCAGAAATGTCTCATGGGGCAGGCAACTTCCCACACCAGTGTCTTTGCCATCCAAGGCAGAAATGATAATCAAATCTTTTCTTGCTACAAATATTGCTGGACCAGACCAGACTCTGGTAACATATATATCACTCCATAAACAGCAGCAGTCAAAAATGCATCCTTTTCTTATGTCAACAGTTAAAATTAATGTGATCCAATACATTACATAAGTGGGATATAGCAGAACCGAACATGACATTTGCAAATTTCCTCCAAGATTTGTTACTATTTTTAAATGCCAAATTATGTTCACTAAATACAGCTACGAAGTCATAAAAGCTGTTTGAATGCTGATATGTGCACATTTGAGGGAAGAATTTTAGCAATACAGAAAGTGAGTGATAATTCTCTGCTGCCCATTGAAATTTTAGTATAATTTTTCTGGGTACACTCTCTTGTGTATATAGGCATCTATCAAATATTTTAAGATTTCAAGTTTAACACTGAGCTGAAAGAATCAGTGCATCTTTTTATGGCAATATTTAATATTAGTATTAACATCTGGTGTTATCACATATACTATAAAAATATTTTTTCAAAGAAGATGTAAATGAAATTACAGATGATTAGTAAGCTATGCTTTTTACATACTTTCCCTTTTTTGATATAATAAAAAGAAGGCATATAAATATACTGAAAGTATATTGCATGCAGTATACTGCTATCCATGTTAATTATTTTTAAAATTGGTATAACATGTTGCAATGGATCTAATTATGAGAAAGGAACATATATGTGGTTCTAAGCACTAATAATAATTTAGATGATATGCTTGAAAATCAAAGTAGAAAGGTGTATGAGTATATTTGTTTAGTTAACTATGTTATAAACCCCACCTTTTTTGTTCTTGTATCACATTAATATGAAAGGCAAGACTGACACACTTTTAAGAATATACAAAAAAGATACAAATTCTTTTTTAGACAGAGTTCCTTTCTATGGAATACATGAGGCATGTGAAATAAAACTGTATGTAATTATAGAGAGAGAGACAGAGAGAGAGAGAGGACTTGGATGCCTGAAAAATATTTGGTAAGAGAAATTAAACTTCAGGTCGGCTAAAGTACCGAGGTAACAGGCCGCTGTCAGACTATGTTACAAGCACTGAAAGCGTAACAACAATGAAAGCGTTCCATACAATTCCTTTTCATAAAATAATTTGATGTGTATTTACAAGTTTAGTACAATAGAAACACAAAAATTGTAAGGCATAATAATAATAATTCTTGGCAGACAATGCTATGAGACATTCCTTTTGATAAATAGGTACCAGGTGGCAATAAATAATTCTGGCACTTCATTGGATTTTTGCTTTATTTGCTTTTTAAAACTCATCTTCACTTGCAACGTAATCTGGCCACCAAGTAAGCAATGCTCAGAAACAGCCACACAATCAGTAAATTGGGGCTTAGAGCTAGTAAAGGAATAGAGTAGAGAAGACTGGGATCTAGCCTGAAATCCCGGATGGGCACCAGGCCACACAAGTTCTTCTGGGTGACTACCTCCCGTGTTCCAATACTGTGAAAAGGAAGAAGTTTGGGGAGAAAGGAAAATAAGAGAAAGAAACACAGACATGCAGTGGGTGTACCAAAAGAGGAGGAAAACAACAAATCCAGGTGGCAAAATAAAACAAAACAAAACCAAGAAGAGGGAAAGAAAAATTTGAAAGAAGCCATAACAGAAAGGAGAATATGATAAGTAAAAGAATAGGGAGGTGTGCCAAGTTTTTAAAAGAATAGTAATAATAATAATAATAATAATAATAATAATAATAATAATAATAGGCACATTTATAGAATAAAGGAGAGAGAAAGAGAATAAAAAGAGAAAATAAGAAAGAATACTGTAGTCTACTGAAAATAAATACATGTAGATTGAACAAAAATGGTTTTCCATGTTCATTTTCTCATTTGGCAAAGCAATGGTCCATGCTGCTCTGCCATGCTTCCACATGCTGCAAAGAAATGGAGCTCTGAAAAGCAAAACTGAACATGAATAACCATTGTAGCATTTGACCCTTTCAAGAATTCTTCAATGCAAGGTGTAATGAATTAACTGAATGACCTAGCTATTAAATGCCTAATAACCTTTTTAAAATACATAGCCCAAAAGTAGGTTAGTTATAAAAATATTTTTTCCAAATACATTTTTAAAAAACTCATAATGAACAAGGTAATTTCTCCTCTTACCCAGCCAAGAATACCATCCATTAAGAATGAATGGTCAGTTTAAAGGGTTTTAAAAACAAATTAGTATTATTACACTTAAGTCCCTCCCTGATCCTGCCTAAATGAATCTGACCTTTTCCACCAGAGCAGTCTTTGTTGTTGTTTTTATCTGCCCTCAAGTTGTCCTCAACTCATGGCGACCCTGTGGATGAGACATCTCCAATCCTTAGCAGCTCTGCTCAATTCCTGCAGACTCAGACCTGTGGCCTCCTTTATTGAATCTAACAATCTGGCATGTGGTCTACCTCTCCTTCTGCTGCCTTCTACCTTTCCTAGCATCATTGCATTTTCTATTGATTCATGCCTTCTCATGAAATGGACAACAACAGCTTCAGTCATCTTGGCTTCCAAGAAGAGTTCGGCCATGATCTGTTCTAGAATCCGTTTGTTTTTCTTCTTGGCTGTGCATGGTGCCCTCAGCACTCTTTTCCAACACCTCATCTTGAATGAGTTGATTTTCTTTCTATCATCTTTCTTTACTGTCCAGCTTTCACATCCATAGATGGTGATGGGGAATAGAATGGCTTGAACAATCCTCACTTTAGTGTTCAGAATTAGATCTTTACACTTTTGAATCTTGTCTTGGCTACTTTTCCCAATCCTAGTCTTCTTCTAATTCTAAAGAGCAGCCTTACAGCTTGATTATTTTTATAAACAAAATCAACTCCAGAATTTAGGAAAGAAAAGAGCACTGGATCAAGGTCTTTGTATAGAAATGGACATCCATCAGAGATCTTCCCTCTCTGTCACCATTCCTACCCTAGGCACCTAAGATCTCTTAACCCTCTGTTTAGTATTTTCAGGGGATGCAAGGCTTGGCTATGATGAGGAGGAAATCTAGTTTTGACAGCCCATTTCATGTGCCTAGAGGTGTCTAAAGGTAGATCCACAATTTTGTTAACAATGGCCCAGAACAGACCAGTCAAAAGAAGCAGTTTCCGGCCGCTTCAAGGACATAGTGTTTAGACGACGCACACCTCCAAAGTTGCTCTGATGCCATGCTCCGATCCTTTGGACTGGAGCAAAAAGGAGCCAGGATAATCCAGCACCTGGTGGCACAGGTTGAGACCAGTGGTAGTGGCCCACTTTCAGAGTGGGCCACTTGGTCACCACAGTCATGGCCCACTTGCATCCAGAGTGGCCTCGAGCCACTCCTTCTCACCCGTCTGTTCCAGGCCATAGTTAAAACTTGCAAGGCAGTGCAAAAACACAGGATTTATTTTGGAATCGACTTTGTGACACTGACATAAAAACAATAAAAGTCCCTAACACTTTAGTGCTCATCACCATCACACCTATGGTGTTTTATTCAAGCCCAAAGCAAAATGACAAGCTACTTCTCTTCCAGACTGGAATTAGACTAAAAATACTAGATGAAGGTCTTAAACACACTGCAGAAATAATCCAGTTTGAGAGGGCTTTAACTGACCTGGCTCAGTGCTAGGGAGTTGTAGTTTATTGAGGCACCAGAGCACTCTGACAGAGAAGGCTAAATGTCTCACAAAACTATAGTTCCCAGAATTCCCTAGCACTGAGACAGGGCAGTTAAAACAGTTTCAAACTAGATTATTTCTGCAGCATGTTTTGGATCAAACTCAACTAGCTTTTAACACTGTGATTAACATTTGATTAGACTGTATTCACTTTCAGAATTGCGGCAATTATTACCAGATGAAATATTTAAATGAATGCCTATTCATTTGATCAGGATTTTTTAAAATGTCTTTCACATTTAGATGTAAGATGTTCTTAAACAGGCAGCTGGTTTGATACTACATCAGCTGCATTTTTCAGGTGATTCTACTTTACAGAATTCTGTTTCAGATAGAAGAACCTATGGAATATTCAAAAGCTTGCAGCATTTGTGGAAATAAAAAGGTTAGATAGACCATTGAAGATTTAGAAAGGGTCAAATAGCAAAAAACATACAGAAAGGATAAGAGAATTGAACATTTTTGTGAATTTGAAGAGAAGACATACAGTACAGTACATTCAGCAAGAGTGAATGTTGAAAACAGGACTCCACAGTAGTGTTAAACTACACCAATAAAGGTTAAAAGTGAGTTTCTTATCCTTTCTTTTTCAGTATGTAAAATAAGAGCTTTCCAGAAGTGCTTGAAACAATGTATTGAAAAACACTAAATAGATTTTGTATTTCTTTTTAAAAAGCATTAAATTTTGCAATCATGTCTGCTGCTTCAGAAAGCAGCTCTAACAGATATGAGAACATTGACAGGTCATGATGGATTTTGATTGCTCTATCATGAAACATTCATAATGACAATTTGCTGAAGGAGCAAACTGTATCGCTTGAAGAGGAAGCATAGCAAACCAATGCAACCTGCAGATGTGTATCCTCCAGACAGCAAATAATTATGCAGATCACATCTAAGGACAATGAGAAAATGGCAAGCAAGGCAATGTCACAGTTAAAGCTTTCAAACTGGTTGAGCAGCAAAACTGCATGCTCTTTGATTTTTTTTTCTTTCTGCCACAGTCACAAATCCATATGAGTTGAAAACTAAACAAAATATGTTCTTTTCTAGAAGAGCTTTTTTTAAAAACACAGTTTTATTACACAAAAATGATACTATATATAAAAAAAATTAAGTAAGAGGGGTTGCATACTGCCAGAAATAGTGCAAATTGAGTCCACTTTTAGGGTTAGGGTTAGAGTTAGGGAATCATGGGAACTGTATTTTATTGTGGCACCAGAGCTCTCTGACAGAGAAGGCTCAATGTCTCAGAAAAAAAAACAATTCCCATGATTCCCTAGCACTAACCCTAAACCTAAAAGTGGACTCAATTTGCACTATTTCTGGCAGTCTGCAACCTCCCTAAGTCAGGCAGCTATAGTTCATGTGGTTATTCTTCCTCGATAGTTATATCTGTTATATAACTATCCCCATCAAAGATGGAGAGAACCATCCATCTGCAGTTTACATGGCTCCAAGATTGGAAATGTGGTCATTGAGCAGATCCATCCTTACCTCCTCATGCATTCCAGGGCTTGTGTGAAGACTTGTGGAGCCATTCCATGTTCATGCTGCAATATTAGACACTGCTCCAGAGTCACTGACATAGCAGTCCTGTCCTTGGCACTTTTACAGCTTGTAAACCGGACCCCATTTAGTCTGCGGCAAATCTAGAAGAGAGTACAGGTAACGAGTTCCATTTTAATGCAAGGCAATGGTAGCTGGTGGCTTCCCTGCTAGTGAAGTGGGGAATCTGCTCTGGATTTAAGCCTGAATATAAAAGAGCTAACCAAAGTGTTGAACCCTATCTCCAAAATAGGCTCTTCACCTTTGGTGCCTTTAACATCTGGATTAAAATCTGGAATTGATTTGCCATGCTAATGGCTATGGAAGCCATCACTGATATAAGGGAAGGGACTGAATACAGCAGCTCCAGAAGAATTAAGAGAATGACTCTACAAACAATAGAGATGAGATGGCAGTGGAGTTATAATCAGCCTTGAATTAATTTACATGTGAAATGAGTTTAGAAGGAAAATACCTTAGATGGACATATTCCAGTCAGGTTTTCCCAAGAAAAAAGAAAGAAAGAAAGACAGACAGACAGAAAGACAGAAAGCAGCAAAAGAAGAATCAAGTGGCATTTATTAGGATCTCCAAGCTACCCATGAACTTCCAGGAATGATAGCCCACAACTACTCAGTTCACTGGGGGTGTTTCTCTGCTCTTAAACTCCACTCTCACTGCATATTGCTAAAAGAGTACACAGCAGGACTTTGTCCTGACAACAGCCATGGCTATGTACACTTCAAGAAGGAAAGAAATAGCAAGGTTGGTTCTTCTCAAGAGCTAACAAGGCTACAAACTCTCCCATCCCCCAAGTAAGCAATTCCTTCTTGTCCTGCAACTTTCTTGGAAACCAATTTCTCCTTTCCAGGTCTCCCTCCATGGTCAAGGCCAAGAACTAGTCAAAAGAGGCAAAACAGATTATCTTGGCATTGCTGGTTTCTCTAATGGAGAAAATTAGCACTATACCATGGCAGTCCAGTTTTAGCATTCTTATCTATTTTTTCTCCAAGCTTTTAAAAGACGGACCATAAAGAAAGCACAGTTGCAGCTTCCACAGCATGAATGTGTATCCCTGACCTAGGAAATGCAGCACAGAACTATGGCAGCAGAAGTGTAGGCAAGTTCAATTTTCTGATTTGTTGCTTGCTCACATGAGTTACTTTTCACAAGAGACATATTTTGGCAATGTGAATAACTGCACAGCTGACATACATCCATCAAAATGGTGCTCAAACGAGCTAGTGATCATAAATACCTCAGCAGCTTGCCAAAGAATATCAACATTTTTATTTTTCCTTGCATGTACATTCTGTCCAAGGAATCGCAAAAGTTCAGGGAGGCACGTTTGACTACGGGATCGAGGTAGACCTAAGGAAGCAAGAATGAGCAACAGCATTGTGTCTG
>JAIPUX010001232.1:67579565-67592677 GCA_020142125.1 Phrynosoma platyrhinos | reverse complement strand
ATATTTGACACTTACAGTCTTCAGGTAAAACTTCTTTGAACTGCTCAAAGTAAGAATTCAGCCGTACTAAGCTTTCCATGTTAATCATTTCTTGTAATGAGGTGTCTCCAAATCTTTAAAAAAACAAAAAGGATATGTTAAGAAAGGAGTATATCACTGCAAAGTTCTAACACAGTCCAAATAGAGAAAGCAAGGAGAGCACCTTCAAGCCCCATGTTTAATTTCATGCTGCAAAATCTGGTAAGATTGCAGTATTCTCCTTAAGCATTTAGACTGGACCAGAAACATAATGACTTCTATTGCTGTTTTAAATGGTTGCTTTTATTTTGAGATTGTATTCTGTGATTATTTAGACTGGATTGGATCCAAGCTTGGTGATGCTTACAGTAAACCCACAGAAATGAATGGAATTCTAGTCATGACTAATTTGTTCTACAGATTTCAAAGGATCCTTCTAAGCAGGACTAAGCCTGGGCCCAGCCTACTATATTTTATGTTTTGCATAAAGGCACTTCATGTTGGCCTTGTCTTTAAATATGGCTTAAAATACTTAAATATAAATATAATAAGAACAGCTGAAATGTTTGTTCACGTCTATGAAAGTTGACAGGTTCTCAACAATGAGGCATATAAAGACTTTTTATATGGCACCCTGCAGGCCATGAGAGCAAAACCAGATGCACTGTATGGGCATAATGCATGCCCCTGTTTGAGGTTGGTCAAATCACTTTGAAAATGACACATGATGAACAGTATTAATTTTAGCAATATAATCCATGAATATATTGATGTAACTGCAGTCCCAAAGATAGTAATTGACTTTGTATACTACATAACAGCTGTAGTAGGGCTATGAAAAATAAAAACATAAGCAATTGAAATAATACAAGCTTATACACTCAGCTCTCAGTATCAATGGATTTGCATCCATAGATTCCACCCATGGCTTCAAAATATTCCAAAGCAACAACAAAACATCCCAAAAGCAAGCCTTGAATTTGTTGTTGTTTTTATAAAGGACATGCCACTGTATATCATGGGACTTGAGCATTCATAAATTTTAGTATCCATGAGTGCTCCTGGAACCAAATCCCAGTAGACACCAAGGACATACTTATATAGTCAATCCTTCAAACAGGAATTTGGCATCACCCAATCAATTCCTGAGCCATCATTTTTATAGCTAGAAGCAGTCAACTTGATTTTACGTGTCAATCAATATATTCCTAAGATAAAACAATTTATCTAACTTCAGTTAAGTTAAACATCAGAAAAAATTAGAATACACATATATATGTACTTCTCTGCTAAGGTTTGTTGTTCATTGATTCCCACATTGAAGAGAACAGGCTGAACTCGCAGTAACATGCCACTCTGAATCTCACGAGGCAGTGCATCAAACAGGGTGCTTGGTAATGGAATTCGCACATTAAATCCATCACTGATTTAAAGCAGAAAAAGAGAAGATTGAACAAGGAATACAGATCAGAAAGACTTTTTTTTTCAAATTAGGGAACATTCTTTAAAGGTATGCTGCTAAAAATACAAGAATAGCAAACTTTATAACTAACAATTTGCTGTCCTTTCATGATACTGCACAACCATTGCTTGAGGAAGCTGCTTCATTCTGCCTTGTGGTATGCAGGGGTTTAGGGACATTGCCACCATGAACTTATTGTCACTCAAGTTCCACAATCCCTTTCCCCATGTTTATATTCTGCTTGAATTGGTTATTCCAAAGGCCTAATATTTTCCACATTCAGGGAATGAAGAGACAGGAAATGTTCCATTATTACAGTATTCTGAGTGAACAGAAGAGACTACTGACAAAGGCAACATTTCCTCTCCGTTTGCAACTATAGAATAAAATTGTATTCTAGTGGATGACATTGCCACCTTATTTTCTAATGGCTGGCCTAGAAGGCAATGTATTAAGCTTCTGTGTGCAAAATGTTTCTCTTCATAATCATTCTGAAGAAGGCCAATTTGTTTTCCACATTGTATATATTATTTTGTATATAAAAGCAAAAATATCTGATTAAGTACTATTCTTAAAAAAATCACTTTTGAGCTGGTAATACCTATATAATATCTAAAGTTCCAGATGCAAAATCTAATATTATAAGAAATAAAGGAACTTGAATTTTGGGCCATTTTCCTATCCTTTTCTTCCTAGTTAAAATGATCAAGTTAATGGTTTAGTGTCAATTAAAACCAGCTTCAGAAACGTTTCTGTATAGTACAGGACCATGTTTGCCCAAGCTTCTGCTTTTGCATGTGTCCTTCAAATCTCATCTTTCTCAGGATTTACTTTCAAACTTCTCTTTCCCCGTTCCTCTCTTCTGTTCTTTTTACCGGTTTCCTGTGATGACTGGGAGCATGTCAGCAGATGCATTCGACGTGGCCTGAGTCACTTTAAACGTTACATTCCTCAAGTCCATTATCCCCAAACTCATATCCTCTAGCATTGCCAGCTCTTCACCTAAAGGAAGCAAATGTAAATAGGATTATAAAAAGCATTTCTCTCTCTCTCTCTCTCAAAACCTGGTGTCAAAGAACAATAGCCATACTGTAGGGGTAAGGGTGCTGCTGCCACCTGGCAGCATCTTCCGGGTCTGAAGGGGATGCTGGCCGAACAGGAAAGGGAGGCAACTCTCTTTCCCACCTGGCCAGCCCCGCCAGAGCTGGAAGGCAGCCCCTTCCCATTAGCGGCCACAGATGATGGATGGCAGAAGCACCCTGACCTGCAGAGAGGGGTGGCTGGGGCAGTCTTGGGACAGATGGGAGTGACCACCCAACCAGGGTGCTTCAGAATAGGACACATACTTCTTTCTCCTTTTCTTATTATATTTCTAAAGTCAGTGCTGGGTTTTACTATAACTGTGTTTTGCTATTAAATTGTTATTTAATAGTATAACTGATTAGTTTTGGCTATGTTTTGTTTTAACTTATGTTGTAAGCTACCTTGGGTCCCACATCAGAAGAAAGGCAAGATAATGAATAAATAAATAAACAAAGATGGTGTAAGTATGTAGCCATGAGATCAAACTCTTTAACAATAGCAAAGATCATCAAATGTCTTATGGGAGATCAGATGATTTTGTTAGAGGGATTTCTCCCCTTGGACAGCTAGTAAAGCCTCCTCTCTTCACCGGCTATTTCAGAGGTGGCAATCATGAAGCCCTCCATATGTTGTTGGATTGCAGTTCCCCAAATCCTCACAACTGGTTACGCTGGCTAAGTCTGCTGGGACTTGCAGTCCACCCCACCCCCCGCCCTGTTTCTTTAAACTGATTCAGTGAATTTCACCAATTGGATTGCTGGTAGAATTAATCAAAAGTAATGTCACCAAATAAGTTGTTGTTATCATATCGGATAGGTGCTCTGTGCCTGCCATCCTGACTTGAAGCATGAGAAGCACCCAAATATTGATGACCTGACTATTTGTCTTTCTGCCCACCTCTGCCAAATGCTGCTTCTTATATGCTTAGTGTCTCACTGTCTTCGCTCTTCTTGGGTGCAGTTCAACACCAGTCAACAGCTTTTAAGGACCCCCCCTTTTTTTTTTTTTTTTTGAAAAACAGAAAAAAATTCCAGGTTCTTAGCACAAAAAATCTTGAAGTCATCTGTCTGAAAATTTGGCTGGATTAATGCTCTCTTTAGGGTCTACCACATATCCAAATCTTATGTCATTGTGTAAAAAACCAAGAAAATTATAAACATTTTGGGTTCCCTATGCAAGTGAATGGGGGAGTATGGGCAACCTGGATTTCCAAATTTTTATCAGAAATCAGTCACCAGATGTCCTCCTCAGATCATCCAACTATTTAACATAAATTGACAGGTGGGGAGTTGAGTGTATGTTTTTCAATATGGCAGCTAGAAGACCCCTTTTTCCTGGGACAACTGTTGAAGATGAATTGTACTTGATTTTCAGACTTCTGTGAACACCATCACAAGAAACATGGCCAAACATTACTTCCAATGATGAGTTTAGGAAATACAACTTTCCAAACTATAGGCCACAGGTATTAACCAACCATGACCCAGGGCTTGACTCAGAAACTTACAGTAAAATTACTCAGACAGTAAAATGTCTTGATGCATCAAAGAAGAGAATTTAAGCAGAAGACACTATGAAGCATGCATACTTTAGAAGTCTTGGAACGAAGACACACAATCTACCATGAAGTGTGTCAATATTCACTTTCAAAGAGGTTCCAGATTGGGTTGGGTCTTGATTGATCTGGAGCAATTGATCAGGTCCAGGTCTGACTTCCAAATAGGGATCCAAACTGAATTAGATCTCCCACGCATAATGTATAGCTGGACTCCCAAAATCTATACATTTAATATTTAGTCCATATGGATATTTAGTCCATTTCAAAGGGCAAAAAATGTGGACATAATTAATGCAGATGTAGCTAATATATATCACATTCTTATTCTAAGCCTTAAGGTCCGCAAAGGCTATTTTTAACAATAGCTTTCACAGGCCTTAGAGACTAGCATAAGAATGTAACACAAACTTAACAAATATTTCCATATTTCTCACTAAATATATACTTTTGCTAAAACAGAGTTTCTTCATAGTAAAATAGAATTTTGGCACCAATGTAAAAGAAAGGGGAGATATTCAGAATTTAAAATGTTATAATTGTTTCCAAGTTACATCTGGCATTTAAAATTTAGTGTTGAGAAATACTTTTAACAAAATAAATCATGTCATTATCCTCCTGGCTATTGTTACTTAGCTATAACATTAATTTATTTCAAATGAATTTGCTTCCACATCAGGCTATTATATTATTGGACACTTAACAAATAGATTTAAAGGCAATCATGTAGAACAATAAGTTTTTAACATCCCCATCCCACTTTTATTTTCTAATGCAACAGGCAGAATTCACTCAAGAGTTTTCCCTGTAATTTGTTTCAAAATTTCCAGAGTTGCTGTGATCTTGAAAGACCCTCCAATCTTATCTTTTTCTAAAGGCACATGAGGGAAGTCAAATTACTATTTGAAAGAATAACACATCTCCTAAATTACCTTCATTACAGGCAAAGGTTTGAGTGTGCCCAAATGCTTTTTTTACAAAACTTTTTCAAAAATAAAGTAAAAATAAAAGCGGAGCACTAGGCAGCCATTTTAAAAAGTTCCCAACTTTCAGAATTGGCTTGTTGTTTCAGAAACACATGATATGCATAGTGCTAACTGCAGATTTTTTTGCAATTTGAATGAAGTACACCAATATAAAAACATATCCTTCTGCTTTGAGTTACACTAGGGCTGCATCCACACTGCAGAAATAATCCAGTTTGACACCACTAACTGCCATATCTCAATGCTATGGAATTCTGGGAACTGTAGCTTATTGTGGCACCAAAGTTCTCTGATGCAGAAGGCTAAATGTCTCACACAACTACAACTCCCAGAATTCCATACCATTGAGCAGTGGTAGTTACATGGCATCAAACTGGATTATTTCTGCAGTGTGGAGAGCTCCCATATCATATACTGTTGCATATATAAAATATAACTTTGTTTCATGTTTCTGTTCTAAACTGCTTTGTGTTATTGAATAGCAAGGCATGTATCCTGCCACTGCATTATACAGGATTCAGTAAGTCATAAATGATATTGCAATGCTTGCTCCATTCAGTGGGGGTTTTTTTACCGTAAGTGCTCAAAAGGCTTTCAAACTGTGCCAGCAGGCCAATGGTGTAAAGCTGCCTCAGGAATCCATTATCATGCAAGCAGTTCCTCAGCTTGATAATAAATCCACAGATAAGGGCTGTAAGCTGCACAAAAGAATACAGAAATGATGTAATTGAAAACGTTTTCCCAGGCCTTCCAAAATCTTTATGCCAATACATCAGCCAGCTTCAAGAAGGGCAGTTCTTGGCTCTACTAATCATTGCTGTTTGTTGTAAGCTACATGCAGAATACTATGGGCGATATCACATTGTTTTCTGTGTATTTACATTGCTGTGTTCCCTTCTTACCAGTAGATGTGTTGTAAATGCAGAAGCAGAAGGCCCAATACAACTTTACAATTGCCATATCGCTTTTAGGAGCTGTTGTAGATGCAGAAGTGGAAGACCCAATACAACTTTACAATTGCCATTTTACTTTTAGGAGACCAATATTTTATTTATTTCCTGAATTTATATTCCATTCTTTAACCCTAACAGGTTCCCACAGTGATTCCTCCCATTGCCTCCAAATAAAAAAAAAACCACACCAACATCAAAGACAATAAATAATTAAAAACAAAGCAGAAGTAAAAAATAAATACCAACATCAACTTAAACTTTTGACAAGCAAGAAAAATCCTGCAGTAAAATTATATTTTAAAAGACATTCAGGGCCAGGTGAGCTGTCCAGAGCAGCCAACTTTTATTTAAATTAAAGGCTGCTACAGATTGAAGATAGCATGCCTTTTGGTTACAGTTAAGTGAATGGCTGTGAAACAATGGCTCACACATTCCTTTCTCATTTCTTGCCAGTGTTCATCACTCAAAATACTGTATGTTGGAGTGTCATCACTCAAAAGACCCTATATCAAGTCAATATCTACCTGAGCCCCAAATCTTTGAGGGTCTCTGAGGGTTTGAGCGGAACTGAGTCCATGCAGCAACAGGTTTACACACCTGCTGCCACTACACACCCCATATCTGCACCACTGTCACGCACATCCCAAAGACCCCCACTGCAGTCCATAAGGATGGAAACGGGGAGCCTGGCTACAACCATGTGGCTATGCACCCTCTTCTGAAGTCAGAAGCTGCAATGGGGACCTTTGGGACAGATGCAATAGTGGCGGCAGGTAAGGGGTGTATGGGGCTCTCCAGTCTACCAGCTGTTGCAGCGGAGTTTCCTGGAAACTCCATGGCAAATCGCCAGTCTTTTTTGACTGGGCCGGGATTAGGCTGGGACTACCAGATCAGCATCCAGACTAGTCAATCCCAGCCCAGAGCTATCAGCCTGTGTCATCCAGCCAGGCCAGGGGAGAACACGGGCTCCTTGGCCCATGCATACAGGCCATGAGACAGATATCAGGAGCAAGTGGTTCTTGAGGCATGCTGGTCCCAAGTCATAAATTTTTCAAGTTTGCATTAGCATTTTTATATTATGCTTGGAAGTGGACCGAACACAGTGGTGAGATGTGTTTTGTACATCCAATGCCAGTCATGAAGTTAGTTCAAGCATACTGCATGATGCAGACGTTGTCAAAGGCAGCTCCCCACATGCATTATCATTACAGCTGTAATAGGTTCCATGTATCAATGGCTGTGAATCCATTCTGGGTTATAGTCTGAACTTGAAAGGAGTTCTCCAGGACTCTCAACCTAGGGCCTTTACAGACTACCAGAAATAGTGCAAATTGAGGCCACTTTAACTGCCCTGGCTCAGTGCTAAGGAATCATGGGAACTGTAGTTTATTGTGGCACCAAAGCTCTCTGACAGAGAAGGCTCAATGTCTCAGAAAAAAACTACAATTCCCATGATTCCCTAGCACCAAGCCAGGACAGTTAAAGTGGCCTCAATTTGCACTATTTCTGGCAGTCTGTAAAGGCCCTTACTTGGGCAACGTGGTTCAGCACCTTGGATAGTTCCTTTAAAGATCAGGCTAAAACCAGGAGATTCACCACCTCATTGACATGGACATCAGCTTCTGCTGCATTACAGTAATCCATGAATAAATGTGAAAATGCTCTCTACGTCCAAGAGAGTTTGCAGCTGTCAAAGCAACCAAAGCTGGTGGAATGTATTTTACATTAGGCAGTCAGCAATGTGTAAACATTCTCACTGTTTTCAAAGTTAATATTTCACAGCAACACCCATATCCAAAGTCTAACAAATAAATGCTACATTCTTGCTTACAGTTTGGCAAAAGACAACATCCCTCCGGTATTGAAGGCTCAAGCAAAGAGCTATTGTAGGGGCGCTATCCTGCATCAAGAGAAAGACCATGGCTTTCTTTGCTTTGTCACTCATCATGGCCACACAGTCTGTGAGTGTTGTCAGCAGAGGGTAAAGTGCTTCACTCCATTCACCTATGATTTCGAAAAGGAAAGAGACGGCAATGACTATTATGCTTGTCCTTTGTTAACCAGTCAGCTTGTAATTTAAATTAAATGCTGCTACATTTAAGGTGGGAGCCAGTGTGGCATGGTGATTTGAGTGCTGGACTATCACTCTGGAGACCAGGGCTTGAATCCTGGCTTGGCCATAGAAACTCACTAGGTGACTATGGGCAAGTCACACTTTCTCAGCCAAAGAAGAAGAAGAAGAAGAAGAAGAAGAAGAAGAATTTATTGTGTTACAAGCAAACAACCAGTTTATACAGATGTAAGAACATCTGAGAATAAATCTCAGCCTCAGAGATGGAAAAATCCCTCTGAAGAAACTTGCCAAGAAAACCCCATGGTAGGTTAGCCTTAAGGTCGCCATAAGTCAGAAACAACTTGGAGACACACAACAACAGCAAACAGATGGAAAATAGCATGCCTCTTAGTTACAGTTAAGTGACTTGCAGTGAATCAATGGCTAATATATGCCTTTCTCTTCTTTTGTCAGTGCAGCATTACGGTTATATGGATGATAAGCATGGCTAATATTAACATAAGTTAATTTTAAAAGGCAGTTTGAAACAATGATTTCAAGATTTGCAAACTCTGCTTAAAGCTAACCTAAGTTAATATTAGCCAAGGCTAGCATTGGTGGAGATGTAATGCTACATCACTGTTAATACTTTGCACGGATTTGCACAGAAGAGGGAGAAAGGAGTTGCAGCCTGTTCCTGATCTCTTCCCAATAGGCAAGACTGTTACATCTGCACTGGGTAGAAGGCTAGTAACACTGTCAAGATGTACCTTTTTATGTGAAATGTTTATTTCTTCTGGACGGCCTCTTTCTATCTCTATAATGAGACACTGCCTTTCTCTTAGAAACTAATTTTGCACAAGCACCAAAGAAACACATTCTGAAGTACATACAAGAATCCAGAATGCTAATCTAAAAAAAGTCGTGTTAATTTAAAACAAACAAAAAATTATAACATTTCATTTGTGAGAAGGAGACACACACAATGGGCAAAAAGGACTGTGGCCATGCCAGTCAGCAAATTTTGGAACTGTAGTCCAAAAACAATAACTTTTCCAAACTCTGGCTCTGTCCTTTACCATTCCTAATCTACTGATTTTTATTTTGTTTTGTTTGTTTCAATATTTCCATTCTGTTTCAGTCATGTTAACTGGAGTGGTCGCAAGCATACACTTTACCGTATCAAATCCAGGGTATATCTAGAGAGCAGAGTTGGAAAAGACTATTGATTGAAAAGATCACCAGATCCTGGGGGCTACACTTTAACCCAGGGGTAGGCAACCTTTCCCCTTTAAGGGCCGAAGGACTTCAGCTCCCAGAAGCCTCAGCCATGTTGGCCAATAGTCCCATGTTGGCCAACAGCTCCTGGGATTCTGGGAGCTGAAGTCCCTCGGCCCTTAAAGGGGAAAGGTTGCCTACCCCTGCTTTAACCCTTCAGCTAACTAGAAATTGTGCCCAGTGACATATACCGTATTTTCCGGCGTATAAGACGACCCGCGTATAAGACGACCCCCCATTTTCCCAGTCAAAATATATAGTTTTAGCACCTCCACCCTCCTTATCCTTATACCCGGTGTATAAGATGACCCCCCCCCCACTCTAACCACAGATTTTGCAGGTTAAAAAGTAGTCTTATACGCAGGAAAATAAGGTATTCTCTATCTGCAATGTAGAATGTGCGATTTGCTTTATAAGCTGTACAAAGTCAACTTTCTGAGTGCATCCACACTGCACAATTATAGGACTTTGATACCACTTTAACTACCATGTCTCCATCCTATGCAATCACGAGTTTTGGTGAGATTTGGTGAGCTCTGTTGCACTACTCTGGCATATAGCAGAGAATTCTAAATGTCACACCAAACTACAAATCCCAAAATTCCACAGGATGGGGCCATGGAAGCTAAAATGGTATCAAAGTCCTATAACTCTGTAGTGTGGATAACACCCTTAAAAAGGAGAAACTTCCCAAGTGGGATACACTGCAACATTTCTTCCTGGAAATCAAACCATTAAGTACCATTAAGCAGGACATCTCTAATTACTCATGGGAGAAAAGGTCATATCAGGTTTGCCTGGAACTACAATGATTTTGATTTTTTAAAAATGCAAAGGAAATTGTATTCTCAGCTCCTTGAGACTTAGATCCAGACTTAGAGCAATTATGAAAAGTTTATTTTCATAAATAAAGGTCAGGATTAGCAATTGCTATCTGTGTCCCATTTTGTAGATAATGAAAATTAAATTAAATTAATGGGAGTCATTTGATTATGTTCTTCTGTACACAGATTCCTCTCACATGAGGAAGGTTGTTCTTTGTGATTCATTTTTCCAAAACAAATGAGTACTCTAACCAAGATGTCTATTTGTACAATTAAAAATAAAGATTGTTCTTTGGTAAGTTTGTCCCAAAGACCTTTTCATAAGCAAAACCATTTGAAAAATGCCAGAGAATAATTTTCCAGGCGCTGCGATCTACAGAAATCCATAATTGTATATTTATAACAGCCTAGATAAGTTGACAGCAATCCAAATAATTATAATAAGTATCCATGTTGCTAAAACAAATGGAAACTTAAAAGAAACATAATGCACACAATTACAAATCAACATGGTTTTGCTTTTCAAAAATGACCAAGAAAAAATATGTTTTCCCATTTCCAAAGAAATTTATAGAATGACTTATACTTCAGCTGGGACAAAGACTGAATTTCTTCTAAGAAATGGTACAAGCATGTGCAAATGAGGACACAGGTGCATGTCACTTCTGAATTACAAAGCTTGGAAGGGACAAGCCTTGCCTACTTTTCATGATTGTTGTAAAAAGGAGGGAACTCAAAGCAATCATTACCAAGCACTTTATACACAGAAAAGTATTACAGAAATAGTAATAACGATAAATAAATCCAACAATAATCATATTTAGGCAGAGGTGTCTGTTGGCTGAGGTGATGACTCTGCTCCAGGTTTTAATACAAACTAGGCTCAGCAACTTGTCAAGCTTTTACAGATCAAACTTAAAAACTGGAGTTGATTCACCACCTTGCTGACAGGGAACCCATCCGCTGCCACTGAATTACGGTAAACCTACTGAAAAGAATGGGACTTGTTAGTCATAAAAACTTAAGTCCAACCAATTTAAATAGGTGTACTTTAAGTACAACTCACATTGGATTTCCCAATAAAAATATTATCAGTCTATTAGCACAGCAGGTAGTTTTTAGCTCTCAATCTCCAGACTGCAAATTAAATCAGGTCAAATTCAGATGGATGGTTGGCGTTGGCCTCACAAAATCTTCTTGGATGGCCTCTGCCACCAAATGGAGACGCATTTATTTATAGCCCATGACCATAAGGCCTAATTCAGTGCTAGCCAGCACCATGTAACCATCCAGGGAGAGGCAGCCATAGTCATAACCATACAGAAGTAACTATGGATGACAGCTTCCTCATCTAGAACATTTATAAATGTTCAGTCACATCATTATTATGTGTCAAAACTAACTGGCCAGGAATTCGGATTCCATCAGTATGTCCTTTCTTTTTCCTGCCATCAGGTTTCCCATCTACTGACCTAACAATATACTTTTGCCAATGAAGTGATATACATCTCAGCATCAGCAAAAGTCCTCTGTGTTAAATGCAAAGAAACTCTTTTTCATTGTCTGTTTTTTCCCCTCCCAGAACCAAAAGCCATGAAGCAAAGAAACCCATACAGACATACCTGGGCTGGATTCTTCAGGAGTAGGACTGCAATCTGCACAAAAATGGAGGCATTAACATGCATGATTAAGGGGAAGCAACACATGTTAAACATAAGCAACAGAAATGCTTAGCGCAAAGGCATTCTCAAACAATATTTTGGCAATGTGGCCCATCATTGACAGAATGTCCCATGGACCATCTCTCCTCCCAGTTAGGCCATTATAAAATACTCTGCATGCACTTATTTGAAACAATAAGTGGGACAAGAACAGCCCCCCATGGTCCAGTAGCAATAGGTGTCTATATGCCACAGAGTTTGAGAACCATCAGCTGAAGGGTTTGCAGTAAAAGCAGCTAAAGAAAAAAACAAAACACCAACAATTCCAGAGTGCTTGAAGCACACACGAGACATTTTTAAAGTGTACACCTAATGTACTTTACATGTACCACTTGAAAATGTAAAGTGTGGATACCACATATTTGCAAACACATATTTTCAGGAAGGTTTGTCAGGGAACACACACTGAGTGCAACACATTCATCCAGTGATAAGTTCACAAAAGAAAGGAGAATATCCTGGAATGATCAACCATGAACGAAAGGTATCAAATGCCAAATATCAAACACAGGAAGATGTATTAGGCCCAAAGATTAACAACTAAAGAATTAAATGCACATAGTTACATACAGTAGACAACTGTTCTAAGCAAATAATGTAAACAATCCAAGAAGCAAATATATAAGCAGATCAAATATACAATGATGGGTATAAATGCCATGTGATATATACAATCCAATTATCCCTAAGCCAATAAACCCAACAAGATGTACTAAATTGCATACCTCTAAGATATGCTAAACTGCATTCAAATATTGAGGTAAATGATGTACACGCATTCCCTCCACCACCACTTATTTGACAAGCTAGGGACCAGACCACTGTCAAAAACAAGAAATCATTGAAATGAGGAACCCAGGGCAGCAGTGAGAGTGCTATGAGTGCAAGAAACTGGCACACATAGTTAGAATACTTGGGTGGGAGAAGAAGAGGAGCGAGGGACAGATGGGGGTGTGTGGGATAAGGAAGAAAATCTCTGAATGAATACACCTGCATGAAGCTCACAACCATCCAACCCCTTTTCCATGAAGACATTTCTGACGGTGAGGTTTTGAGAGGAGTGGGATGCACCAAATGGAGGACCAAAGTTGTTCTGATGACTGTCAAAAGAGCCGATCATTGAAAGGGTGGGATTGTTTAATATTATTTTAAGGAGTGGGTGGGTTTATGGGTTTTATA
>JAIPUX010001232.1:67554194-67579465 GCA_020142125.1 Phrynosoma platyrhinos | reverse complement strand
ATAATAATAATAATAATAATAATAATTTCTATCCCACCCCTCTGCAAATGCAACTGGAGTTGCATTATTATTATTATTATTATTATTATTATTATTATTATGCCTGTAAACAGTTGAAATCCAAACAATAATAACCCTAGGTTCTGATATCATTTCGAGGTTCCTTCAAAGAGCATGTAAAATTACACTAATGATGGGCGAAGGAGGTTCAGTTAGTGCCACAGAACGCAGTTGAAGAAGGTTTCCATAAACCTGTAACATTATCAGAAGAAATACTCAAAGATGGACAAGGTCCATAGTGTTTCACTATACTATGGACATTGACCCTCTTTAAGTATTTATTCTGATAATGTTATTAGTTTATGGAAACATTCTTTAAGAACATTCTGTGGCACTAAGTAAACATTTTTCCACTGTGAAATAATATAGTGAAGACCATGGACCTTGGCTATTTCTCAATATTTCTCCTGAATAGCAGCTACTGGATAAAATTGCTACATTAATAGCAGCTACCTTGTTTGGGTATATTGATTTGTGGATAATTAGACTGTTTCTGTCCTGTTATCTTTGACCTTCCTCTGGGTTCATCTATTCCAGGGGTGGGGAAAAGTGTTGCCTGTGGACCACATGCAACTCCCGGGCTCCATTTTATTGTCCACCCAAATCCACCACCAGTCCAAAAAGCCCCAGGAACCCCAACACACACATACTTCTCTCCAACCACAACCCTTTCAGAACCCTGCACTCTCCAAAACCTTCTTTTCCTTTTGTTTCTCCTTCAAATTGGTGGCAGAAAGTGACACAATGTCACATCTTGTCACTATTTTGGAGGCGAAACACCAAGGGAAAAAGAGGAGATTTTGGCATGCTTGGGAGAGCAGGTATGACCAGCAGGGAAGTTGGGAAAGGTGGAAAATTGTCCCCTGAGCAGTTGTCCACCCCAATATACTCCTTCACAAATACTGTCATATATTTGCCCTACTTATATATTCAGCACTTGAACATTGCCTCTTAACTTCGAAAACTTTGCTTATAACAGTAAGTTACTGTGCATCCATCCTTTGTTCAAATACATTTTCATATGTTATTTAATGTTATTATTTGTTCATATATTTTGACCCTTTTATTCTTCATTCCTTTCCTGTCTTTTTTATTTACTTTAAAGGCCCTTTCTACTGATTTGGCTAGGTGCAGATTTGTGCTGTACAATGTAGGAAAAGCCTTCAGAATCCCTATAACACGTTGTAAATATTCAGCTCATGGGTGTTGTTTTTTTTTTAAATAAGCTACCAAATCTTAAAGTAGACCCTACTTTTCCTTAAATGAATGAATAAATGCTACTAACTACAGCTAGGAAAGCATGTCCCATGGATTATAATACTGGGCTGACAGGGACAGCCCTTCTATTTGGCTGAATGAGGCAAGCATCAGCTCAGGCATTAGATGTTTGGGAAATTGCCACAAGGCACTAAGTGAAAAAGCTCTGGGTGACAATGTGAAGTCGTAGGCTTTCATGGCCGGCATCCATAGTTTTTTGTGGGTTTTTCGGGCTGTGTGGCCATGTTCTCTGGGTGACACTTGGCTTGCCCTGTGCCCACTAGGCTACTGCCTTCAACTGTAGTCAAGGATTGCCCTGGGGCCCTTTCACATTACACAATTACAGTCATTCCTCCATATCCATATTCTTTATCCATGAAATCAACCATTCACAGCTTGCAAATATTTTTAAAATACATAAATTCCAAAAGCAAACCTTGATTTTGTTATTTTATATAAGGGACACCATTTTACTATGCCCTTGTATTAAATGGGACATGAACATCCACAAATTTTGTTATCCATGGAGGGGTCCTGGAACCAAACTTGGGTAGATACCAAAGGCCCACTGTATAACAGTATGATTACACTTTAACTGTTGTGGCTCTGTCCTGTGGAATTATGGGATTTGCAATTTATGGGAGAGCATTTAGGATTCTCAGCCAGAGAGCTCCAATATCTCATCAAATTCCAAACCTGGAATCATAGTGCTATAATTGTATACAGTCGCCCCTCCATTTTTGAGGGGATCCATTCCAGACCACCATCCCACAAAAACAGAAAATCGCCAATATTCAAGCCCCATTTTGTCCCCCTCCGTTTGCCACCTGTGAAGAGGCAAGGGATGCAGACTCCAAGTCCACGAAACGGAGAAGTGACTGTAGTGTGAAAGGTCACCTATTGTCAATGTTGAAATGAGATTCATTTGACATTACAGTCATTTTTTATTCATGAAATAGGAGAGAGGCACTATCTTCTTCTTTTCCTAAGTCTGGCCCTGCAGGCTTACAACAGGGCATTAGGAATACATGCTAATATCTTTCTCCCATTTCAGCATTTCTTTCCATAGGCTACAAGGAAAAAGCTGTGGATCTGTGGAAACAAAAGAGAAAGGGATGAAAAGGGAAATCTGCCTCTTGGCCACTTTCATTTTCATATAAAACTAAAGTTTAAGGGATTGGTGAGGAATCTGAGGAAAGGGAAATGCTATATTCAGATGTGAATATTTGCTCTCTTCTAATGAAGAGAGACTATGGAAATGAACAGTTAAGTACTAAGTATCTATTCATCATAAAAACTAAACAGCAGCTTTAAGGGACTGGTGGGGAAGCTGAAGAAAGGGAACTATATGTACTGATCATAG
Source organism: Phrynosoma platyrhinos (assembly GCA_020142125.1). Taxonomy (NCBI): domain Eukaryota; kingdom Metazoa; phylum Chordata; class Lepidosauria; order Squamata; family Phrynosomatidae; genus Phrynosoma; species Phrynosoma platyrhinos. The sequence goes on along the minus strand of JAIPUX010001232.1, from coordinate 67,576,785 downwards.
AATCATAGAGTTGGAAGAGACCTCAAGGGCTATCAAGTCCAATCCCCTGACAGTTGCTTCTGCATTTTGCTGAGACCTTGGGAAATATGTTTTTGTTTGTTTGTTTAATAATACAGAGTCTCTTAGCTAGCATGACCACTAGTCCTGATGGCTTGGGACGTCAGGGAATTGGTTGTCCAAAACAGTAACTCTTCCAATGTCTAACAGTAGCCTATATTATCCCTGCCAAAATGGGACCCTTAAGCTCACCCATCCTGTTTTCTTTCACTGACTCCTTACATTCCTCCAATTCTATTTAAAACAGAAGCATTAACATGTTTTGTCTTAGTGTAAAACCATATTCAAAACACATTCAGGACAGCCGGCGGTCCGAAGGGCCTTAATCCAACAAAACTTACATGGTACACTTATTATTTTTCTTATAATTACAACCATGCCAGAATCCTGTTGGTGCATTAAGCTAGTTTAACCACTCCAGTGTAGATGGTAGCAACAGAACAAAAAAAGCAACAGGTGCAAAGGCTGTGAAGAAGGAAAGACATTTTAGAAATAGGCTACTTGGGAGTTGGAAGATTTGTCTGCTTTTCCTTGCCACTGCTGTGCCACCAGTTCAACAGCTGGTGAAGGGCATCAACAGGTTTCCAAAACATGATTCCATGCCAAGGCATGAAAAACTGGACTAAAACTAATGTTCCACTGATGGCAAGAAATTGAAAGCCATTTAAAGCAAAAACTTAACAAATTGATTGAACGATTCTGTAGCTATTTGTTTTATGTAATATATTTTAAATTTTGGACATTCTAGGCATTAGGTGACATATTTCTAGGGAAGGGGGTGCTATGCCTACAGCACAGGAATGAATGTCATTCAGGCTAAAACTATGTATCATGGCAGATAAGGAGCAGCCATTTTAATGCAAAAATTTGTTGGTTTTTTTTTAGTATAAACTGAAGGATTATAATAGAAGTAAAAACATCAATACAAAAATCTTCAGACAGAAATGTAAATAAATGTTTTTGTCACTCTAAATCAGGGGTAGACAACCTTTCTCCTTTAAGGGCCAAGGGACTTCAACTCCCAGAAGCCTCAGCTATGTTGGCCAATAGTCCCATGTTGGCCAATAGCTCCTGGGATTCTGGGAGCTGAAGTCCCTCGGCCCTTAAAGGGAAAAGGTTGCCTACCCATGCTCTAAATTATGAGATTATGCTTCTGCTGCCCTGTTTCATTTGACAAGTTCATGTTATGGTAGTTTTTCTTCTTTCTACTGCTCTTAGCACTGGCAGAAACATAAACTGCTTCACCTCACTTTAAACTCATTTTAAATTCTTCCCATTTCTTCTCCAATCTCTCATTCCCCTGCAGATCTCTGCTCTCCTAATTTTGTTTCACTTTCTAAGCCAGAAATGTCTACTTCACCTGCTCAGCGGAACTCAGTTCTCTCTTGCCTCTCTTTACAGTTCAAATCCTTCACACGTCGTATAGTTACTCTGTTCCCTTGCAAGAAATATGTTAACATGCACCGACTCTTCTTGGCTTTTCACCTCCTGACAGCAGTCTTAACTTTGATCAGTTAATAGAAGAACATGAAAAGCTGCCCCCCTTCCTCCATTCCATTTTCCTTTTTCCACTTACACGAGCCTTTGTTTTGTTGGATATGTAACATACTTTTACTGCCTATAGCTTAAAAGGCATCATAATCTGTACTTTTAGATTAAATAATAGTGGCAGGGGATTGTTTTGTCTTTCATTTATACAGCACTCAGTATAACTTCTGGAAAGTTAAGAGCATCCTGTTTTTAGCAAATTTTCACATGATGATGTTGTAGCACTTTCATGTATTTTAAAAGACCAATTGAAGAATTTGATTTATTTCACTCTGTACATGCTAACATCAAAGTGACTGGACACATCTTCAACTGGACACATCTTCAACTGAACACAACATTGAAATATGTTGATTTATAACTTCAATGGTTTTCAGCCAATAAGTAGCAGGAAGCATCTGATGAATTTACAGGGAATGTTTGTCACATTAAAAACAACACTACTTTGTTTTTGTAAGCAGCACAGGGTTATATATTAGATGCTCAGCAGCTTGGTTTAATCCATTTCTTAATCACCCATCTGATGTGAGAGATTGCAGCACTCCTTAGCAATCATTTTTATTCATTTGATTTAGTCAACCAGTTTTTATACACATTCTCCCACACTTCCCTCATAAAAGATCATTTGTAAAAGTGCGTTTTGCATCTGCAACCATAAACACACCATTAGTTTTCAAATTAGGTAAACCATTTCATAATGATAAATACACTAAATTAACTTCATTCTTATATCTGATGCTTGACAATAAATAACTCAAGAGATAAAAGCTAAAACCATTTGCACACACCCAATTGTTGATCTCACAAATTAAAAGACATATTACAGTTAATTAATGGAATGTGATAACACTTTACTTTTTCTAAATTATACTATAAAATATTTACTATGAAATGTCAGTGAATCACAAACATACATAATTGTAAGGAAGTGCAAAGAAGAAACAGTATGAGAAAGGATGTTTCTGTCAACTTCTGATTAATTTTCTTTTAAGGTATCTTTTGAAATATGATATAAGTACATAGAATGCATTGATTCCGCACTTCTGTGTGGAAGAACTATTATTTTTTAAGATATCCTTCTATGGAACACATAATTTGTTAGAGTCTAACCATTAGACTTGTTCTGATGTTATGCCTGTGGTTTTGTAACAAACATGTAACGTGGATGTGACACACAAATGAGCATGTATCTTTAAGAATCAGTGTACCTGGGTGTAGGGAACAGCGACTTTTCCAGGCACATGTTGGAAAGATGTCAATATATACATGTAACATCTACAGCCAGCATAATGTGTGAATATACCCTCTATCTCAGCTTTCCAAACTGTTCTCCCCTTTCTCAACAGAAAACACTTGATGAAGACTGCATGTCCATACTCCTTCTAAAAAGGATTCTGCTAAATAAACGTCCATCATACCCATATTTACTTGAATGTATGAGCCTGATCATGGCTCATTTTCAGCCTAGTTATTTTCTCATTTAACTGATCATTTTGGAGGTAGGGATTAAGGAATTCGGCATATTGCCTTCTGTGAGTACAACTATAATCTTTCAAATCCACACCTCCTCATGGCTTACAAATTTCCTCTTCTAATGTGAGTGGGTAAACAGCAACTTGCTGTCCTCCAGATGGTGTTGGACTCTAACTCCCATCAACTCCTAGCAACCAGAGCCAGGGATGAACAACATGATGAGCTGCATTCCAAAAACTTCTGTAGGGACTTACCCCTGAAGCAAACCATTTCTGCCAATGCACAAGCAGATGGACAAAAACATCTGAACTGCTTTTCAGGCCTCAGGGTATTACTCCTAAAATTTGGCTGGCATCTTACTTCAAACCTACTTTGCAACTTTGAAGAAACATGCCCCTTGCAAATGTATTTGTATGTGTTCTGCTGTGGCCTTTATCAGCCTACTGTCTCCAGTTGTTTGTTAGCTGATCTCTTTCTAGCTACAGGGTATGTGGGTAAGAAAGAAACCCAGAGAAATAAAGAGACTGAGTAACAACCTTTGTGTAGCTGATGAACAGTGTTATGCTCTTAATGGGGATTTCTGTTCTGATAAATCTTCTACTTAATTCACTGAATAGATTTCAGCTTTTATCACTAATTCTGGAGACAAAACCAGAGGCCAGTCTAGAATCTCCAGGTGACTGAAATGGCCATCATCTGTCATTACTGCTTAAGCTGGCTATGGAAGATATAGGACAGGAAAAAAAATCTGGAGGATCACAGTAGCCCTTTCCTGGCTCAAGAGTTCAAGAAGATCAACTAAATATATGCTAAGATGGCAGCTACTCACATACAAATGCAGGTATATGGCCTGCAGAGAATGCTGTACTCTCAACAGAATCAGAAGCAGACCTTATCAACTATAGGACTACAAGTGCAGAAATAGCATTTTTGATCCCCTGAATTATAATGCTGCACAGTGGCAAAGATTAGGAGATCTTGGATACAGATCTCACTTTAGCCATGTAGTTCCTGCATAGCTTGACGCAAGCCAAACACAGCCTCAACTTTGTTACCTAAATATCAGAAGGATAATATACGACCACTTCTTTTCAAGTTTGTTTTAAAGATGTTAAAGCAAAGTAGTTTGAGTCCTTTGGGAAAGTATTATATGAAATTTAGGAATGGGCCCAAAAATATTTGTATCCAGTTCTGATGTGTTTTTAGAAATAGGCTAAGTAGCACAATTCTGCAAGGGGAAGGGGAAGCCAATTTCCAGAATCTTCTAAGCTGACTTAAAGAGAGGCTGATACACCTTTAAACTGTATGTTCCCACATGGCTCAAAAAAGTATTTAAAGTAAAATAAAGTCAATTTGAACTGACTCCACCTGCCTGGTAATTCAGTCTAGAGCTCTAAGATACATGGCGGGATTTGTGCAATGGGTCCTACAGCTACATGATGTGAAGCCTTTAAACATCACAGCAGTAGTTTAGGATGAACTGAGGAAAAATAGTTCCCACTGTTCAGCTCTAACATGGGGAAAGCCCTTGTCTTACTGATTAAGAAAATTCACACAGAGCATGATGGACAAAAGGCTAAGAAATATGTCAAAGCAGAGCAAAGCAGCAACAGGAAGAAGCCATGGCTGTCATCATACGCACTTGTGATTCTGGGATAATGGCATGCAGAGGATGACATTGATGGTGATGATGAGGGTGATGATTGGGGTGATGAAGATGCTGTGGTTGTATTTAAGGCGTTTGGCTTTATCCAATATGCACGGGTATCCTGTTTACCTTTCTTGCTAGAACAGCTGATGTCACATTGGAAAACATCTTCACAGCTATCACTTTGCAATCGCTCTTTCTGAAGAAGTTTGTCCACCCTCTGGATAATGCATTCAAGACTTTTGTCAACATTGATCCAGACTTTTTCCTGGAAACAAAATCCAAACAAACATATGACTTTGTGCTCTTATGGCTTAATAAATAAATAGGGTATAGGACAAGCTATTTTTAAAATTTTCATTAAAGGGAGAGTCAAAATAGCAGATAGAAAGCCCAAGAATTTGCATGAGCCAAATGATCACTGTAGTGGGCTCAATCAAAGCCACATCCATTCTATCTTTCAAAATATTCTTTCCCATTATCAATGTTTTTGTATGGTGACACGTTTTATAGGCACACACTGAAAAACAATTATGATATGCCTTTCTCTATATTTTACTGGAAAAGCTGCACCTCAAAAATTTGTTCTAGCCATTTCAATTAACTTAGCAACATGCAATAGTCTTCACTATTGCAATAAAACATGCAATAGTTTTTATAGTTTTTTATTGCTCATGAAAGAATAATCAGTTAAAATTATCAAGCTGACTGGTCTTTCATCAACGATTGTACTACCACCCAGATTTTGTTTTCCTTATGAAAATGCTTATGGAGAATGAAGAGAGAAGGAGTACCACATCACTGTTCCTCAGTGACCTCTTTGAACAGACTGCCTCAAAACATCTAGAGACTGTGACGTGGTGGTCTGTACCTTCATTTACTGGAAGCTTTCTTTCAGTGTTAGAGTTGCTTCATGCAAGAACTGACCATGAAGTTAAAAAACCTACCCATTCTTCTTCATGCCAGTCCACCTGCAAAGAAGATCGGCTATTTCTTCCTGTCCATCTGGCCACAAGAGTGTCTTGGTCATTCCTGAGCACCACTTGTTCTTCCTCTGTAGAGGTCGGAGAGGCCTTTGAGGCTATATAATCTGGCCTGGCTGCATTCAGTGCATGGATGGAATTTGCCAACAGCTTACAGTCACAAACAGTGACAAGCTGCCTTGTCTAGAAAAGATCAAAAATGACATACAGTGTTTATAAAAAGTATTATCTATTTTTAAATAATATTTCTAAATTTGTTATTTTATCTAGCTTCCCATGCATTTTATCTCAAGACAACATGAAGCCATACTGCCTTACAATGAAGGCTGGTGGTTCCCATGCCAGCAGAGCAGTGAGTCTATTCCATGAATAGCTTGAAAGGAGCTCTTTAATGTGCTGAACCTTTTTAGGAATAAAGTTCAGCACTTTGGATAGTTTCTTTAAGCAATGAATTAAATAAAACCTGGAGTGGATTCACTGCTCTAACATGGATGCCACCAGCTGCCACTATTGCCTAGCTGGGTGATAGACAGGCAGCACTAATACAGAAATCATATAATGGTGGAGAAGTGTCTTTCATTCACCATTGTGCCCTCATTATACTCATAAAGTGCATGGCTGTTATGAAATCTCAGACCTTCATACTGAAGGTTTTAATTATAATTTAACTAGAATAACCCCTTATGACCATTCCAACCATCACGAAAAAAAGCAGCTGGTTTCCCATATAGGCTGCTAAAACCAAATTTTGGTGGAAAGGGAAGAGATGCAGAAAGGGAAGAAATTGCAGATATTTCTACAATGGTTTCTTGGTATGCTCTGGGGTTTGGTTCCAGGACCCTCTGTGGATACCAAAATCCGTGGATGCTCAAGTCTCATTAAATGTAATAGTGTAGTAAAATTATGTCCCTATATAAAATGGCAAAATCAAGGGTTGCTTTTTAGAATTTATATATCTATATCTATATCTATATCTATATCTATATCTATATCTATATCTATATCTATATCTATATCTATATCTATATCTATATATATTTGAATACTTTCAAGCCATGGATGCTTGAATCCATGGATCAAGAATCCATGGATACAGAAGGCAGACTGCATTTCTCATTATGTCTAGTCCATGTCATCCATATCATTTAGGTTCAATTACAATGTACAACAAAACATCTTAATAAAAATCAGATAAACATATAAAGTGAAAATATAAATATATAAAAAAACATTAAAGCCTAAGTAAAAAAAATATTTTCCAGAAAATGGGCTTTGGCAAATATCCAGGAAAGAGAAATTCAAGAAATGCAGGACAACTGCTAACAATGCCTTGTTATGTTTCCTTACAGCCTAACCCTACTGTTCAAAATGGATACATAAGGGGAGTTCTCAGTGAATGTGAGAGGGATCACAAAAGGACACAGAAAAATAACGTCCCATACCTTGTCGGCCAAAATGGCAAGCGTTCGTTCAAGTCCATTGGCTGATCTGTCCTTGGCAGCTCTGGAGAGTCTTTCTGCATAGTAACTCACTTGAGTTTTCAGGGTATTGATTTGTGCAATAATCTCCTTTGCACGAATAATGTCCTGCGGTATATATATTATTGACTGGGATGTGGTTGAAGTGCTGAGGGCAGCAAAAAAGAATCAGTTTTAAACAATATCTGGGCACTGCAATTGCTTCTTTTTTCATGCTAAAAATATAGCAGAGCAGTAGTAGTAGAAGAAGAAAATACAGGCAACATTTTCTTCAAATTAATGATCAAATTTGAAAAGACTCACAGTACACAACAAGGTCTAATATGCAAACTACCATCACGGTGCTACTCTGCAGCGAATAAAAGCATTTGGAAGCAGACAGACAAATTGCACATGCCATGTGATTGTTCAGAAGTCACATACAAGAGATATAGAAATGCCCAAGAAGAGAGGGTAGCAATCATGGAATGACAGGAAAATGGTAAGGAAGAGTCCTCTAAAGTCCCTTAGCTTAGTCCCTTCCCTTGCACATTCTTTATTGATTCTAATTAACATTTTATCATTTGGCCAAAAAGCCTCTGGGCCATTTGTGAACAACCTGTTGCTCTAAGGACACAGGAGGCCCTTGGTCTACTGGTCCCTACTGGTTTTAGTCCCACCCACTACTTCCATGCAGCTCCTGACAGATTACCCTAAAGAAGGTGATCCTCAGTAGAAAAATGGCAGCTCAGCCTTGATCTAGCCAGCTGCATTATCACCACCATGTAATTCACAACTAACTAAATAATGTTCACACATGCCTTTGTCCCAGAAAACTAAAGTTTATTTAGCTGCATTTTTTAATATTTCTTGCCAGTTTGAAGACTCTGGTTTAGTCAAAGCCAGGCTTGAGGAACTGTTGATCAGCCAAGGCAAACACACCACCAGCCATGTTCTGCATGGCCCACCACTGCTTGATATCTCACTAGATCTTCAAAATATTTTAATGGCTGACCAATGTCATCAAATTGTTCTTCTGTGCAACTGGAAGTATTGTCAAGAGGATATCTCTATTATCAGAATGTTAGAAAGAAGACTTTAGTGACACACAACATCCTGTTGAATGAAGTGCCATGTGGGTGTATCAGCCTGGATGTATGTAATGTTCTTTTTAAATCAAGAAACCTTCTATAGTCAGTATCGAAGGGGGGTTGCAGACCGCCAGAAATAGTGCAAATTGAGTCCACTTTTAGGGTTAGGTTTAGTGCTAGGGAATCATGGGAACTGTAGTTTTTTCTGAGACATTGAGCCTTCTCTGTCAGAGAACTCTGGTGCCACAATAAACCCATGATTCCCTAGCACTGAGTCAGGGCAGTTAAAGTGGACTCAATTTGCACTATTTCTGGCAGTCTGCAACCCCCCTAAGTCTGACTGTGGACCATGTTAGATTATAAGGAACAGCTTCCAGTCCAGAATGGGATATGTCATGTTCAGGAACACCACTCTGGGAATATTCGGCTCTTGTGGCACATATTCTCTGCTAACAGCAAAAGGCTTTAAAAGGCTAACATTGGAGCATCTAAGTTCTAAACTTTGAAAGTTGTTTCGAAAACAACTGTTTGGAGGGAAATTGACTAGAACTCAAGGAAGTCCAAGTATAATAAATCTAAGTAGAAAACAAATTAGCAGTTTCAAGACTATACTAAAGTCCCTCAGCAGAGATGTTCCCATGCTGTTCCTCACACAGTAGAAGAAAAGGAACTAAGGGAGAGGTAGTTAATGGTGTCACCGGGCAGAGGAATCCTGACCAAAGTCTCCTCAGTTCTAAAATGCTTTGAATGTGGCTCAGCACAGGTTAGTTTTGGAGATAATGAAGAAATACGTTTATTAAGATTCAAGAAACTGGTGCATAATGGATATGTGTTGTTAAGTATCCAGGAAGTAACTTGACACTGATAAAAGGAATCTGAAGAGGCTACTTTTGGGCTTTCTTTTAAGAATGCAATAGCAAGACAACTGTCAAAATATGTGGGTCATTTGCATTCTACACATCATCTGTTTTCAGAACACGAACTGTTGATTTTTACAAGGAATAGACACATAACAAAAGTATTTGTTAAGACCAATTTTTCTTACACTACAGGGGTGATACCATGCAGAACTATAATATAATTAGCAGCAAAGTGCATGCAGTACATATTCTGGTGAGGCTCATATTGAAAAGCAAGGAAGCAAATCTAGTCTCAGAATGAGAGGAAATAAATCACTTGAAGGCATGAGGTTCACACATTCTGCTTCTGCAATCATTCTCCCAAATGAACAGCTATCATCCTTCACTGACAACATGAACTATAAAAATAATGTTTAAAAAACTCTCAAATAATCTGAAAGATTTATATACATGTATGTATTCACAGAAAGCTTAATACAACAGTGCTTTCAGGAAAAAATATCAACTTGTTTGAGAAACTAAATTTGCGAGATAATGTTTTAGTGTAGACACTGATTAACTGGAATATAATAACTGTGATTAATTTGAATCTGTATGCTTTGCAATCCCCAGAAAGGCAAACACAAGTAACACGGTTTCATCATGTATCCAGAATGCAAAACAAACCTTCGGGTTTTCATGCTGGAGATCTCAGAAAACAACCCTACACATTCAACTGTTTAGTCCCCTAGAATCCAAGAGCATTCAATCTAATTCTTAAATGAGCAGAGGCAAATTCATGCATTGAGACTGAAGCCTAGTACTAGATCTCATCAAGGTCTAAACACAACTCTTGCACAAGGACTGTCCCATTCCTTTGAATGGTGGAAACAGATCTCCCCACACCGTCCTTTCTAAAAATGGGTCCAGATTTTCCACTGAAATTAATAAGTTAGCCCCTGTGAGCATGGACCTATGTGTATGTATTCAAACAACTATGACTAGGCTCCACAGGAAAAATAGGAGAGGCATCAAACTACTAGGTTCTAATACAAAATATGGCTTACTGAGCCTGAACCTACTTTACCAGCAGGGTATAGTTTTGTAAGACATACAGCATTTTTTGGGGGGGGGGGCTGGTACTGAATGTGTCCTCTCATATCACTGATGCACCAGTCACTGGAAGATAAGAATAAAGGTTCCCAGACTAGAAAGTATGACCTACCGGCATTTTAAGCCCCAAGTAGCCCATATTTTACAAATTTAAGCCACAATGCATCCTATCTCCCTCCTACCACAATCCAATGTGCCATCTTATAATTAAGATGTTTATTATAACTATGGAAAAATAATGTTAAGCTATAGCAAAAGAAGGAAAGTCCTACTAGTAACCTGAATCTTTTTTGAGTTGTTAAAAGGCAGCATGGTGTAGTGGTTTGAGTGTTGGACTTTGACCCTGGAGAACAGGGTTTGAATTCCCACTAGCCATAGAAACGCATTGGGTCATAGTCACTCAGCCTCAGAGGAAAGCAAAGGTAAACCCCTTCTGAACAAAACTTGCCAAGAAAACCCCATGATAGGTTTGCCTTAGGGTCACAATAAGTCAGGAATGACTTGAAGGCACACAGCAACAGCAACTAACAAGCAGTTACCTAAAGCTATTTGAAGAATTCCAGTTAAATTGTCTCCTAATATTCTAAAACTCAAATTTTAGTCATCAGTGTTAGCTGTTCATTGGTAAAGCAAACAATCCAGGTGGAAAGGACAATTTCATCATACAGTATAGTTCAATAAACAGCCATGTTAATTTAATGACACAAAATCAAAACAAGCCAAGATGCACAGCATTTAAAAAGGAAACAAAATCAAACATTGTCTACACAGTAATACATCAACTTTTCTTTAAAAAGACTAGAGCTCTGTGCTCAAACTCAGAAACATAAAACTCACCAACATTCCTCATAACTGCTAAAAAAAAAAGAAACCAAAGGAAAATTAGCCATTATTTGTTAGCAAATACCAAAAACAGAAAACAAAGCAAAGCAATATTAGATAAATATGTTAATTGTTTTAATAGTTTCCACTAAGGCTTGGTTCATGTTGTTAAATTTGTAAGCAAAACAAAATCACAGTTAATGCAAAATGGTAGATAACATGCAGCCCATAGATTTTTGGCTGTATCATCACAAGGGGTAAATTACACACTACACAGGGCACTGTGACTGCAAAATGTATGAAGAGCTCATCAATCTGGAAGCTTCAGCATCCAAAAATCTATGGCTGGGGTGCATGGAACAACATAGTTCATTTGTATGGACCAGCAGGGGTAGGATGCTTTGTGATACCTTTCCTAAGCCTCCCATACTGCATAGCTAGCTGTTTTTGAAATGGAAGGAACTCTCAAAAGCAGATTCTGATATCTAGGATCAAATTATGAGATGTTGAAGCCCTAAACTCTCTCAGGTTTAAGAGTATCACTTTGTCAGAGTCCCAGGTTTATTATTTTATTTATTCTATTTCTTTTATATAGTACCTTTCTCCTGGATTGGGACCCAAAGCAGCTCACAAAAAGATCTGCTTTAAAAAAGGGACAGGTTATACCTTATCCTGGAGCCTCTGACCTACGTTAATCCTTCCTGAGAACCCACTACCAGCTACAAATATAGTAGCATGTGCATGCCATTGTCTACAAAGCCAGGACTACCAAGTCCCCATGTCCCCTGACAGAACAGACTTGAACAGTGGGTTCAATGTTAAAAAATAAAACCTTTTTATTTTAATGCTTCTCTAAACCTAGAATGTTGTTTTTCCCAGTTCATTTAGTTATATTCCTATGCTTTCATAATCTTTCCTTGAATGCACACGGCACTCTCTCTTTTCACCTGGCTAGAACTTTGCCTAACTAATTCAATATTTTTCTCAATTGTCCAAATCCCTATTTGGCTCTAACAATGAAAACAAGGCTTTTTCTGTTCCTCTCCTCTCCTTCCAGACCCCCTTTCAACATTCCTTTTAATTGTACTGGCTGAACCCAGAAGGGAGGCAGAATTGTCCACCATAATTCATATATATATATATATATATATATATATATATATATATATATTCAACAATTGTGTAGATTTTGGAATTTAGATGTATGTATTTATTTGTGGCTTTTAAAGAGGCGCCACATAATCTGAGGCCCCAAACTGTAACTCGCATAGTTTAAGCATAAATCTAGCACTGCTGATACAGTGTGCTGTCCAAACCAATGATGGAGGATATTTTTTTAAAAAAATAGGTGGACGTGCTCAAGCCCTTGAATACACTTAAATTATTCTTTGAATTCTGACCTATATATGGGTTGCATAACGACATCTATCCAGATAATCTTTGCTATGAGCAAGCAAGAGGGAAGGGTTGCACATGGGACACAGGAGATGAAACTGAGTGAAGAAGCAAATGCAGTGAGTTACCTCACTTCTCTTCACATTCTCTGTCATGTAACACTGGTCCAAGTATATTAAAACATCCAACATTTTTACAGATGTGTACATGGCATTATAAACAATAAATTATTATGATATGAATTACAAAAGATGGGGGTTAAGGGCTTCAATCCAATTGCTAGTCCCAATTACGGAAGACCTGAATCAACTGCTGAATTGTAAGTCACCACTTATGTAAATCCAACTGATACAGTGGGTTTATTCTAAAGACCGGCATTTAAGTCATGAGATATTATAGCGATTCTTACTAGCAGAAAGGTTTGTACAGAAAGAATTTCTTAATAAGAAAATCAGTATTCCTTTTTTGAAAGGAAAACTAAAATTTATTCTAAATTTGATTATATTTTTATCTCAGCTATTAGTGATCTGATGTGAAGTCGTAGGTTTTCATGGCCGGCATCCATAGTTTTTTGTGGGTTTTTTGGGCTGTGTGGCCATGTTCTAGAAGAGTTTCTTTCTGACGTTTCGCCAGCATCTGTGGCTAGCATCATCAGATAAATTATTAGTGATCTATTAGTGAAACTATTAGTGATCTCTTAACAGGACAAATGTACATTATGTCAGAATATGCAGAATGTGTAGCTCAGTTCTAATCACATGCAGTTAATGCAAAGCATGAATATGTGTTCTGGCAATGCATGGGTGATTTCACAGAACCGGGAAGAATCTGAGAAACTATCCTTGCATTGCTAAATTACAGATGCTTTATAGCGCATAGTGAAAATTAAAACAAAAAGGAACTGTGAATGCACAGGATGCACATTGTTGCATAGAAAATGTAGCAGACCTAATTTCAATTTCTCATCCCCCACTAGAGTGTACTCCCCCAACCGTGCAGCAAACCACACTGCGGGGAGGGGGTGGTTTGATGGTCTCCATGAAGAGATGCTGGAATCATGCGCTTGGCATTTGGCGCCAAGTGTTGGTCATGTGGAAGGAGTGGAGGCACTGGAAATTTAATAACCTGCCCCCCTTTGCATGCCCTCTTTGCTCTTCTCACTGTGATCTACCCGCCAATCCACCCTCAGTGTAATGTGAGCTAAACTGGTTGTTTCAGAGCTGGGTAGGAATTTTTCCCTCTTTACCTGGGATTTTTTGCCTACCCCACACTGTATCTGATGGGACCTGAAGAACTGGTTATGAGTGATGTCTACATAGATTCTCACTTGACAAGTTATGGGGAGGGGAAATTTATTAGATCGGTATAAACCTTGGCACCCTTTTGGTGAAAGACCAGGCTCTGGAACTGTCTCTATGGGTCATGGGACTTGGCAGAATGGAGAAGGAGTCTGCCCTTGGGGCTGACCTGGTGATTTATTGTCTCTTATAAATCTTGTGACTTGCAGGGAGAACCCCCTGGGTTTGCCTTCCAGTAAATAACTGTCCAAGCAGCAACCAATAGTTTTGGAGGGCTCCCAGGGTCAGATGTTTTGACCAATGGAAGGCTGGGGAACCTTGTCACAGATTGATGCCTGGGCCTGAGCTGGACTTGAATCAGGTTGTTCCCCCACACACACACTTTGCTTATCACCAGGTCCAAATTCAATTAAATAGGGTATTGGTCAATAAGGTGGCCCTTATTCAACCCATTTACTTGTGTCTGGTCTCTTCATTTCATGGTTGGTCATCAAGAGCCCACTGAATCAATGGGGTTTACCTAAGTGTTAAGAGAAATCTAGGGTATGTACCCTTACATACCTAAATAGAAAAATGCCTAAAATTGTATTATTGGAGCAAACAAATGCAATTTATGATTTAAAGAGGTTTTTGTAGTATTGTTAAATAAGTATTCTCAAGTACCTGACTTTCCTGGTTAGTCTTTTTTTATTTATCTAAGTATTAACATACCATTCAGCACTTGGTTCCTCTAGTCTAGTTAGGGTGAGCAATCAGATTATGGCCAGAACATCACAGTATTATGTTTCATTACAATTTAGATATCTTTTCCCCTCCAAAGAAAATAATAGTTCAAAGTATCTTACAAATATAAATGCAAAATTCACAACAATCATAAAGAGACATTCACAAGCTAAAAGCATCAAGGAAAAAAAGAAAATAAATAAAAATGAATGATGAAATAAAATAATGAGGTTACTGTCATTGCCACTTCTTTCAAATATTCAAATATCTGAAAGAGTCAGGACAGCGAACACATGAGCTCAAATCCTACTTCAGTTATGGTGGCCCTGGGCAGATCGCACACTCAAGTCTCAGTGTTTACATGCATACCTCACAAAGGCAAACTATACAGTCTACATGTGATGTCAACTAAATAATAATAGCTGCAGAAATGGATTATACTAGATGATCTATGTTCCCCCCAGCCCCTGGATGGGGGAAACACAACTTAATTAGCAGATGGACACTGATCTTTTCGAAACAAACTCTTTGCAATAGGAAATTTGACATTTAAATTTGGCTGGAAAAATCTAGATTTTACTAGTTATTCTTAAAACCTGGATCTCAATGTCAGTAGCTTTTTATCTTGCAAACAGAATTTAAAGTTTGTTTCCTGCACTGAATCTCCCAGCACGCACATGGCCAGAAGGTGGAGGGGCCTACCTGCATAAATACACTTCCATGCCATCTGAACTAAGGACTACAACTCCAAATTTTGAACAAATGCAGAGCTATGACTAACATCGTCAATCCCCCCCCGTATCATTTTTAACACATTTCCCTGATGAAACAGCCAGCAGAGCTTTGAAAGTTTGCATCATGTATTATGTGCATTTTGGTTGTTCCAATAAAGATATCACTGTCCTGTGGATTTTGGATGATACTGTATCTTAAATCCCACATATTTCATATTTACAGCTATATGCTAAGTTGCAAAAAAGTGTTTAGCATATGAAGCTAAAATATATTAGCGATGGGAGGCTTCAATCTAAGTCTATGTGATAGATTTATTAACAGAGATTGCAGAAACCACTGTTTTTACAAAGCCACTTTCTGCTGGTACAAGACTAAGTAAATTTGATGTTGCTTTGGGAGCAAAGCAACAGGGAGCACATGGAAAGAAGATCAGGCTACTCTGTACCTATCCCCCAGAAATATTTTCCTATGTAAATAGCTGTTCTGATGGACAAGGAGCACTGATAATACATATAGTTTCCTGAACTGCGAAACAAAACAAAACAAAACAAAATGATGTATCCATGAAACTATTGTTATATTATGGCTACCTTGAGGCTGTCTTCCTTTGATGATGTTTAGCGATCTGACAAAGATACCAGATATCTTGGACATAATCTATACTCTACAAGCAAACAGTGCTGCTACTACTTGTACATGTTTACTTTTTCTTAAGAGCTCTGCTGCACAAAAAGACCTAAAGCCCAACCTAGTGAACAGTAATAACAACAACAATCTAATGAATAAAACATGCAGTGGTGGAAGCAATTTTCCTAATATGCTTATCATATTCCTAATATACCACCAAAGGTCTGCAAAGGCAGGCAGACCTATCCCAGGAGGTTCTAGTCTTTATCAAGTCACAGTTCTTATCCACAGGCTGAAGAGGTACTTCTGAACTACAAACTACAGAATCCCCCCCATCCCAAATTGCACAGGATTCTGAGAGTTGTAGTCCAAAAATTAAGATTTTGAAGCTCTATCACAGGCATTGATGGGATGTGTGGAATATGCACAGGATGAGAACAGAGGCATCGTATTTTCCATCGTATAAGACGACTTTTTAACCTGCAAAATCTGTGGCTAAAGTGGGGGGGTCGTCTTATACGCCGGGTATAAGGATAATAAAGATAGAGGTGCTAAAACTCTATATTTTGACTGGAAAAATGGGGGCTCATCTTATATGCGGGTCGTTTTATACGCCGGAAAATACGGTACGTTTAAAATTAAATTAAGTTTCTTCCACTGTGATTTCAAGCAAGACAGGTTGCAAAAAAAGAAACAGCTACATGAATGCTCTCCACACTCATGTAACATCTTTCTGGACGTTTCTTTTGTAATCTGTTGAAACCATATATATATAGAAATTGCACAGGAAGAATCTTTCAAAGCTTTTTTAAAAAATCAGTAAAGATATGGACACCTCATATAGTTTGTAGCTATCCAACTTATCTCCCTCATTCCACCCAATGTGATTTTGACAGTCAAGAACACAAGAAAACTAGTGTGGTATTGTATGAAAAGCATTACTGAATGCTTTTTAAAAAATCTCTGTGTAGGCATGTCCTATCCTTTCCCCAGTAGTTTCTTTTTAGGTATATAAGACATAACGTTTGCATTACATATTATGTGAGGATCAACATACAGGGTCAGTAATGTGACAATTCCAGTTATTTCAATTTGCACATGATTCCACTGGAGAATCATGCATCTTACCAGAGATTCAAACTCTTAAGTACCATGTTTTCAATGTTATAGTGGAAACAATCAAAGAAGAAATATAAATATTAGATTGGAAACAAATAGTGGAAACAATCAAAGAAGAAATATAAATATTAGATTGGAAACAAAGAAAGAAGAACTCTAAATTACACTTGTTTCAAATATGGTGCTACAGAACGCCCTGAAAATGTATTTCCTTAAATTGAGGCTTCTGCACAGTTCTGTGGAGGAGAAAAATCTCTAATTTTCTGACATTATAATGTGTAGATAAAGTAGGGATACCAGGAAAGGTCAACTGGCATTTATCATCAGCAACTACTTCTTGATCTGAGAAAAGCACTGACTGATTTTTCTATGGAACCCTACAATCAAAGTTAAAAGGCCAAGAATACAAGCTCTCACGATGGCAATAGTATTCTCAGCAGTGGTTATTGCCAGATTTACCAGAAAGATACACCAGAAAACCAACAAAAAACAGTTCAGCTATTTTTCCTTCTGTGTTCAGTTGGAAAAAAATGCATTACATTATTTATGTGTGTCTGTATTCAAATTATTAAAAATTAGGAGAAATTTTTAAAGACAAATTTCCTAGAAAACTCTCAAATGTGTTCCTTAAATTTGCTGGGGAGGAGAATGCAAAAGGAAAAGAAATATATCAAATGTAGTGAGTATATTAAATCAGATGACCAAACATGCCTGTTGTCACTAGAAGTGAAAGTCATTGTTATCTGAAGCTTGATACAATGGGTTTTTTAAAATTTAGGGAATAAAACAAGGGAATTTAGGGAATAATGCAAACCAATTAAGAGAGATTCTCCAAGTGTTCCTCTTCTCTCCCCATCACCAGCACTTTCTTGCTAGGGGCTGGCAATACTGGCAACAGAGCAGGTGGGTACCCAGGGAAGCTGCTGACTCCATTAAGATTCAGCACCTCAAATCAGAATCCCAGTACCAGCTTGGGTACTGTAAAAACAAAATTTCATGTAGTTTCTTAACCTTCTGCACAGAAACGCATCATATTCATACATTGGGGAAGTAAATTTTTGGATTATAAAGTTACAATTTGGCTGGGGAAATTCTGGAAGTGGTAGTTCCAAAACATAACTTTTCAATGCACAGCTAATATTTAAGCTTTCATTAAATCAAGCATGTAAGGAATATGTGTCATGCATTCATTAAATGGGAAAATCTGCTAAATGCTGATTAATGTAACTATTAAAAACCACCACCACCACCACAAGAAAGCAGGTTTTCTGTCCCATTCTTTTCATAAAACACAAGCTTCGTGGCTTTAGGATGATGCTTGCTATGAATGCAGGCAACAACAAAAGAAGTGGCATGCTTTTTACAAAACTTATGGTTAGAAGAAAAAGCATATAATAACCATTCTAACTTACTGTTTCTTTGCATCCTCAAATTTATGCAGCTTCTTCCGCAGACCTCCAGATTTAAAGCCTTGACAATGAGCTGCTGGTGCTCCTATCGTTACAATATCATAATTTTGATCTAAATGGGCAAAGATGAAAAGGAAAGGAATTCAAGAAAGTGTCTCATAATCTTGATTTAGAATGCAAGTGTTTGAACATTCAAGGTATAAAAATATACTTTCCTAAATGTCTTACTAATTTTATAAAGGACACTGTGTATGTCAAACCTTATTTGACCTAGGTTTTCTTAACCATTTTTTCAAGAAATTGGACAACAGAGCTAGGCCTCAAGTGGGGTGGAATTTATGAAGATTTAAACCCAGTTGAAAGCTGCAGTCAAGACCTACAGAAAATGTTATTCAAGGAAATGAAAGATCAATTGCTATTGTTCATTGTCAAAGGCAACTATTAAAATTAGCAGCAGACATTAAAACAGCTGCTGAGACACAATGGTACACTATTTTTACAGGATACTCTCATAGTGTGACGGGCTTTTCAAATATAATTACTCACCCTACTGTTGTAGTCTTAATTCTCACTGCCATTGTGTTTATTTTCTGAATTGCAGTAGGATGTTATACTCAAAGACTTGTAAAACCCTAGAAGGTCTACTTGTAAAAATCTAGAAGGTTTACTTGTTGTAAAAATCATGGAAGGATGTGTCAAATGACAGATTAATGACATCCTCCTGTGAAATGTGCGAGATGGTAGAAGGCAGAGTGCTATAATATATATGTATGATAATAGCTCTATTACTGCTTTATGAATTCGAATAGCCCTGTCCCTTCATTAATTTTCTATTCATTCAGTGTAAACATTACAACAGGATCTGAAGTACTCTAACATTATTCCACTCAATTCAAGTATGTACCAGTTCCTGGATCTACTGCGGAAGGCCACTGGAATCAGCTTGGAAAAACAACTGCATTATTGAAGAAACATCTAAGGGTAGCCGTGTTGGCCATATAGCAAATCCAATAACATCCAAACAATGATACCTTTATTGGGCCGACCAAAATGCACAATTACATGTTGCAAGCTTTCAAAGTCACACTGGCTCCTTCATCACACAAACAGGGGGAAAATGAAGATGTTGGTCTCAGGCCTGCATTTTCTGTTTCTGATCTACATCACCTACATCACCTAAAGTTTTCCTGATGCAAAATATGAAGACTTCTTGAGAAGTTCAGAGTTCTCTACCTGCATAGGAGCCTGAGGCTTCACAAAGGAAGGAGATATGCTGAATTCCAAGGAAGCATCTTCTTTGGATTGCAAATGGACATTAAATTTCCTTGGCTTGCCAGTTTTCCAGTTACCGCATGGCCAAAGAGGAAGGAGCCAGCCTGCAGATAGCCCTCCCCTAACATCTGAATTGAGATCAGAAACAGAAAATGCAGTCCTAAGACTAACAACTCCTCTTTTTTTCTCCTTTTTGCCTGATGAAGAAGCCAGTGTGACTTTGAAAGCTTGCAAAATGTAATTGTGTATTTTGGTTGGCCCAATAAAGGTATCATTGTTTGGATGTTATTGGATGCGTTATTAAAGCTTAGTCTAAGGATCATATACATAGATAAAAATCGTGTAATCTAGATTCAATGTGAGTGATCCATTCTCCCCAAATGAAAAGTAGGACCGATGGTAATTTTACATTATTAATATCCCTTGCAAGTTTAGGAATTGATGGAATCCATGGAGAGTTCAGCTTTGGAATATTATATTATATTATATAAATACCTCACTTTCTGCTGGCATAGAGGTATCACATAATAGCACTGTGATGAAGATCAGTGTTTCTCAACCTATAGTAAGCTAGATGTTTTAGACTAGAATTCCCAAAATCCCTGACCACTGGACATTTTGGAACTTCTGGGAGTTGAAATCCAATAACTGTGGAGGACTTCTGATGCAAACATCTTCTAAGTTTTCCTACCAAGCAAAAACCTTCATTCCTTGGACTCAGAGTTGTTCACAAGCCCCTCTCACACATCATAAAACACGAACTGTTCTTTTCCTCTATAAAAAATATTTAGTGAAATCGCCCTGGTCTTAACCTATACATTTTCAATCACAGTCTTATCCAGCCAGCAGAAACATGCTCGTGACTCATCACCATTTCTCAGCCTCACCTTCCACACCGCCAAGAGGCTTTTCACACCAAAATACCTGTGCTATAATAGCAACAATGAGAGCTCATTGACAGGTTTTGCACATCAATGAAAAAGTTTACTATAGTAACAGAATGGAAGGAGGACAGACATGATGTTGTCTGATAAGTATCAAGCAAAGACACTTTTAACTTGTCAACATTTCACTTTTTAGCTTTGTGTCGTAATGTCCTAACTTTATTGAGGGGACAGGAACTCCAAATTCGACCTCAGTCAGGAAATGACAAATTTCCATTCCATCCTTACTCCTGTTCAGGGTTCGGACAAGTGAGTATGCCTTCTTTTGTCATACTCTATTCCATACTCCCAGACAGTTAGCATATCCAGTGTTTATAGGAATTTTGGTTCCCCCTCCATAAGTTATTTTCTTACTTCTGTAAACTTTAAGACCATTCTCTAAGATGCAGAGAATTAAGGAGATTATCACACCGCTAATAAAACCGGCTTACCTGAGTCAGCTTAAAATTTAAAATGGGCAGCATCCTGATCTTATCACAAGGAATTAGCCACCAAAATTGCCACCTGGGTCCATCCCCACTCCCAGGAGTGCTCCGGTGGCCATTTTCTTAAACTGGAAAACTCCTGGCTTCGAAAAGAGGCACACTGAACGCTCCTGGGAGTGGGGATGGACCCGGGAGGTGATTTCAGCAGCTAAATCCTTCTGATAACATAATTTTAAGCTGGCTCAGGTAAACCGGTTTTATTAGCAGTGCAATAATCTCCAAAATAAAAATCCACAGTCATAGAAGTGGATTTGCTGCGAGTATACAGGATCTTTGAACAAGAAAAGGTACCTGAACCTGCATCATCTTGGACCCTCATTCGCTGTATGTGCAAATTCGTTGGCACAAATTCCAGCTTTTTATCCGCTTTCAGGCTACTTGCTTTGAATGATGGACCTAAGGAAACATATGAAGAAATAACTTTGCACATTCAGTCCATCAAAACACAACCATTATGGGGGGGGGGGGCAGTAACAAATACCAGCTCAAAAAATATAGCACAAGTACGAGTAAATAGATTTCCGGGGGACAGGAGGCAGGATGGCTTTCACAATGTAGTTAGGATAAAGAGCCAAGACTCCAAATTCCCATTCCCTCAAGGTAATCCTGCTGGGTTTCTACAGATGACATTTGTTCCATTGTGTTTCTTTGTGCCCAGGGGAACCCCTCTGGAAACAAGATTATCTGAGGATTTGTGGTTAATACAATTCCTCAAAAGATACCCTGAGGAATCTCAACAAGGTATTGTCTGTTACATGTTTATTTCATCCCCTGGTGCTTTCAACACAGGGTGAACATGCAAGAGAATCTCAATAGGAATCAACACAGCTCAGTTTATGCTGTCTCTTCATCTATGCATGCACATGGATACATCTCTGATATCTTTTAAGCACCAGGCCAACTTCCGGCTGTTCGCCTTTGCTTTCATAATACTTTTATGACACTTTTAATGATTTTCCACTATTCTTTATCTATTGTCAGTTTTTCCTTTGTGATTCCACTGTTGGATTTTGCATTTTAATGACTGCTGGGAGTTGGCATTTGTATCAAAAGGCAGATATAAATCATATAAACAAACCAACACATAGGGAACAGAGCAGCCTCATGCAGCCTCATGTAGTAACTTGCACTGGACAGAAAAGGAAGGCTGGATGGGATATAAGAAGCATACTTGTGACAAACCAACTGTGGTGATTACACCACTAATCACCACCTTTTTGTGATTTTCTACCACATATCATCACACTCTTCCTAAGATATTAATGCCACCAAGATTTCCACCAGTTGCGTCTTCACTAAGTCACTACATACGCCTGTTCTATTCAGCTCTTAGCTCTACTTTTTAAATACTAGTATAGCATGGGGGTAGGAGTGGTTGTGATAAAGAATAAATATAATTGTATTATATGCAAGTTATGATGAGGAATAAATATACCTGTATTGAAATTTTAAATGTTACATGGATTTTATATCACTTTTTAGGACCCTATATATCACTCATAAACACTTGTGATAGTAATCTTATTTTATTTTATTTTATTTTATTTTATTTT
>JAIPUX010001232.1:67528253-67542923 GCA_020142125.1 Phrynosoma platyrhinos | reverse complement strand
GAAGCATGATTTTCTATTTATATTTATGTAATGTTCTATATTTTTCTTGAATAGCCTACATTTTACAGTGCCTTGTCCTCCTTTGTGGTTATGACATCTGGTCACCCTGACCATAGGGTGCATCTACACTGTAGAAATAATGCAGTTTGACCACTTTAACTGCCATGGCTCCATCTTACAGAATTTGTAGTTTGATGAGGCACAGGCACACTTTGCACAGAATCATAAAATCATAGAATCACAGAATTAGAAGAGAACCCAAGGGCCATCCAGCCTAACCCCCCTGCCATGCAGGAACTCACAATCAAAGCACCTCCAACAGATGGCCATCCATACTCTGCTTAAAGACCTCCAAAGAAGGAAACTCTGCTGTACAGACCAGCACTTTGAGCCAGCATCGGGGCAGAGTGGATCCGTGGTGACTGCACTCTGCACACTCAAATGCCGCTCTAACGCTGGCGTCATGCTGCATGCCCGACCAGATGGCAGGCGGTGTCATACCACATCTTCAGCACAGCATTTACATGCACTGCACCGAAGAATCAGTGAAAAGCCACCGTCATGGCAAAGGTGTCCTTTTGCTGCTCTAAAAAGGAGCGGCATTTTGCCATTTCTTTTTAAAGTGGCAAACAGCTGCGATCCAGTGAGGAAAGGAACAGCCAATGGCCACTCTATCAGGGCCATCTGTCGAGCCCCCCTGTCACTCTCCAAGGGAATGTCTTCCATTGTTAAATAGCTCTCACTGTCAGGAAGTGCCTCCTAATATCGAGGTGGAATTTCTTTTCCTGTAGTTTGCATCCATTGCTCCAGGTCCTATTCCCTGGAGCAGCAGAAAACATCTTGCTTCATCCTCAGTATGACACCCCTTCAAATACTTAAACAAGGCTATCATATCAAATCTTAACCTTCTCTTCTTCAAGCTGAACATACCCAGCTCCCTATAGGGCATGGTTTCCAGATCTTTCACCACTTTGGTCACCTTCCTTTGGACACGCTCCAGCTTGTCAATATCCTTTTTCAGAAGGCTAAATACTTTGTAAAATCACAAATCCCAGAACTCCATAGGATGGAACTATAACAGTTAAAGTAGTGTCATACTTCATTATTTCTACAGTGTAGATACACCAATAGCCAATGATAAGGAATGTGAGAGTTAAAGTCCAATGTCATCCAAAGAGACACACGTTTCCCACCCTGTTATACTGCATTGTCTGGAGATTAAGACAAAATGTCTACACTCACCCTTCCATTGATAGTGTCAGGAGACCTGGTAACAGGAGGCCTTTGGTCTGTTTTTTCTTCCATTTGCCATCCTATGACTGTAATGTTGCCAACACGATCACTTTCAGCAGATCTGCAAGACAAACATTATCACTGTGGCCAATCTGATATGACTGTATCCACTGCTGTTACACATCAGATCTTAATCTTGACAGTCACCTCTGCCCATAACTCTGTATAACCCTCCAGACATTTTCCACTGGAACTCCCAGCAGCCCTAGCCAGCATGATGGGAATGATAGGGAGTCCAATAGTCTGTGGTGGGCCACACTTTGCCCTCTACTATTGTATAGCTACACAAATGGATCAAGATTCAAATTAAAGTTTGAGATTCAATACTCGATCTACCATGAAAATATATACAGTCGTCCCTCCCCTTTCCTTAATTTTTAATATACACTCATCCCTCCTTGTTCACGGACTTGCCATCCGTGGTTTTGATCCTTTGCGAACAGCAAGCCAGGAGGGACAAAATGGTTCACGCCGCCATTAAAAAAAATGGGGCTTGAATATCCGTGTTTTCCCCGTTCGTGTGGGGATCTCCTGCAAAAAGGGAGGGATGACTGTATATCAAGCCCCATTTATTTTAATGGCGGCGTGCTCCAGTGTGCACCATTTTGTCCCTCCTGGCTTGCCGTTCGCAAAGGATCAATACCGCGGATGGCAAGTCCGCAGACAAGGAGGGACGAGTGTATATTAAAAACTAAGGAATCTAAATGTACAAATCCATGTAGCCTGAGAAATTATGTAACTCATCCTGAAGGCAAGAAGATCATGGTAAAATTATTGTACTAGCACTGTTGTTGCTTTACATTGGGGTGTCCCAAGTATGTCCCACATGTTTCATGTGGCCCTTGAGACCAACTTCTGTGACCCCTGAAGCCCCCCTGGGGACCCCTAAAGTCTCACCCAAGTCATTGTTTTTTATTTTAAAAATCCCAGCTGAATTTCAAGCCATTTTTTTAAAAAACTGAAACTTTATTGTTAAAACCAAAGATAGATATACACCAACACAGAAAAGGAACAAAAGGAAAAACAAACAAATATCCAATTACTGCTTATACCTACAAACATTAATAAAAACAAACTAACATGCACACAATAAACATACGAATAATAAACACAATAAAAGATTTCCAACTTCCTTCTGTTGCAGTTGTTAACTGAACCGTCCACATTTCCTCTTATCATATAAAGCTAAGCAATTAGATAAAATCCACTAACTGTAATCTCAGGTCCAAAACACACTGCAGAAATAATCCAGTTTGAGACCGCTTTAACTGCCCTGGCTCAATGCTAGGGAATTCAGGGAACTGTAGTTTTGTGAGACATTTAGCCTTCTCTGTCAGGGAGCTCTGGTACCACAATAAACTACAGTTCCCAGGATTACTTAACACTGAGTCAGATCAGTTAAAGCGGTCTCAAACTGGATTATTTCTGCAGTGTGTTTTGGATTTTAACTTAAAACTAACACATAATTCTTACCTTTGTATCAACTAATGAAACCTATTACCATTATATCCCCCTCCCTCTGTTGTACATAATCGGCCCTCCATATCCACAGACTTTTTAATCCATGGATTCAATCGTTCGTGGCTTGGAAATATTCCAGAAAATAGATATACATTCCAAAAAATCAGCCTTTGCTTTTGCCATTTTGTATAAACAACACCATTTTACTACACCACTGTATTTAATGGGACTTGAGCATCCATGGATTTTGGTATCCACAGGGAGTCCTGGAACCAAGTCCCAGTAGATACCAAGAGCCCAATGTATTCTATTAATAATATCCATTCTTTCAGGACTTATGAAATTTATCCATTTGTGGATTTCCCTCTAATCATACTGCAGAAATAACCCAGTTTGAGACCACTTTAACTGACCGGGCTCAGATATGTCAGTTTCTCCATCTCCGCAATTTCCATCAATTTCAGGCAATTTTTCAGACTACTTTTCGTTCTAAGCACAGCTACATCATATGGTCTAATTAATTGGCCAGATCATTTATTATTATTATTATTATTATTATTATTATTCACAATTGTGCAAAAGGAAGTTCTGGAACAGCAGAAATACCAGTAATACTAAAGATACTAAATATAATTATCTGGAGCAAAGGAACCTTTTGGATTATACGCAGAGAAGTCTCCCATGCATCTCCCATTCAGAGACTTGTGCATTTTATAGCCAGAACTTAGAACAGTTACCTTTTGGGGCTGCATCTCCCACAATCCTTCAATTAGTATGGCCACTGACCTTGCTAGTGGTGGGATTCTGGAATCTGTAGTCCAAAAAGTAACTGTTCCAAGCTCTGATTCTAATGAGCACACGAATCTTTGTGTATACTTGTGATATTCCCCCAAAGATAGACCTGCTTCTGACCACTCTGCCCATCTGAGCCCTGAAAGTACCCAGTGAATTGAGGCTCCACCATTGTGTAAACACCACAGAGTAAACATTGGGCATCAACTATAACTGTGCCTGTGTAAGCTTTTGTCCACCAAGATTGCCTGGTATTATTGAAGCATCAATGTGGACAGAAGAGATATAGCTTAAATGTGCTATCTGATCCAAGATCAATTAACAAACAGAATCAGAAAGTCTCTGCCTTACACTAACTTGCAACTAAGAATGACTTACAATTCAGTACTTTAATCAGATTTTCTGAACTAGTACAGCTATTTAAACAGATGTAGTAAAAAAATAAAAATATTAAAACTCCACATAGGTATATGTTATGCAAACACTTCAAGACAATAGAAACATTTCTTATAAAACAAAAATTATGATGTGTTTGCACAATATCTCCTTGAGCATTACTACATGAAGTTAGGAAACTTCATAGGTTGATCTTGGGTTTTAAAAACCCAAACAGCATCATTTGTGCAATTAAATGACCAGCATTTCCTGCAATAAGCAGAGTTGTTGAGCCCCAAATACTCTTCAAATAAAATAAAACTAAGCACAAACCTTAGTGTTAAATGTAACCTATGGTTCCTTTCCTTCAGTACCTCCTTTACAGTAAACATCACAGAACCCAATAAATACATCTGAAAAAGACAAGTGTAATTAATGCTGAGATATTTTAACAGTAAAATTACCTTTATACTTTGTCTAGAAAAGCCTCCGTATGACATATCTATGGCTTCAGTATGACATATGAAACCCACATTGAAAGTCATATGACATATTAAAATCTGACATGCTTTCTTTCTTTCTTTCTTTCTTTCTTTCTTTCTTTCTTTCTTTCTTTCTTTCCTTTCTTTCTTTCTTTTCTTTCTTTTTCCCTCAGTAACTCAACTGAGAGATCATGCCAAGCTACATAATGCTCTTGCCAAAATTAAAGTTCTTGTTTCAGCTTCCACAGCATGCAACAGACACACAAACTACGGTATACAGCTGTTTGTCTGCTTTCATTTTGCCTTCACCCTCCTACCTAGGCAACACAGGCAAAACGCAAGATGTGAGCTGCATGCAGCCCCTGCGTCCTACTTTTGTGGCATCTGATTTGTTAAGTGAACACTTATTCATTCCCATTGATTCAATGAGTATCCTCTATTTAGGACTATGAACGGAATTTAGAAAAGAGTTGTCTCCTGTGTCCAAGACTCAACAGTCCCTTGAAGGCAGAGCAATGGCTGTAGCTCCAAACCATGGTTTCTTTTTCTGCCTGGCTGGCCAGTCACAAGCTATACTTTATCAATTCAGACTAAATGGCACTTATGTTTCTTAACTATGATTTGGCATTACATATGAACTGAGAGTGACAAATGTTTTGAGCACTGGACTATGACTCTAGAGACCAAGGTTTGAATCTCCTCTCAGCCATGGAAACCCACTGACATTGGGCAAGTCATACTTCCTCACCCTCAGAGGAAAGCATGGCAAACCACATCTGAACAAATCTTGCCAAGAAAATTCCATGATAGGTTCAACCTTAGGGTCATCATAAGTTGGAAACAACTTGAAGGCACACAACAACAACAAAAACACGTAAACACATAAACTTTCATTTTAATTCTACCCCTTAACCACAATCCCTCCCACCTCCTATGCAGTAAACATATTTTTAAAAACAATCTACAACCACCAAAAAGACAAATGAATGTGTCCTAGAGCAAATCAAGCCTGAACTCTTCCTATAACTGAGACTGTCATACTTTTGGCCAAATCATGAGAAGACAGGACTCCCTAGAAAAGACAAAAATGCTTGGTAAGGTAGAAGGGAGTAGGAAAAGAGAAAGATTGCATTCCAGATGGATAGATTCAATCAAGAGAGTCACAACCCTGTGTCTGCAAGACCTGAGCAGAGCAGTTGAGATTAGGGTAACTTGGAGGTCTCTCTTTCATAGGGTAAGCATAAGTCAAAGTTGGTTTGATGGAAGTCAACATCATCAATTGCAATGAATGGGGTGGGGGGCAACTAGAAGGATCACAGCAGGAGAGGGAAAAATTAAAAACCCCTCTCTGAATGTTGCAATCCTGCTTAAAATCATTAATTTGGGGTAAAAGGAAAACATAAAGGGAGCTAGGCATCCTCTATGTAACATAACATTTAGGTTGACTGCAAACATCTTCAAAAGTAAGTTTAGATGTTCCCCTAATAATCCGAGACCCTAACGTTCTAAATAAAGGAAGTAAATGCCCATGTGGGAGACCAGGGGGTCCAAGCAGTCAAAATTATTATTTAAATGTCACAGCAATGTAAACAACAGAGAAGACATTTGCAAAGTAGACTTACAGTTCCCTGAGATCTATCTTTAACATCATATACAGAAAGTTTTATTTGCGTCATCTGATTAATAAGAGAGTCTTGAAAAAAGGCAATACTGCTGAGAAAGATAGGATTGCTTGTTCCCTACAATGAAAAAGAAATTGAAAGGTTAAGAGGGGTAACTTGATATCAGCTAAAATGAAGCACTCAGTAGCAGCAATGTGGCATCGCTTACCTCAATAATTTCTGTCTGTGCATGCTTTGTCCAAAAGGCCTGAGGAGGTGTAGTTACACTCACTGCTACAAAACTATTTGGTTTTCTGTCTAGTGATGGAGTAAGTAGCTCACTGCAAGCTGTAGAAAACAAGTCATGTCATTTTTCCACATCAAGGTACTGTCACACAAATACAATATATCAAGAACAAAGTAGAAAACTCTGCCTGTTTCTCACTCTTCTGCCTTGTTGTTCACTGGTACCATACAACATGTGAGCCTGATAATGGTGATTTCACACCATCAGCAATTTTTGTGACATCCTATAGAATATGCAGGCAACAGAAACTGTTTCCAGTCTAAAACTGACAGCGGGGAAAACAAGAGAAGGCTGGAAAGTGACTCACAAAGGTAGAAATGAAATAATGAGGCCAAACGCTATTACATGCCCTTAATTCTTTGTTACAATTTTGAATGACTAAAGGTATGAAGTAAAGAGGTGGCAATACATGTACAGTATTTGCAAAGACTTTAGGCTGGTTGAAGAGTGCTAATGTTGAAGGAGAGGAGGTCATGGGTAAGGATATGATTAGGAATTGGCTTGGTTTTCTATTGCTTAATTTTTATTTTAATATCTGTTTCTTTGTCGATATTCTTATTGTAATTTTTTTTTAAAAATTCTCAATATACCACTTTGGATGGTTACTTCTTATTTCTTTTTCAGCAGAAAAGTATTAATATTAGAACAAAATGTTTTTTAAAAGGCTAAAAGATAAGCAGTAACTTTAAAACTTTAAAAAATAAAGACCAAGGTTTATGCTCAACGTAGTTGGAAGGAGGCAAAGAAGGGTCATCATATAAAACCAAACATCAGAATGCATTTCCTAGTTGTTAGAGCAGAAATGGAAAATGGGGAGCTTTCAGATAGTGTTGGACTGCATCTCCTATCAGCGCTATCCAGCACAGCTAGTGATCATGGGAACTGGGATCCAACAACACCTGGAAGGATCATGCAGCACATTGTCTCCTTTCCATTCTCCTCTTTCTGGTCACTACATTTGACAATCAACACTTTATATACAACCACAGTACTAATTATGAATATCCGCAAATACAAATGCAATGTTCTGAAAGAAGTGGATGAAAATCTCTCTCTCTCTCTCTCTCTCTCACACACACACACACACACCAAGTACTTACCTAAACTGAATTCTAAGATTGGCTCATCTGGGTCCTGGATGTTTCCTAAAAAGAACAACAGCACAAGCTCAACTATAGACTGTTGTTATATGGCAGTAGAGCTTATAGGCTGGTAGCTAAGAAGCAAGAAGCAGAAATGGTCTCTAGTACTATACATGGCCACTGTTGTCCCCATGGTTTGCTCTTTTTGTTTTGCTCTTAAAACAAAAACAAAGCATAGCCCTTATGGCCAATACTCAGTGTTGATAGGGAGCAATACACGCACAAGGCATGTTCTGCCCCTAGTACCAATACTATTTTCTCCACATGAATCCATATTTCTTATTTACTATACAACAACAACAGATCAGCCTTAGTAAACTAACAGGAGAATCAAATGGTTCATGCCCCAGTGCAAATCCCAATGCAGTGACACTTATATCAGTGCAACAGCTGTTTCTTCTGCCTTATTAAATCTGTACTGCCAAATGTCTCTCCAAGACTGGGCTTCTCCTCTTTTCACTATGATTGTTTGTTCAATGCTTGCACCTGAGGAAGTAGACTCAAGCCTATGAAAGCTCAAGCTACCAGCTTCTTTCTTTCAGTTAGTCTCAAAGGTGCTACAAGATCCCTCTGCATACTGATTTTCCAGACTAACACAGCTATGTCTATAAATTGATAAATGCTGTCATTCATACACTTAGCCAGCACTTAATGTTTCCAGTTTCCCACCTATTTTTCCAACTGAACTTTATCAATTTTCAAACTGCACATTTTTCCATATGCATATATTGTGTTCAACAGCACCCACACATAAATAGCTTGCTGCCCTTTCCACTCACAAACACATGTGCACACCCACACCTACATCTGCTTGCACCCATCTTGCCATGGAAGAAAAATGAATGGGCAGAGAACTGCAGTGACAGTGGCTTCTCTAGCACCCTGCTCACATATTTGCCAAAAGAGAAGGAGGTAGGTTGACACATAGCTGATTATTTTCTGGAATGCAAGCCAGAGCCACGCAGCTGTAGCTGAGGAGAGTAGGCCCATTCACACCAGACAATTATAGCAAATATAAACCCACAAAAAACTATGGATGCCGGCTGTGAAAGCCTTCGACTTCACAAATTATAGGACTATTATTTCACAACAGCTGTGGCTCCATTCTATGGAATCCTTGGATTTGTAGTTTGATGATGTAGTTTGACGATGTACATAAGACGTAGCCAAGCAGTTAAAGTGGAACAACAGCATTATAATTATGTAGTGTGAATGGGCTCTGTACTACAAGTGATGTTCCCAGGGCCTCCTCCATAGTACCTTTGCTCCAGCAGGCACTCAAAATATGGGCAGGGTCCACATCATCCTTGCTTCCTTTCTTAGCAGCACACACATGGGACTGCCAGAAGAGAAGGAAGAGCCATTTCCTTGGCCATGTTCTTCATTTCCCCCCACTTTTTCCTTCTGTTGCAGAGACTGGGGCAAGGTGAAGCAGGCAACCTACTGTGGCCCCAATTAGCTATTGGTCCAGAAGCCTTGCTCCACTAGATTGGTCTAACTCAACCCTTGCTTTTAACAGAAGAAACTTTTTCCCATATTAAAATGTAGTGACGCTGTGATTCAGAAGAATGCCACTTTTGTTGTTGTTTTACCTCTTTCAGAAAAACTCAAGTGATTTGAAAAAAATTAATAAAGCATATGAGCCAGGATCCAAAGAACTACGTAAATAAATCCCCCAAAGGATGCCAGATTTATGTATCACAAATAGCAAATTCCCCTGCTTCCCCTCCCCACACACATAATTAGTTCAAACCTTTTTAAATGTACGAGAAGAAAAAAGGTCTAATAGTGTTTGTGGGGGAGGGAGATTTTTAAAAGTCCCAATGGGTATTTTCAAGCATTTAGTCATACACTAAGTAATTCTCAGGAGGCCAATTTTTATAGTCTTCAATTTCTGATCTGAAACTATTCATTAAAAATCTATAAGGCACTATTAAGTGATAAAAACATGAGAATTCATAATTAGGTACAAGACAGAAGAGTTCATAATTACAAAAACAGACAGTATTTGGACCTTCCTTTTATGCTTCTTCAACTTTTCTTTTTTAATGCTGTCCCCTACTGTCTGCCTATTCTCCTCCATGCTGTCTTGCCATCTTGTCTGTTGATTATAACTTTGAGATAGGAAGGATACATATTAGACTTTGTGTGTGTGTGTGTCTTTCCAATCCATCTTTTCATCACATTCATCTTTTCCCCATCATCTGGGGAAAAGGTGATAAAATTCAAACCCCAAACCAAGATTCATGAAAAAATTATTACAAGTGTGAGAAGAGACATAGATAAAAAAGATAGTCACCTGCCAAAGACAAACCTAACATGTCAGAAGCAACATCAATCGTTGAGGCTCTCTGAACAGTGCGGGATTTTGCACCATGTCGGGGACTGAGATCTTTTGTTGACATGTTGTCATGGGGAAGACACCTCTTTTCACCGTCTGACCACAGCAATATCTTGAAGAAGGGTCAGAATACAGCAGAGATGTCTTCGCTTGCAGCCCTTATGATGTTAGCATGCTAAGAAATGGAAAAAACAGAAACACAAATCTGAATTAGGTTCCATGTCATGCTTCTTTAAACACATTTTACAAGCAAATTATTTAATGGAGTTTAATGGTAGTATTATGAAGAATTTATTGCCAGCACATGATGGGGAAATGGCATTTAAAAAAGCATTAAGAGAATAAGCTTCCTCCTTATTGTCAAGATAAATATTGTCAAGATAAATATTGACATCCTCCTTATTGTCAAGATAAATGGACACAAATAAATCAGTCATAAAGCTGCAGCATCACAAACACACACTTCATACACGCACCTGTGTTCACACTGTAATCTGATGGGTTGTTGTGATATTTAAATACTTATATTTCACCCTAAACCACAAGATGCCATTGTTGTTGTTGTTGTTGTTGTTGTTGTGTGCCTTCAAGTCGTTTCTGACTTACGGTGACCCTAAAGTGAACCCATTGTGGGGTTTTCTTGGCAAGATTTGTTCAGAGAAAGTTTGCCATTGCCTTTCCCTGAGGCTGAAAGCATGGACTTGCTCAAGGTCACCCAGTGGATTTCATGGCCAAGCTGGGAATCGAATCCTGGTCTCCAAAGTCATAGTCCAGCACTCGAACCACCACATCACACTCATTTAAAAAGTCATATAGAACAACAAGAGCAATTTGAAACAGCATAGAACATATAATATAAAACAATTCAAACAATACATATTGAAGCTGATCTATTGCTAGTATGACCTTAGATTGATATAACTTGAAACTAACAGATATGATATGATATGAACCATTAATTTAGAGTTTGTGTCACTAGGTCTGCATGTCCTACTACAATACAATCAAGAAAAACAGCTGGCATTTTATACTCTGGATACAATCCAAATTATGATTTATTGCTATACAGAAAGAGCCTCAGCACACTTAATTTTTCCAGTTTTTCTTCCCACCTGCTACCCTAGCATGGCATTGTATCCACTTACATTTGATATCAACCGTAGTGTGGCATGATGAAATGAGCCTGTGACTGGTTAACTTAGTTAACTTGTAAACATAGTTAGTTATGAAGAAGTCAACTTAAAAAAATTATGGTTTGAAGAAGCTGGGTTATTTTTATATAACCCATGTTTATGTTCAGATGATGTGACAAGATTCAGTTAATCTAAATCAGTGATTTCCAAACTTTGGTCCTCCAGGTGTTTTGGACTTCAGCTCCCAGAAGCCCCAACCAGCTTGGCCAACAGTCAGGAATTCTGGGGGTTCAGTCCAAAACATCTGGAGGACTAAAGTTTGGGAACCACTGATCTAAATGAAAGTGAAATCTTCCAAATTCTATCTTCAGGTCATGCCAAATGAGAAGAAAGGGAAGTGACTAAGCCCAAGGGTCACTGAGATTCATTCATTAAATAAAACCGATTATAACTTATTGATGGAAATGTCTCCAGACATATCTATGTGTTTGAGCTTTCACTGGAAGGAACCTCCTGCTGTCTTGAGTGTCCCATATTGTAGACCAGCCATGGACAAAATGCAGTACATAGCATGCATGTGCTCCCTGCCCATTTTTGGAGCTCCATATCCCTGCTGCTGAATATTCTGCATAGTGGCATCAAATACTCTTGAGTTGTTTCAATTAAAACAAGGTGCATCCTCTCCACGCACCTTGCTTACAAGTAGACTCTAGAAACCTCCTGAAAGTGTGATATCACTATGTCATGTTTTAAGGGGGAAATAACAAGTAATGGGGGGGTACTGAAGCAAAATTTGAAAGTAGCAATAAGGATGGGGCTGTCTATAGCCCACCGCATTCCCTAGATTGGAAGTTAACAGGCCTTTTCTGACAGCGCCTCCTACCCATTAAAAATGGATTTTCATCAGAAAAGCATTGGCAAGCATTTCATCCAGCCATAGACTCAAAAGAGCTCTTTTCTCCTAGGCATGACTTAGGCAAGTCTTCAGATAGGAGCTGAGCTGAGCTGAGCTGAGTGTCTATACAGCAAATATGGTCCGCTGAGCTTAGTAAACATCTAAAGAGCATCCAAGCCAAGCCAGAGTTAAAGGAATAAACTATTCATCTATTTTGATCTCCCCTCGTCAGACATTTTCTTATTTTCTTGCCTTGCCCCAGAGTGCCTATTGTTTTTAATTTTGTCTACTGTTTAATTTCTAGTTTTAACTGAGACTGAATTTAATGTATTTTTAATGGGGGGTAAATTGTGTTAGTTTACACTGGTTCATTGTTATTGGAAGAGTTATATTATATATCTGATTTTAGATGTAAGCCACCTTGATGGCCAAGGCTAAAGGCGGGGCATAAATAAATAAATTATTATTATTATTATTATTATTATTATTATTATTATTATTATATCATTCAACAGCATGCAACTATGCAGGACACAGCACAGTCCATAAGGATGAAAGGACTAAGCAATGAATCTCCAAAGACAAAATTGTACAGTTCTTAAAAAAAAAAATAATACACTTGTCCCTCCACATTTGCTGGGGTTAGGGCAGAGGTAAGCAACCTTTCCCCTTTAAGGGCCGAGGGACTTCAGCTCCCAGAATCCCAGGAGCTATTGGCCAACATGGGACTATTGGCCAACTTGGCTGAGGCTTCTGGGAGCTGAAGTCCCTCGGCCCTTAAAGAGGAAAGGTTGCCTACCCCTGGGTTAGGGGAATAGGGCCCCCATTAATGTGGAATAACCACAGATAACAAAAACACTATGTTTTTACCTGAGAGAACAGCTCTCTAGGAATCTCTAGGTCTTCCAGTGCAACTCTATGGTCAACATCTGCCAGACATTGAGCATAGAATTGCTCTGGAGGAGCTACAAATGCCTAGTGGAGTGTTCTCTCTAGGAATCTCTAGTTCTTTCGGTGCAACTTTTGATTAAAGTTGACCACAGAGTTGCTCTGGAGGACCTAGAGAGTCCTAGAGAGAACATATTAATAAAATCCATGAATAATCAAATCCACAAAAGTCAAAACAGCAAATATGGAGGAACAAGTATAACTCAATTGAATAAAGAGATATGCAACTATTCAAATACTAAATTACAACACAATTTATAAGAAGTAGTACATTTTCAAAACATGAGTAAGATATTACACCAAACACTTTCATACTTACAGGAGGCTATTATCCTCTTGTGTGAGAACATGATATTACATCTCTTAAAGCCAAATTTATTTTCCCATCTGGAAAAAAAAGAAAACACACAATATGTTCAACTGTTCCAACAGCAGCTCTAATTTTGATCTTGATTTTAAAATACTTCTATTTAATTATCTATTTCTTGCCTTTACCACTGTGAATCAAACTACAGGTTGAGACTCCCTTATCCAGAATTCTGAAATTCGAAATACTTCACAAATCAAATGTTTTTCATGCGTGGCTGAGATAGTGGCTTTCTTTGCTTTCTGATGGTTCATTATATACAAACTTTGTTTCATGCACATAATTATTTTTAAAGAGTTTGTATAAAATTACCTTCAGGCTATGTGTATAAGATATATATGAAATATACATTAATTTTGTGTTTAGACTTGGGTCCCATCTCCAAGATATCTCATTATGTACATATATGCAAATTCCAAAATCCCCCTCCCCCCTGCAAATCTAAAATCCTAAACACTTCTGGTTCCAAGCATTTTAGATAAGGGAGACTCAACCTGTACTATAACAGCTTCAGGTCTACAGGAGGGATTTCAAAAAGATTCAACTATCACATGCCTAGAACTTTGTCAATTTTGGAAACAGCACCAGTTATAAAAAAACAACAATGAAAGTTATGTGTAGGAGGAATTAAATTATTCCTTAGTGAGTAGTAAGAGAAGTAGAAAGAAATTAAGAAAGAAAGAAAGAAAGAAAGAAAGAAAGAAAGAAAGAAAGAAAGAAAGAAAGAAAGAAAGAAACCTGGATAATAAAGATAATGGTTAATGCCTTTCCTAGGATGGTTAATTCCATTCCTAAGACAAACAAGTGAATCATTGAACAGATCAAGTCTGAACTCTCCCTGGAAGCCAAGATGATCAAATTGGGCTGTCTTGCTTTGGCCACATCATGAAAAGGCATAAATCATTAAAATACCAATGATGGCGAACCTTTTAGAGACTGAGTGCCCAAACTGCAACCAAAAACCCACTTATTTATCACAAAGTGCCACATCCCCCTGGCTTTCTAGTAAAGAACTCTGGAGAACTCTGTGCTGTGGCAATGGTGTGCATGCTCACAGAGAGGGCTCCGAGCGCCACCTCTGGCTCACGTGCCATAGGTTCGCTACCACTGGAATAGACAATAATGCTAGGAAAGGTAGAAGAAAAAGAGGAAGGCCACATGCGAAATGGATAGACTCGATCAGCGAGGTCATAGTAAATAATTTAGTGAGGTCAGGTAAATATATCTACTTTTTTCATTTTAAAAATAAACAATTTATAAAGTTAAAAACAATAAACACTAAAACAGTAAAATGTATTTAAAAACTATCTACAAACCTTAAATCGCACAGCATTTAAAAGCCCAACCCATCAGAAAGGAGATATAGTGGTGATGACTAAGGGTTGAAACCTGGTGTTTCCTTCTCATTTACAGCCTTACGAACTATTTTACACTGTCTTAAAGGAACATTGTTCCCAACACCATCTTGGCCTCTCTAGGGAGGAATTTCCAAAGTCTGAGATCAGCCACTGAAAAGGCCCTCTCCCTTGTTCC
>JAIPUX010001232.1:67480619-67509475 GCA_020142125.1 Phrynosoma platyrhinos | reverse complement strand
GACAGCAACCCGGCCCCCAGCTCAAAAAGGTTGCCTACCCCTGCCGTAGGGTTACTGTAAGTCAGAAACAGCTTGAAGGCACACAAGAACAACAAAGAAAGATGATGATGATGATGACGACTGATGATGATGATTATAATATAGCAGCAGCAGTAGTAGTAAAAAAACAAACCTTGGAACTAATCACAATTGTATCATGATCGTTTTAAGATATGTTAGCTACAGCTACAGAAGTTTCTCCAGGGAAACTAACTTCTAAAAGCACACCTGAGCCTTACATTATTCAAATATTACAGCTATCAATAAGGCTGCATTTTGCATCTCTCTCTGAGCAGTCACGAGATGTGTCCTAATAAGCACAATTTATTAGTTGCATAATAAATGTTATGGTTTGCAACAGATTTAAAGCGAAAATAGCTCCCTGATAGAATACATGGTTTGCAAGTTTCTGATCTTTCTGGATATTACTATGGTTGGCTTCCCTCTCTGAGCAGCCCAGGAAGTGTCATCATAGGCAAAATTCACTGGTTACATAATTAATGTTTTCCTGTTAAACCTATTTTCATTTGCAACAGGCTTTGTGCAAGAAAAAAAAAAAATGTTGTCATGCAAATATGCTTTGCATGTGTCAGACCCCATTCCCAATGCATGACACCTTCAGAAAGAAGTGTGGGGCAAGGATTTTAGTAGTTCAGGGATGAGAGGGGCTGGGGATTCTGGGAGCTGGAGTCCAAAAAAGGACTTCGCCAAGCTCTGCCCTGACTGCTGGATAAGAGAACTGAAGTTGCAGGAGATTTCATGCCTCCTTTGGCTTGAGGCAGATTTGAATTCACTCAAGGGAGGACACGTCATGCCTTGGATTCGCAGTCTGTTTGTAGTGCAAGTGTAGATGTGGAACATCTGATGCAAAGCAGGATATTCAGCACACCTTCCCCCGCCCGTCTTCACTGAGTAACCATAAGCACTTCCCACACACGCCTGTTTCTGTAATGCAGAATTTCCTGTCAGGAGGCATAACATTGGGCTTTCCACCTTCATCGCCTCCTCTACAACCCAGTAGCTCTGCACCTTTAAAAATATATTCGGCATGAAAATATTTTCCAATGTGCATCTTTCTCTATTTTTCTATCATAAGGAAAGCTGCTCCTCCTGAGATTTCTTCATGCCACACAGTTGTTAAAGGAAGAGAGTGATGGAGGAAAAAAGCAGCAGCACACCTTCAGCAAAATGCCTGTTTTGAAAGAGAACTCTTCTGTTTAGGAACATTTATTTTTCTACTGACCTAGATACCAGTTCAGTGAGAACTGGGCTCTGGCCTCTTGTCTTTTCAGAATTAGATGTGAGGATGCTTTGCCTGAACCTGAACTCTCCCTAGAAGCCAAGGTGGCTAAACTGACTGTCATACCTTGGACATACTTGTATCACAAGAGGACGCGACTCCCTAGAAAAGAGAATAATGCTTGTCTAGGCAGAAGGAATTGGAAAAGAGGATGACCATGTTATAGATGGATAGTCAATTAAGGAAGCCATGTCCCTGAGTCTACAAGATCTGAGCAAGGCTGTTGATGATAGGGTGACATGGAGGTCTCATTCATAGGGTCACTACAGTTGACTTGATGGCAGTTAACAAAAATTGAATATTCTTCAGTGTTTGAGAAGGAACCTTGAGTTCAGGTGATTCCTTTGGTAACAACAATGACGAGAAAAATCTTTGCCTGCCTGGAAAGCTGGACAGTTAAGAAAGTTGATAGGAAGAGAATCAACTCATTTAAAATATGGTGCTGGGGAAGAGTTTTACAGACACCATGGAAACAACAAATGAATGGGTCTTAGGGCAAATCAGGTTTAACCACTCTCTAGAAGCCAAAATGACTAACCTGAGGCTATTATACTTTGGACATATCACGAGATGACAAGATTCACTGGAAAAGACAATAATGCTTGGTAAAGTGGAAACCAATAGGAAAAGAGGGAGACTATGCTACAAGTGGATTGATTCAGTGAAGGAAGCCATGGTCCTGAGGTTGCAAGACTTGAGCAGGGCAGTTGATGACCCGGGATTGGAGGTCTCCCATTCACAGGGTCACTGTAGGTCAAAATCAACAGCAAATGACAACAAGACCTGGAACTGTACTAAACATAAAAGTAAAGAGAGATAGAGCATCCTATAGAGAAAATAACATCTGATCTGCATATCTATGGTTTGGAGTGTCATTTCCTACCAATGGCCTACCCAAGTGGTACAAGAGAAAAAATTGCTGCTGTATTTGTATAATTCCCAAACAGGGAGCCAACCAACATACCAGACAGAGCCAGCAGGAGCAGTTTCTTTCCCCCAAGCTGTATCTGTGTAAAAACATCATGTATAAATGGTCTACGTATGTGAGCAGTGTAATATCTAAAGAACTGAAAATGCAATTATCACAGCAGGCCCTTCTATTTAACAGGCTCCCCACTTGTGAAGTACTCACATGAACCTGATGATAAACTATAATGGTAACAATTTATTTTTTAAAAAACAAATAGTTCAGACTCTGAATATAACCTTTTTTTCCCTCTAAAAATCTAGCAGCAGCCATTTCTCTTCAGCAAGACCTCGCTGTATCTGGGATGGGAGACCTCAGGTTCTCCAGGTGTTTTGAAACATGTATTTCCATAATGCCCAGGGTCCAACAGCATTTGGAGGGCCACAGCTTCCCATGCCTGCACTATATATTTACCCAAAAGTAGCTTATGTCAAAAATATCCCATTCTTCTTTGAATCAGTAGGTGCATCTTTGCCTGTTTATTTTAAAATGGCAAATTGGTTCCTCTCTCTTCATTCCCCTCACATTCTTGAATGGACTCCTTTTCCCATAAGGTAGTGGCAACATGGGGGAGGGAGCTTTCATTATTGTCTTCTTCTCTGCAGCCAGAACAATTGCTAATTCATTCTTTATGGTGGCAATTGTGACATTAGAAGCAGGACATTGTAAGTCCAAACAAAAGGGAAAGACAAGCCTAGGAGCCCATTAATTTTAAATCAATGACGTGCTAATGACATCCTACTGTCTACCTCAAACAATTACAATTCTATATATTGTTCTCTCTTCTGTTCGTTGAATGCTTTACTACACTACTTTTTGTTAAACTTGGCTATCCCTCTATTCAACAAATGCAAAGGTCTTGCAAACTTGCAATGACAGACTTACTGATTGTTCATTTTATGGGTATTTTGCATAATGTACCAGCCATGATACTACAAACAGAATAGACCTCACTTCCATTGTCTACAAGAGATTTTCTGTAATGCAATACAGAAGAATTAAGACATGATATTTTGCTATGTATTTCCATATACTGTACATTCCAGTATCTGACTGATGAAAAGAGGGACATCTGTGGGTACAAATAGAGGGTAAGTTCCACAGTCCCAAATACAAACATGTCTGTAGCAGAAATAATAGGACTGAACAAACTGCCTTCCACAAAAGGCACCCAAACAATTCGCTAATAGAATGGCTATCACATCACTTCTCAGTCTTCTCTTCTCCAAATTAAACATACCCAGTTCTCTTGGTCATTCCATGTGGGACTTAATTTCTAGATTTCTTTCCCATCTTGGTTGCTCTCCTTTAAACATATTCCAGCTTGTCAACATCCTTCTTGAACTGTGGTGCCCAAAACTGGACACAATATTCCAAATGAGGACTAACAAAACAGAATATTGTGGCCCTATTACTTCCTATTACTTCTTTCAATGAGCCAATGTGGTCAAGATTCAATTCCCAGCTCACCCATTAAACCCATTGGGTGACCACATGCTCTCCACCTCAGGGGAAGGCAATGGCACTGAACAAATCTTGCCAAGAAAACCCCATGATAGATTCACCTTAGGGTTACCATAAGTCAAAAACAACTTGAAGGCACACAACAAGAATACTTCCTTCTTCAATGGGGACCCTATACTCTTGCTGATGCAGCCTATATTTTACAACTCCACAAGCAGTTATAAGATATTGTTTAAGGTTTGAAGGACAGGAGTTCTACACATGGTTTATTGTTTATTTTTCACAAATAAAGGGGAGTTTTCCCTCGTACTGTTACATTTTCTGCTTCTTATCAGTCTAGAGTCCTTCTTCCACTTGCAGCTTTAATAAAAAAGATTGAAGAAATCTTTGAAACCACACATGCCAATTATTACTATCTGGATTCTAAAGCATAATGTAGCAGGCAAGCTACAACTTTGCTGTTTCCCTGAGAGAGAAAAGCAATCTGAAATATCCACAGACATCTGTGACAATCCTAAGTGATTCACAACAGCTGGGGAGTAGATTTTTCAAGAAACATCACTGTCAAGGTTCATTTCAGTTCAACTCTTCAAAGAAAAATGTACAGCAACACAGAGCAGACCGGGCAATATGTATCAGTTAAACATACCTACACCTCTCTGATAGAACTAAAGCAAATACATGTGTAGATTAAAGCCGTTTCTCTTTTTTCATTAAATAAAAAACAACATACTGGATGACAGCCCCAATTATTTCAACAGGACTAAATGCATGTCCCTGTTTTCAAGAACCCAAGAGCACTTTAAAACTTGCTCAAAAGGGGAAAACATTGGCCCACATAAGCATCTGCCATTTTGTTAAAAAAAATTAAAATATATTTTAAGTTTGACAGTAAAAATTAAATTGACTTTGGATCATCTGGAGAGTACTCAAAAACTAGGGCACGGCAGGACAAGGAGAAATGAAGAAAGAAAATCTCAACAATACAAGAAACAACATTATCAGCATCCATACAACATCCAGAGGTCTGAGGACTGCATCTGCCCTCTGGACCTTGCCTGTGTCTCATGCCCTAGGAGGGGTGACTGGACACTAGGGTAAAAGATAAGGGATCTAGGTAAGGTGGGGTACTTTGCTCATCCCTACTATGTAGGCTGCAAGGTCCATGTGCTAAATCCTTCAATAAAGACAACTATGGCCGAAAATGGAGCTTTTAGCTGATCCATATGAAGTCTAACACCAAGACTAGTTGGGCAGGATTCAAATTAAACCAAACAAGTTTCTAAAATGAAAGCACTGCAGCAATGGTTATACTGAGAACACATTTTTAAAAAACCCACTTTCCTTGACCTAATTGTTTAGCACATTTTAATGAGGTTTTACAATTGCTCTTCTATGCCAAAGGGGGGAAGGGGGAGATGGAAAAAATAAAAAGGCATGAGGGCATCCTGTCATAGGAATAGGCAGACTTCAACCTATGTTTGATGATGATCTTGACAGTGATGATGAAGATGATGACAACAGTGATAACATTATACCCTGCCACTGAATACAGAGATTCTCTTTCTAGTTTTCATTACTTTCTTTGTGATACTTCCTAGCAAGGATGCACTCACTGGTTCTTCTTGTTAACCCCATTTATTTCCTCACCTTACTTGGTCAGAAGAACAAGGTGAGTAAGCAAGCCAGTAGCAACAAAGAGGCAAAGTGACAAAGGGCCTTTGCAGACTGCCAGAAATAGTGCACGTTAAATTGAGGCGCTGCCCTGGCTCAGTGCTAGGGAGTCATGGGAATTGTATTTTTTTCTGAGACATTGAGCCTTCTCTGTCAGAGAGCTCTGGTGCCACAATACATTACAGTTCCCATGATTCCCTAGCACTGAGCCAGGGCAGTGCCTCAATTTAATGTGCACTATTTCTGGCAATCTGCAAAGGCCCAAAATGAGGAAGCTACTGAGAGTGAGGCCATATTCTAGATTAGAAGAAGAAACACAGCTTCACAGCCAGCCATGAAAGCCTTCAACTTCACATGAAGATGATGATGATGATGATGATTTATTGCCTGCCTCTCCCCATGGATAGAGGCAGAGAACAACAATTAACAGACATACCACATTAGTTAAAACACATCAATTAAAATGCATGTCCATGTAAAAGGACATGCAAACATTTAAAAGGACAAGATATATACATATTAAAACAATTCACAGTTAAAATTCTTCATTTAAAATTCACAATTTAAAAAACATTTGGATAAGCCTATCAGAAGAGGCTGGTCTTTAATGCTGTTTTGAATTCAGACAGCATATTCAGCTGTCGAATCTCTTCCAGCAGGTCATTCTAGTTGATGACTTCAAAAAGCAAAGTCCCAAAGACAGTCACACAATTGGTATACAATAGCGGATGCATCAGAAAAGGGAGAAGGTTTAGCTGTTATTTCAATGGTACATCTAAGCTGATCACTCCTTAGCTGATCATTTTACCTCCTCCAATGTAAGTGACTGGCTGCTATTTATTTTTATGGACAGGTGTAAAGTTTGATGGAGAGAAGGTACTGGTGGAAACCTGGAGGTCTGGTCCTCACTGGCAATGATCCGATACAACTTTATTCCAGACAGAAGTCATGGAAAGATATAAGACCTCTACACATATATGCATTGTATCTAGTGGTGTCTGTTTTTCAGCCAAATGGACACTGCCGATAGAACGGATCCCCCCTCTGCCCACTGTGCTCCCATATCTCCTCCAGATATTGAGGGGACTCTCTAGAGTTGATTCAGAGGGGGATGTGGTCGAGATGAGAGCATATGATATTGAATGCAGTTCTGTGCTTCCAATGCAAAGACCAAGTGTTTCAATATAAGCCACACACATTTGTTTATATAGGCTTTAACTCGATTTCTATTCCCAGCCCAGCAAAAAATAACCTACCAGTTTTCACCCAAAATAGACCACATAATTTAGGTTGGAAATGATACAGAGAGAAGCATCTAAACCAGACTTTTATTCTAACCACACAAACACTGTTTTAGAAAGCCTTTTAAAAATGTTTAGAAAGTTCTTCAAGGAGTCCCAAAGAGGACGTTGGAGGAGGAAGCACAGTGTGGAAACGCACCCAAAAATGCCAATGAATGTG
Source organism: Phrynosoma platyrhinos (assembly GCA_020142125.1). Taxonomy (NCBI): domain Eukaryota; kingdom Metazoa; phylum Chordata; class Lepidosauria; order Squamata; family Phrynosomatidae; genus Phrynosoma; species Phrynosoma platyrhinos. Next base: position 67,502,570 of record JAIPUX010001232.1, on the reverse strand, counting down.
GTTAAGATTAAGACGGAAACTAGCACAGCCTTGAACCAAAAAACAAGGAAAGTTTTATTTATCAAGCTATTTTAAACATGTATGTTCTACTTGATTTGACCACATACCTGATTTTTGTAGTCACCATCTCATATTCTACAGATTGTGTTTTCTGGAATTCTCTGAAAACTTTTTCATTGACCTGAATCCAAACTCCTACACTTGTATTATGACCCTTCCACTCTCTGACAATTTATGTATCTGCTCTGGCCAATTCATTTCATGGTTTAGGAGTAACATCTCCAATCTAATCAGCACCAAAAGGGGTAAAAGTTAGACATGTTATGAAAGGTCAGCATTTAATAGTTATAAAGGAAGGAAGAAAAGGCAGCCTCACACCCAAAGAGGTGATAGTGATTTCCCTCCAACTAATCATGCTAGAGGGATTTTAATATTCATACTGAGGTTTCCTTCATCAGGATTAGGCCAAGCTATCATGATGGGGCATACTCCTGATCTGACTTTGCTAGCCAGGATGAAGGTATTCTGTGGCTATGGGAGGTTCAAAAGAACTCCATTGTCCAAACAAATAACTAGTAGGGTTGAGATTTGCAGTGCTCTTAAGCTCTGTACAGGGGTCCACCCTCAGAAATTAATGGATTCCTAAATTCTCAGAGAAATTTTCCAGGTAGCATAGCTGGTGATCCTGTTAATGTCATGTAAAGGACCTAAATCCATACTCCTACTATTATAAAATAAGATGAATGGGAAGGAGGCCTGGGTGGCTGGCACATCTCTCTCTCAAATCTCCTTTACCTAGGTGCAGATCACAGGCACCTTGGCTTTCTGAGCTGCTCAGGACAATTAAGCACTCTTGGTTTCGTTGGTCCACAGAGCCTGGAGGTACAAATTGGTTTGTACAGAATTGAACTCTTTCTGAAGGATGAGATTTGCGACTTGAGGGTGTTGCTATGGCCAGGAGTGCCTTGCCTAGCTTCATCTGGTATGCCAGCTGCGAGCCTTCCTAAGGAAAGTAGACCAGGCCACAGTGATCATACCTTAATAACCACTACACCAGACCACTGCAATGTGCCCTTTGAGAGTCTGCTTTTGAAAAATGCTTAGAAGGTAAAGCTAGTGCAAACTGTAGCAAACGTTTCCATTTTAGAGACCACATACAACCAATGGTAATAGCTTCCAATTTCTTTCTGAGCTCAATTCAAGGTGCATGTTTTAACCTGTAAAAGACCAAGGGAGGCTTGTGGCCAAGATATCTGATAGACCACCACAGTAAGCCTTTTGCTCTTCTACAGAGACCATCTTGCATGTCCTACCATCCTTACAATATATATTAGTTGGTATACAAAACAAGGTTTTTTTCCTAGAACAGCACTTCCTCTCAAGGAAAATCAAGATGGTTGCATTGCAACTGTGTCCGACAGGCCATCAAAACTATTATTATGTCAGGCCTTCATCCTTTAAAATATTACATTCTGGTTTGCTTTTATATTGTGATTTTTTTTGCACATTGTTTTAAGGCCCCTGATAAGGAAAAAAATGATATTTTTATTTTTTTAAAAAAATCAATAAAAACATATCAAAGAGTCGCATAGTACTAAACAGTATCTGCATGAGGAAAAACTACAAGAAAAGCAATTGCACATATTTATTCCATTTTTGGCATTGTTTTGATCTGCCAGTGCCCCAAAGCCCTGAGGGCAACCAATGTGGGCCTGTGAACAATGAATGAATGCATGCATCTGGACTGGTTAACCAGGCAAAAGTATTTAAACATTCCTCCCTACCATGTCAATTGTGCATATAGAAAAGGGTTTTTCAGGGATAGCTATTGGAAACAGACAAATTGACTATTACAGACAAATTGACTATTAACAGCCTTTTAAAAATATTTTTTTAATCTACTTATCAAAGTAAGTGTGGTGAAGTCTCCTTCTTTGGGTTTTTTTAAATAGAGGCTGGATGGCCATCCGTCAGGGATGCTTTGATTGTGTCTTCCCGCATGTTAGCGGGTTAGACTGGATGGCCCTTGGTGTCTCTTCTAACTTGTGAGTCTAGGATTCTATCTCTGTCCTTCTGCACTCTTGGTGGTATTCCTGTGGCACACATACCCTGCCTCTTGAAATATAGACAGCCCTACCTGGGTCTATAGATATATAAGTAGCAGCTGAGGACCAAACTCTTTTCCTAAGCATTTTCTCCAGATCCTTGTCTATTACTCCTCATCCTTTTAAGCCATACTCCTCCATACAACTTTTCTGACTGTGAGGCTGCAAGCAGGACCTCACTTTCTAAATAACCAACCAACTATACAAAGAAATAAGAAGCTATTCACTTGGATTTCTCCTGCCCCTTCCATTTTGACTACAGCAGTTTGGGAAGTGAGGGTCAACAAGGAGCTGCTCTGCTCTGCTGCTCCTGAGACTGGGACCTGGAGCGATGGATTCAAACTACAGGGAAAGAGATTCCACCTAAACATTAGGAAGAACTTCCTGATAGTAAGAGCTGTTCAACAGTGGAATATGCTGCCTCAAAGAATGGTGGAGTCTTCTTTTCTGGAGGTTATTAAACAGAATCTGGATGGCCAGCTCTTGGGTGTGCTTTGATTGTGGGCCTTTGCAGACTGCCAGAAATAGTGCAAATTGAGTCCACTTTAATTGCCCTGACTCAGTACTAGGGAATCATGGGAACTGTAGTTTATTGTGGCACCAGAGCTCTCTGACAGAGAAGGCTCAATGTCTCAAAAAAAATAATAATCCAATTCCCATGATTCCCTAGCACTGAACCAGGGCAGTTAAAGTGGACTCAATTTGCACTATTTCTAGCAGTCTGCAAAGGCCCTGTGTGTTCCTGCATAGTGAGGAGGGGGGAAGAAGCTTAAGAGTAAGTCATGCTTCTCAGCTATTAAAAAATCCCATATGCCATGGCCTTGAGCATGACATGGGTGGAAAACTTCCCAGTAATCATACTTAAACCTCTCTGAACTCTTTGGTGGAAGGAAAAACTTCAAATTAATTTATTCTCTCTGGAGAAAGTTATGTATAAATAAAAGGGAAAGCAATTTTATACACCTGGGAGTAGGCCCTACTGAACACAGTGGGGCCTACTTCTAAGTCAGGGGTAGGCAACCTTTCCCCTTTAAGGGCCAAGGGACTTCAGCTCCCATAATCCCAGGAGCTATTGGCCAATATGGGACTATTGGCCAACTTGGCTGAGGCTTCTGGGAGCTGAAGTCCCTTGGCCCTTAAAGGGGAAAGGTTGCCTACCCCTCTTCTAAGTGGACCTATATACTGTTGCAAAGCACCTTTCCAACAAATGTCTACAGTACAAGGAAGCTTGGGTAGTGGTTATGGGATTTTCTCCCCCCATTTAGCTGGATGGAGAGGTGTGTAGTGTGCAAGCACATGTGCATTTAGCTAACCCTTAATGCTAGTTAAGAAGGAATCTAACTTTACTTTGTGTTTCAAAGAACTAACATCTGCAAATGTATTTTCTATTATAGATGTGATAACCCTAGTGAGAGTGACAGGACACATCTTGACATTTAATTCTTCGGCTGTTTTCTTCATATTTTCCCTCAACACTCACACAACCCCTACTTACTCAGCCCTGCCTAATTTGGAAAATGGTTAACCACTGGAAAGTTTGGGGGTTATTCTTAGCTTCGCTTAACCTGGCCTACCAACTAGAAACAAGGCAGAATGCCAGCAACATCCAGTGAGCTAAATCTCAAACAATGGTTGATTCTATGCAGAGTTCAAAAGTCTGTGGACAAATGATAGTCCTTTATTCTCCTAGTAGATCTTCATATTGTTCTATTTGGGTTCTGAAGATTAGTTTTATTTGGGGAGGGGGATGAAGAATGTCACCTTATCTTGTAAGAAATCCGAGCCCACACCCTCTCAAGAACAAAATGTTCTGGAGTATGGAGAAAGTAAGGACTTGCTAAATGTCACTGACTGCAAAAAAGGATAAAGCCAGTAAGTTCCGGATTAATTCTTTAAGGCTAAAATCATGCAACTATATACCTAGGAACAAGTCCTATTTAAAATAACTAACACTAAATAGAACTTAGAAAAGTTGTTGTTGTTGTTTATACTATCAGAATCACCCACCTAATAATACAGAAGCAGGTATATATTTATTAATTTGTATGTTCATAATTGATTATGATAACCAAGTACATCCAAATGCAAGTCAGCATCTATATCACAATGCTCATGTGGGTCCCGATGTGTGTGTGTGTGTGTGTGTGCCTTCAAGTTGCCGGCATCTTCTGGCAACCTCATGAATTTCATGGAGTTTTCACACTAATGAAGAGGGAAATCTACAGAGCCACCAAAATTACCCCTTCTTGCATTTGACGACATATCACTAAAAGTGCCTCTTGTATTATTTTAGAGGTTGATGCAATCAAGAGTTTTCCACTGAAGAAAATTCACTGTGTAAACTGAAACAACAGTTACTGGTAAGTACTGGTGCACAATTCTGTAAATAACCAGAAGACACGCATGATGTAAACTGTGAAGACAGATCTGTGACAGTGAAGTCAGATACAAAGTGAGAAGGATGAATTGAAGAAATGACTATACTGAGAGATCAGCAGACTCATATATAAAACTTTGATACACACACACATACACACAAAGAGAGAGAAATGCATATACAGAGAGTTTAGCCATACTGCAGAATTAAAGCAATTTGACAGTTTTAATTGCCATGACTCTATCATGTTGAATCCTGGGACCTGCAGTTTGGTCAGGCACCAAAGCTCTCTGACAGGCCATGTGGAATACCTCACCAAACTACAAATCCCAGGACTCCACAGCATTGAGTCATGACAGTTAAAGCGGTGTCAAACTGCTTTATTGCTGAAGTGTGGCCACATCTGAAGAAATACAACTTTGCTGTTTTCAGTGTTAATTCCAGCCAGCCATAAGCAGTGTAATACAGTTGGCTCTCTGTATCCACAGATTCTTTATTCATGGATTCAACCATCCACAGCTTGAAAGTATTTTAAATCTTTTTAAAAATTTCAAAAAGTAAACCTTGATTTAGCCATTTATATAAGGGACACCATTTTATTACATCATTGTATTAAATTGGGAGTTGAGCATCCACTGATTTTCATATCTATGGGGAAGGGGTCCTGGAAACAAACCCCAGTGGATACCAAGAGCCCACTATAGTAATAGTGTTTTGAGAAAAAAGAAGAGGGGGATATGCACTGGGGGATCAATCTAGCTATTGTACTTAAAGCTTATCTACAGTGGTTCTTTTCCCTTAGTCCTAAAGCAAGTTAAATGAAGCTATCAAGTATCATACCCTACCCCAGAAACTGCATTTGCACCATCATTGAACCACATCCCAGACAAATTGTGCAGCCAGATTGACACCACAGGACTATCAGGCTTTTCTTTGTATCATTCTTGTCTCTTCTTGCTCACTCAAACTGCAGCACAATTCATCAGTTTGACCCCAACTCAAGATCTCAAGAGAGGATTGCCAACATGCCCCAAATATGGGTGGCCAAGCCCATACCTAATACAATCCAGCCCCATGATCAATCCACCAAAAGTGTGACAAAGGATAGCAGCATCCCCAATCCATATTCGGACCAACATAAAAGGGAAAAGGCTACTCCAAAGCTGAATGCCAGAGCCTGGGTTAAAACAATGAAGGAAGGTGACCCTGACTGAAAACTTTGTCATTCAGGTCAGCCACCTCATTCCCAGACCCGGCCAGTTGCAATCCTGCTCCCAAATGGCCAGTGGTTTGCACCTTTCCAGGAGCCCATGAAAACACAAGGGTTCCCAGGAAGAAGAAGCCAGAGCTCAGCACCATCAGAACCAGCTTGGACTCTTGGGGCTACAAATGGGAAGACCAGGTAAGTCTGGATACCATCATTTTCCAAGCTGTAGTTGGAATACAGCTAAGCCTATATCTAAGTTACGGATCTGCCTAAAATAAGTCCGATTGATCTCTCTCTTCTTGCCTTCCACCATCTAGCCAAGCTGTGTGTGTGTTTGCACACGCACATGCATTTATATTGTGGCAGCCACTTGACCTGCCAGGAAGACTTTCTTAGAGCAGCCAACCCCTCTGTGTTTTATTTGCCACACCAATCTGTGATTAACTGTAATTGTTGATTTTATACTGATAGTTTATATTTCATTTTATTGCTTTCCAGTTGTTGTAACTATCCCAAATGCTTAAATGTAGTGGAAGGGCATGATATGAAACTCTCTGAATAAAACCATAAATAAATATCCTGCAAAAAAAAGCACATCATGCTCTATGTTAGCTTCTGTTGCCAGTAGAAAGTTGCTGTGGCAAGAAAAAACCAATACACGTTCTTAATGACAGTAACAGAATTCTGACATTCAGTGCAGCTGCTTCAGGGGAAGCAGAAGGTTCAGGAAATTTTATTTTTCTTCTTCCCTTTAGCAAAACCACAGAGAGACATCAGAGGACATGAAGCTGGCAAGAAGAGGAAAGGCATGGTTCCAGTAGAGGCACAGAGGGCAGACTAGGTTAATTCCTTATATAATAAAATAACAGATTTATTGTACCATTTATTTATTGTACCATTTATTTAAGCTGCATTTGCACCATCATTGAACCACATCCCAGATTTGCACCATCATTGAACTACATCCACTTTTTTAAAGGGGGTGAAATTTTGTATGGAAAGTTGTAGTATTCATGTTAGTACCAAAACAGCAAAACGAAGATTTTGAAATATTTAGGCTGACATTTTATTTAATACAGGTTGTGTCTCCCTTATCCAGAATTCCAAAATCCAAAATATTCCAATAATAATAATAATAAATGCACTGCTGAAATAGTGACATCTTTGCTTTCTGACAGTTCAGTGTATACAAACTTTGTTTCATCCACAAAAGTATTTAAAATATTGTATAAAATTACCTTCAGGCTATGTGCATAAGGTGTATATGAAATATAAATGAATTTTGTGTTTGGACTTGGATCCCACCTCCCAGATATCTCATTATGTATGTTTATGCAAATAAAGGTATTTCAATTTTTTTAAAAAAAATCTCAAATCCAAAACACTCCTGGTCCCAAGCATTTCAGATCAGAGAGACTCAACCTTTGGTTACAAGATTGCAAGCCAGGTTTACAATCTTGTCACTTTTGAGATTCGCGCTGATGGTTGTAAACAACTGAATGTGACACCCAAAATCTACTTTTCCATCCAGGTCCCAAGTGAAGGTGCTGCAGATCAGGGTGCTGGGAGATGACATTTACAACAGTACCCACTGAGAGAAACTGTAGTGGCAGAATACCAAGGCGTCTCTCCATCCGCCTGTTCTCTGCAACCAGAAAAGTGCTGCATTTCTCAGTGCTCCAATCTGCAACTGTGGGGTGCAGTTTTAGTTTCCCAGGGTCTTAACCCTTTTAAAGAGAAACAAAAATATGCAAATATGAAAGTAAAACTTGTTAGAGTTCAGCTTTCATTAGCAGAGCAACAAAAGTGTGGGTCAGACTATTATTTTAAATCCTAAAGAATAAAGATTAACTCAGAAAAAAAGACCCAACAACATGCAATGTGAAGTTGAAGGCTTTCACGGCCGGCATCCATAGGTTTTTGTGGGTTTTTCAAGCTGTGAGGCCATATTCTAGAAGAATGTAGGAATACATTCTTCTAGAACAGGGGTAGGCAACCTAAGGCCCAGGGGCCGGATGCGGCCCCCCAAGACCTTTGGACCGGCCCCAGGCCGGTCCTGCCACCGCTACCACTGCCTGCCATGATGATATTGATTATTGTTGTTATTACTTGTTCTTGGGGTTTTCTTGGCAAAATCTCCACAGGGGGTTTGCCATGGCTTTTCTGGGGCTGAGAGTGTGTGCATGCATATTTTTAATTTTTTTAATTTTTATTTATTTAATTAATTAATTAATTAATTTTTCGTGGTTCGGCCCCCCAATTGTCTGAGGGACAGCAACCCGGCCCCCGGCTCAAAAGGTTGCCTACTCCTGTTCTAGAACATGGCCTCACAGCCCAAAAAACCCAAAAAAACCAACAAGCCTGCAGTTTGTAGTTTAAAAAACAATAATGATGGCATTTATAAATAATTTCATAACAACACTAAATCCTAATCTAACTAAAGATAGTTATATATAGCAGGAAGATGGAGATGTTTAAGACTAGAAGCCAGGCTAGAGACACATACCAACTGTATCATTAACAGTTTAGAAACTTGAGATAAAGACAGTTAGTCTTAAAGAGAGAAAGATCTAAATAGGAAAGCCTATCTATATAATGAGGGGAAAGTGAATTCATAAGTTTCTTCCAAGAGCAACAGCTTGGAATCCTTTTGGCTGGGGTGCTTCTTGCCTGAAAAAGTAAGTTTGGGGGCTGGACTTGTCAGGTATAACTACTACAATGGATCTCTGCTGCCACAATTACACGTGACAATGCAGGATATTTTGTGCTTTAAATATATATATATATATATATATATATATATATATGCACACGCACACACATTAAGGAACCTATAGTCAGAAAACCAACATGCAAGGCCTCTACTCCCAAGCCATTCCTGGAAGGTTTGGGATTTATCTTCCTCTGAAAACTGCCAAATGATTATTTAAGCATCATTGTTGCAACCCCCTTTGTATCATTTCTGAAAACTTATCTTCTGTTCTATTTATAACCCAAAGCCAAACCAAAACAATGTCTAATGGAATACATCAGAACTAGATGCAGACAGGCTAAATTAGAACAGTTTATTTTTCTACAAGCTACAAATAACTTGGCAGGATTGAGAAAATAATAATTTTATCGTCTGCAATATGATCAGATAGGACAAATGAGCAATGAAAGACTGTCCAACATAGGGAAGAAAATACTGAGGACTCCACCTTCATGTACCACAATAGTTTATTATAAATAATCCAGTTGCAAATCTATCTCATCCTGCATTCTGATTTCCCCTCTCCTCAGCCAGCCAGAAGCACAAGGGAAGTCCACACTCACCATCACACAAGTGCTACACAATGTGGCCAAGAGCTCACACTATCAAGTCCAAACTGGATAAGAGATAATTAAACAGACATATGTGCTCTGGTTGCATGTGTGTCTAAGTCTCAATATACTGAAACAGGCACAAACACAGAAGCATGTCTCCCTTTCCCCTTACATTATTTCCAGCCCCAATATGGGTCTCCTTTACTCACTAGTGCACAGGCATACATGTGTGTATGCACACAGAGTAATAGTACATAAATCAATTCCTTGTAATGCTGAGGGAGGAATCATGTTCCTGTTGTATTGTTGTTGTGCGCCTTCAAGTTGTTTCCAACTTATGGCAACCCTAAGGCAAACCTGTCATGGGGTTTTCTTGGCAAGATTTGTTCAGAGGTTTGCCATTGCCTTCCCCTGAGGCTGAGAGCATGTGACTTGGCCCAGGTACCCCAATGCATTTCAGCGCTGATCTGGGAATCAAACCCTGGGCTCCAGAGTCATAGTCCAACACTCAAACCACTAGGTCTCAAAGAATCATGTAGCCTTCATACTGGGTCTCAAAGAATCATGTAGCCTTCATATATTGTTGGACTGCAATTCCCATCATTCCTAGCTGTGTCACTGATAGCAAGGAATGCTGGGAGCTGTAGCGCAGAAACAGCAATCATGCATCTGGAAGGCTGCACAGCTCCCACTCCTGTTGTAGTCAGGTTTCCCAGACCTCAAGGCCTGGTCCTTTTCCTCCACATCTCAGTTCTCTGAGGAGGAAGGATCTCAGAACAGGAGCACTGCCTTGAAAAGTAACTATGTGTGTGTGTTCCCCTAATTTGTTAATTTGTGGTTTTTATTTGAATGGCCTAGTCTGCACAACAGTGGCTGATGCTTAATGTACCATACTTAGGACAGCACCAGAGGCTGCCTGTTGTAACACTACCCTTTTCAAGTCCTACTCTCTATGGGCCTCTACAGATGGGCCCTTTGGGCCGTCCTGGAGGCAGGGATGGGAAGGGCAACCACACGCCCGCATCAACCCCTCCCCGGATGTCCTTCCGGTGCAGCCTTTTGACAGGCTGCACCGGAAGGAGCGCCAAAGAGCCACACAGCAGCTCTTAGAGTGGCCTTTTGCCGGCTCTGAAAGGAGTGGCATTTTGTTGCTCCTTTCCGGGCTGGCAAAAGGGAGGATTGAGGCCACGTTGTCCAGCAGCTTTGGCCTTGATCCTCCACTTCCCAGGGCGGTCCAGGGCCGCCCGTCTGCATCCCCCCTATGTCATCACAGTGCATTGTCCATAAGTCTCTAGTTTTGCCAATACTGGGTGGGAGAAGAAATGTACACAACTGTATAGGCAGGGGCAGTTGCACAGCTCTATCCTTCCTGTCTAGTCCAATGATCTACTACACCAGGGGTAGGCAACCTTTCCCCTTTAAGGGCCAAAGGACTTCAGCTCCCAGAATCCCAAGAGCTATTGGCCAACATGGGACTATTGGCCAACATGGCTGAGGCTTCTGGGAGCTGAAGTCCCTCGGCCCTTAAAGGGGAAAGGTTGCTTACCCCTGTACTACACTGTGTCAACTCCCACACAGGCCAAGTAATTTTCCTAACAAACAACACAGCAAGTTGCCCACATGTATCTTGAACAAAAGCTATAAATATTAGATCAACCTTGTCCTTTCCCAGAACCAAAACCAATAATTCCACAATTTTTCCAAGACATAATGATGAAATTTGTTGTTGGTGTTGTTGCTAACCACCCTCGAATCGATCTTGACTCATGGTGACCCTGTAGATGAGACATCTCCCAAGATTCCCTATCCTCCACTGCTTTGCTTAGTTCCTGAAAATTCATATCCATGACCTGCTTAATAGAGTCCATCCATCATGTGGCTTTTCTTTTTTTTCCCTACTTCCCTCCACCTTTTCTAGCATTATTGTTTTTTCCTTTTTGTGATGTGACCAAAGTATGACAGTCTCACTTCAATTATCCTGGCCTCCAGGGAGATTTCCATCTTGATCTGCTCTAGAACCCATTTGCTTGTCTTCTTGGCCCTCTATGGTACCCACAGCACTCTTCTCCAGCGCCACATCTCAAATGAATTGATTTTCTTCCTATCCACTTTCCTAACTGTCCAGTTCTCGCATCCATACATGGTAACAGGGAATACAATGGCTTGTACAAAGATGAAATGCTCTACTGATATTCACAATATGAGTAACTATTGCAATTTCCTGCATTCAGTCAAGTAATTCAATCGAGAGTTTTAAAAGGCTACACGGTTCTAGCCTAGGATCCTTCCTCAGAAAAAGTGTGCTTCACCAAACAGTGCCGGTGCCATCCAAAAGAATACCCGATTAGAGAGGTGCCAGATGAGCCAGCATTGGGGAGAAGTTAGGCATTACTAGGGCTGGTTTGATTACCATATTTTCCCTTACAAATTATCTTCCTGCTTTACTTAAATTAGTAACAATCAAAAAGAGGTTGCCATTGTCCTTGTGTGGAAAGTAGGTGATGCAGCCAAACTTATCACATGCAAAATGAAAAAGAAAAAGCTCAGGTTGGAAGTGATTATTCTGCAAAACATCAGCAAGGCTAAATCATTGTCAGAAATTTTCTAGAAGTCATCAATTTGACTGCATGGCCTTCTCATTCTGAGAAGTGAGTAAGACAAGTTTTGCTTTTTAGCCCCATTTCACTAGATGAGTCACTGATTGGTCACAGTCTTCAAGTATTTCTATTAATTCATTTTTCTAAGGGCAGGCGGGGCAGATGCTTCACAAAAATGTATCATATCGACAAGAAGGTGGGCGTGTTAAGAAAGTGAGCAGCTCATGGAAAGGAACTGCTAAATGAGAAGCATGCTTTGCAGCTAACATCTGAAAATACATTGGGATTAAAGGGCAACCGGCTAAATTCTTTATGCTACTCCCACCTATGGTTTGCAGCTACATTACTACTCTCACAATGACCATTTTTGCTTCAGGCTAAGAATGCAAAAATGGCAATGTGGTGTACTGATTTCAGTGCTAGACTAGACTCCAGGAAACCAGGGTTCAGGTCTCTCTTCAGCCATGGAAACAGCAGGTGACCTTGAGCAAATCTAGAGTTAATTTTCCAAAAAGGACAATTCCTGCAAAAGACCCTGAAGAATTGCAATGCTTGGCTAAATGATCTGACTCACAGTAAGGCAAGCTTCCTAGGTTCCTAAATTAGTCATCATGATTAATATTCATTACCAAAACTGACCTTCAAAAATATGTCTAACCTCCTGTTAAAGCCAGCTAAGCCAGCAATCATCACATAAAGTAGTAAAGAAATATTTTATTTCATTTCCTACTTGTTCCATTGGGTAGTCCTGGGTTCTAAAATTACAAGCGAGTGAGCAAATTTATTTCCACCTCAGTGATGTATTCAAGTCTTTTACTCCAAGTCAGGCCACAAGTCTCTATCTTCAAGTCTCAAGTTGATTCTCAAGTCCTTGCAAAACTCTCTCAGGTCAATCTCAAGTATGAAAGCCAAAGCTTTAGAAGGTTCTTCCAATGTGCAGCAGGGACAGGTTGCAGAGCAGACCCAAACCTCCATCTCAAGTCCATTCCATGATGCATTTGCTGTTTCTGGACGAGGTTAGGCCAGCAAGTCAGTTGCTGATAATATACAAGTCATGAGTTGAGTCAAGTCAGTGCCTCATTTATTGCCAAGCCAAATCAAATCATTGAAGTGACTTGAGTGAATCAATTAGAGTCGCCATCACTATTTTACCTATACCGCTCTTGTTTCCTTCTATCACACCTCCCCTTGTGTGTGTATGTGTGACTTCAAGTGGCCTGCCAACTTATGGTAACCCCACAAATTTCATAGGGTTTTCTTAGCCAAGGAAGGTGGTTTTGCATATAACCTCCTCTGAATTACAGCCTCCCCTTAGATGTGTCCCTGCCCTGGAATCAGAGAATGCCAACTCACGCATATTCCCTACAAGGAAATGCTATACAATCCCTGTTATCTTTTTTGGATACCCTTACAATACCATTTTTCCACCCTTACAATAAACAACATTTTAGAAAAAGAGCCAGCAGAACCACATATAGTTTCCCCAATGTGGCTGCAGTTTAAACATAGCTTCCAGTTGTCTCAATTTGGCAGGAAATATTCAGATTAATCCTCTGCCATCCCACTTTTTCAGTTGCTTTTAAAGTACAAAAGTGGCTTGCAGTCAATTAACTCCACAAAGGGAGAGAATCTTGCCCTTCCTTGTAAAGTCAGGCAAAAGCAAACTGCTACAGCCTCTCTTCCTTTGTGTTTTTTTTCCTCATTAATAACTCTTGTCATCTTGACCATACTCTGATGTTGCTTGGCCACATGCATCATGATTTTCATCTGTGAAAGGTTGGGAGGGTATGGTATCAATACTGGCTGTGTTATTTTCATCCTTATGCAAATTATCCCCAGATAAAACTTGCCTTTCTAATGACACCACATGCCAATGTTTTCAGTAATCTGAAAACTCTCACGGTTTTCCCATCTTAATATTTGTCATCATCATAACAGACACCAGAAAATATAGAGAATAGTATCATCAGAATATATGCCAACATATATGAGATATTAGTGGATTTGCCCCAATGTGCATCACTACATACTTCCGATGAACAATTTTCCCCACTTATTTTCCCTCACATATACAAAAAACAACAACAATGGGAATGAGAGAGAGAAAAAAGGAGAAAAAACCTTACCAACAATTCCAGATAAATAAAGGACTCTATTTACCTTCCTCCTTCATGGGAATGTCCATTTACCTTTCCCTTCTCCCCATGTAACCAGTTCCTAACGCATCCTTCATCAATTCCTTATTCAAGGACTATTGCATTTAATCACTTATGAGGGACCTCGTCCAAAGCAGTTTTGAACCTCTGACACTTTCAAAGAACATCAGAAGCTTTGGGAAACAAGACTTCCCTTTGCAGAACCATCCGCTGTTTCTGAATCACTCAGTGAAATGAAACTGGCTGTCAGTAAGTGCAGCAGTGACTAAAGGAAATTCTTCACAGAGAGCAGTGATAATTTATATCAGTCAGGACATGCTGATGACAACTCGTTTAGATGGCTTTTTAAAAATATATTAAATGAATTAATGGATTTCACTCGTGTGAAAAATATAATTCCTTTGGCCACTTTGCCTCTCTTGGAAACGCAGTTTAGGACAAGATGGAGCTCTAGTAAGGCAGCTATTGAACTCTTGCCAAAGAGCCCCAACAAACTCAGGCAGAGTTCAAAAATAAACACTATGGCACCGGTGTAAATTTAGACCAAAAACCCAAAACATGGCTCATCCAGATGCTTCCTTCCCTTAAATTATGCCTTGAAGCAGTTGTGCTCTGAATACAGAAATAAAATTAAGCATGAAGCACATGCCTGACAATATCATTTTGGAAAGTTTCTGACTATATCTCTGCAAATAATCATTTGAGGAAACCAACGAAATATTTATTTTGAGATTGTAGCATTTTCCACTTAAAATGGATACAAACATATTCCATTTCAGTTTCTCCAAAAACAGATGTAATATTTAAATCATATCTGCAGTGACAAGGATATAATTCATAGTAGTAGTTGTCGGGGGTATAAATGTTCTAGGCGTATTAACAGTACCAATGGTTTGGTTGAACAAGCCACAATTCTTTCGTTGGTATATGTATGACTTGTTGCTGTTATGCACCTTCAAGTCACAACCAACTTATGACAACCCTACTATAGAGGTTTCTTGGCAAGATTTAATCAGAGGTTTGCCACGGCCTACCTCTCAAATGCAGAGAAAATCTGAACACAGCTTAGTTTAATAAGTGGCTCTTGCTGGGCTGCATGCTCCATCTGTGCCCCATGCAATTAATATTTCACTTTCTATATCTCCTGCATCACAATATGAATGACACTGAACCAACAGCCCCCCCTTCCTAATGTCTGTCATGCAAATAAGAGACTGGGGGGGGGGGGTTGCAGACTGCCAGAAATAGTGCAAATTGAGTCCACTTTTAGGGTTAGGGAATCATGGGAACTGTATTTTATTGTGGCACCAGAGCTCTCTGACAGAGAAGGCTCAATGTCTCAGAAAAAAAAACAATTCCCATGATTCCCTAACACTAACACTAACCCTAAAAGTGGACTCAATTTGCACTATTTCTGGCAGTCTGCAACCCCTTTGGTGGCCTTCCAGCATGGGAACAGTGATTATGAAATTTGAATGCCAGTAAATTATAAGGCATTCCTACTTCTAGCACCCTCACCAGTGGCAGCTAATAGCAGTGGCAGTGGTGCTGCAAACCTGTTCTGGATTTTAGTCCCAGCCTTAAAGAAGCCATCCAAGGTGCTGAATGTAGATGGGGCTAGGGTTCAGCCATTTAGATAGCTCCTTTAAAATGTGGGCTAACCTTAGAGCAGATTCACCAGCCTGCTGCCAGGGACACCACTAATACCCATGGCTGGCACCACCATCATTCTTATAATCAGACTTTAACATTTTTAATAATAATAATAATAATAATAATAATAATAATAATAATTTATCCCCATGGATTGAGGCAGGGAACAACAACAATTAACAAATACATGGCATCCTTTAAAAACACTTTAGTTAAAACATACATCCATTTAAAAAGACAAATAAGGCATACATGTATTAAAACAATCCTCATTTAAAATTCACACTTTAAAAAATCATCTGAATAAGCCTGCTGGAAGATACTGAAGTACCACAGAAGACAGTCCCCATGGTGTAGTACTTTGAGTGGTGGACTAGGTCTCCAGGTGACCAGGGTTTAAATCACCACTTATCCCTGGAAATCCACTGTTATGACCTTGGACACACTCTCAGCCTCAAAGAAAGGTAAATCTCCTCTGCACAAATATTGCCAAGCAAACCCAGTGATGGGGTCATCTCAGGGTCTAAGATATGCTGTTGTTAGCTGCCTTGGAGTCAACATGAACTCATGGCAACCCTGTGAAGGAGACATTTCCAAAAACCCCCCCCCCCCATTCCTTTACCTCTCTGCTGAGGTCCTATAGGCTCAGACCCATGGTCTCCCTAATTGAGTCTATCCATCTTGCATGTGCTCCTCTATTTCTACTGCCCTCTACATTTCCCAGCATCATTTTCTAATGAGTCGTGCATTCTCAAAGGTCTAAAGTATAGATGACCACAAAGTACCCCAACGTATTAAATAATAATTATGGGGGGGGGGGGAACCTGTAAAACAAATCAAAGATCCTTAACAGCAACAGTGTTTTAGTGATAACAAAAAAAAAAAAATCAGAGGTTGTATATGTATACACACACACACAATTACTAATGACCCAATCAACCAAAGTGTAATGATACATTATATTCAACAACCAAGTCTCAAATTATCATGTTTCCAGCTGTACAAGGGGCAAGGGGCACTACAAAGAACAAAAGCAGAGTTCATAAATAACCTCTGAACATTAATAATGTGCGCTGGCATGTTTCAAATCAGCTCCAGGGCCACCATAAGTCATCTCAGGGTTGCCGTAAGTTGGAAAGAACATGAAGGCACACAACAACAACAACAAGTGCCACCGAAACAACTGAAATAGCGACAAGGCCCTGAGAATCAAAAGGTTGGGGGAAAAGGGATGAATTACTAGCACAACCTTCACATTTCAGGAAGGTAAGAATATGACTGTCAGACACTCTGAAGCAAAAGTGTGTCATCTTGCTTGCAGCAATCCACCCACGGAGGCCATCATAAAAGTAATTAAAATTTAACGACTCATGGTAAGGCTGCATTTACTAAATACAGAAGCCTCATTTCTCAACCAGAAAGCAATCTTTCTAAATAACCAGGAGGCCATTTTTAAGATCCCCCTCCTTCATCTGCAATGGATTAAATACCCCACTCTGTCTCTCTCTATCTATAGGGAACTGTTCCAAGCTATCAGTGCTAGCAATTCAGCGCTAAACTAGGATCCCTGCCATCATTTTACAGTCAACATTGATTAGAAAGATTAGACAATACTACAAACATAAGTCAGTATCTCTGGCACTATTCAAGGAACTATGTTGGCAAATTCACACATACGGGCTTCAGCACACAAGCAATCCAGAACAGCTTGTTCTCGGACCACAGAAAAGCAAGCATTTCTATTAGTCTGCTCCATCTGATGTTTCACATTTTTTAAAAAAATCTTTGAAATTATAGCATATTACAGAGGGTGCAATACATACAGAAAATAACATAGCCAATGCCAAATGGTCACTCTCTGCTCTATTACGTATAGCAAAAGAACAAGTCTTAGGGAGGAGTGATGATGACACCAAGAAATGATGGCTGACACTTGCACCGACTCCACTTACATGAAAGCTATATGATTTATCAAAACAATGCCATGAAGGCTATAAAGCCCAAATCTGAAGGCCAAATTCAGGACAGAGGTCCCTTGTTTATTCAGCACTTTGTCTAAAGAAGTCCAGGAAAGGTGCTATGAAAATTTGTTTGTTGTAGTGTGCCTTCAAGTCATTTCCAACTTATAGCAACCCCAACATAGGGTTGTCTTGGCAAGTTTATTCAGAGGAGGCTTGCCATTGCCATCCTCTGAGCCTGAGAGAGTGTGACTTACCCAAGGTCACCCAGTGGGTTTATTTGGCTGCGCTGGGATTTGAACCCTGGTCTCCAGAGTCATAATCCAGCACTCAAACCGCTACACCAGGGGTAGGCAACCTAAGGCCCGGGGGCCGGATGCGGCCCCCCGAGGCCTTTGGACCGGCCCCAGGCCAGTCCTGCCGCCGTTGCCGCCGCCGCCCCCCGCCGCCTGCCATGATGATATTGATTATTATTGTTATTACTTGATCTTGGGGTTTTCTTGCCAAAATCTCCACAAGGGTTTTGCCATGGCTTTTCTGGGGCTGAGAGAGTGTGCATGCATATTTTTTTAATTTTTAAATTTTTTTTAATTTTTAATTTTAATTTTTATTTATTTATTTATTTATTTATTTATTTATTTTTGGTGCTTCGGCCCCCCAATTGTCTGAGGGACAGCAAGCCGGCCCCAGGCTCAAAAAGGTTGCCTACCCCTGCGCTACACTATACTGGTCTGTAAGATTTACCTGTGTCTTTTTATAAAAATTATTTCTATCTGCATCAATCCTAGGGTTGAAATCACAGTTTGCATAAGCGACTACTAGACAATATGTTTCTTGAAAAGCATTAAGGGACTCAGAACTATGTTGGTGGTTTTCAAAATATGTCCAAGGGAGCTGTGAGATTCCTTCCCAAAAAGCTCACCAGGATTTCCATAATAACATTCTTAATAGGACACAGGTTTCCCTGATGGACAGCTAGCTTACCATTCCTCCTTACCTTCCACTACAATATGCAACTCACTGTGATCTACAGCAGGTTTTCAAACTATAGTGCTCCAAATTATAGGCTTCCAGATGTTTCAGACAGTAAGGTCAATTCTCAGGAATTCTGGGAATTGAAACTCAAATATCAGGATGATATGAGTTTGAGAATCACTGTTCTACAGCAGACATTCTTCTTATGAAAAGTAATACTGAAGGCCAGCAGCAAGGGTTGGCAACTTGTTGTCCTGCAGATGTGGCTCGGCCTCTACTCCAACAATCCCCTCATGCTGGTTAGGGCAGATGGGAGTCGCAGTCCAACATCACCTACAGGGCTCCAAGCTACTGATTCCTATCCCAGCTAAAGCTATAACACACTATAATTGTTTTTGTTGTTCCTCATAAAACCTAGGCTGCATCTCCACTGCAGAAATAATCCAGTTTGACACCACTTTAACCACCAATGGTATGGAATACTGGGACATGTTATTTGTTGTGGCACCAGAGCTCTCTGCCAGCAAAGGCTAAATGTCTCACAAAACTACAAATTCCAGAATTCTATTGCACTGAGCCATGGCAGTTAAAGTGGGTGCCAAACTGGATTATTTTTACAGTGTGGATGCAGCCCTAAAAGTGCCATAGTTGGCATGTAAAAAAAAAAGATGAATGACATGAGAACTTTGGAAAGCTAGACTAGAACACACACATCACACATATATGTTATCCTCCAGATATTTTTGGCCTCCATCAATTCAACCAGTAAGGACAATAGTGAGTATAATGGCAGTTTTACATCCAAAACATACGGAGGACCACAGTTGTCCACCTCGGAGACATATGATAACTTTTCCATATTTGAATGCTCTCAGACCTAGGGGTGGAGGGAGAAATTGCAGATATAAAAATATCAGGAAGAATCTAGGATGAATCCTTCAAACAGATTGGGACTTTGTCTGCAGAAAGTTTTCCAGTTTATTCCAAATCTAGCAAATTGTCCTTGGGCTCAACTGATACAGTCTTCAAGTACAACCATTCTGACAAAGGGCAATACAACCAATTCACTTTCTAGCTCAAATAAGACACTGTTGGTAGATATGTCAACATGCAAACATCAGTTGTGTAAATTAATATATCTGGGAACTTTCACATACATTGCTGGAATCACTCCAGAAATCCACAACCTCACTGCAGGCTTCAAGTGAAACCCACAAGAAGTTCCACGCTTGTAGTCTCTTGTACATATATACCCCAGTATTCCCTCTTTCACAACTGAAACTAGTCACCCATAACTCACCATAAAGCAAGTATGTCAAGAGCTATTATAGACCAAATTGTCATCCAGATCTGCCTGTGGGGACACACCACAAAAGACAAAAGAATTGGTTAGTGGAAGGTAAGGGCACCTTTGTGTGACTGTGAGAATCCATGCTTGAGGCAGTATACATTGCTGAATTCTGTGACAGCATTGATTTCTCAGCTACCGCAGTCACAGAAATATACTTCTTTCTATATCTGCCACATATAGATCAACTTAGATCAGCCACATTTTAAAATGAATTCCAGCTAATATCCCATGGTAGACAGCCAAGACACAAATGTTACCACCTCCATGAAACACTTTGGATTTTCAGTCATGCTTACGCATTCTTGATGCAGTTTGATCTCACCAAAATATTAGACAATAACTCATTCTGCTCTTTTCTGAACTCAGGTTAACACTTCAGCTGTGTTATTCCTTTCAGCAACCACTACAGCTTCTAAGGGCCTTTACAGACTGCCAGAAATAATGCAGCTTGAGTCCACTTTAACTGTCCTGGCTCAGTGCTAGGGAATCATGGGAAGTAGGTTATTATGGCCCCAGAGCTTTCTGACAGAGAAGGCTCATTGTCTCAGAAAAAAACTACAATTCACATGATTCCATAGCATTGAGCTAGGACAGTTAAAGTGGCCTCAAGATGGATTATTTCTGGAAGTCTGTATAGGCCCTAAGTTTCAGCCCATAAAAAACCTATATAATGCTTTGCTGCTTTTCTAGGGGGCATTTTATTTTTTTAATATTTAAAGTGAGTTTTAGTTACAATTGTCTGCATTGACAACAATACTCCAGTCCTTCTGTTGCATGTAACTGCAGTTCTAAACAAATTCACAACTTAGGCAAAAGAAAACAATCAGATGAATCTCACAAAGAAAGCCAATCTGAAGAAAAATTCAAATGTGCTGCTGATCGCATTGATTAAAAATTCTTGGAAAAGCTGATCTTGGCCTAATCCAGCATGCTTCTGCTCTTTCTCTACATTAGGCAACATCAATTCAGACAATCTGAACATTTCAAACAAAGACTTTTCAACAAAGACAATTAACAAATTTGATGAGAATCAATGTGTGGCAAGACAGAACAATTCACATGTATGTATGACTCAACTCTTACAAAGAGCTCCCTTGGAGTCCTTAGACAACAACTATGTGACACACACAGTTTATTGTGAAGATGCATCTTAGATCACATATTTTTTTCAAGAAGCTTAAAGTGACACATACAGGCTTTTTTAAAAAAATAGATCAATAAGAATAATTTAAAGAACAAATCAAGAAGTTTTAATGGAGAAGAGCCAAAGGGCAAATCTGCACTAGTGGTACATATACATACTTGGAGGGAAAAGGTTTCTTGGCATCTCATGTTTTAAAATTTCCAATCCTATTGTTGGACAGATGGATAAGGTTTAAAGGACAGTTGGCCCTCCATATCCGTGGAAGTTTTTATCCACAGATTTAACTATCCACAACTTGAAAATATTCCAAAAATATATAAATTCTAAAAAGCAAACCTTGATTTTTCTATTTTATATAAGAGACACCATTTTACTAGGCCACTGTATATAAGGGGTCTTGAGCATCCACAGATTTTGGTAACCATGCTGGAACCAAACCCCAGCAGATACCAAGGGCCCACTGTATTGTATAAGGAAGACTTGAAATATTCTTACAAAAGTGGAGAGCTTTCTGTCCTCCAGATCTTTTGAGCTTGGTGTTGCTGTTGTTGTGTGCCTTCAAGTCCTTTCAGACTTATGGCAACCCTAAGGCGACCCTATCATGGGGTTCCCTTGGCAAGATTTGTTCAGAAGAGTTTGGGCCTTTGCCTTCCTCTGAGGCTGAAAGAGTGACTTGTGAGCATGTCCAACATCACCATCACTCAGTGGGTTTTCATGGCTGAGTATAGAGATTCAAACCATGGTTTTCAACATCATATTCCAATGCTCAGGCCACTTACACCACACTGGCTCTCTTTTGGACTACAGCTCCCAAAATCCCTTCCCCATGGGCCATGTTACCCTGGAGTGATGATCCACAAAATGAAAACCAAAAGCTAAAAGTTCCCCATCCCTGATCTAAAGTATTTCCTCATGCAATGCAGTTTCCTTCAGAGGCAAGGGAACAGGAGCCACAACTCATCACAAGAAAACACTTTCCACTATGCGTGGCCATGGCTGGAAATGCCTCCGCAGCCCATAGCTGTAAAATGCAGATAGAGCTAACATAGGTATTTTTAAAACTACAACAACAATACGGTGCGTGAAGAAGTGCCTGCAACAAATCAAGATGAAAGGATGTGG
>JAIPUX010001232.1:67463759-67479275 GCA_020142125.1 Phrynosoma platyrhinos | reverse complement strand
GTGATAGGATGCAGCCTTGCCTGACCCCTTTGCCTATTGGGAACCACTATATTTTCCCGAATTCTGTCCTGACAGTGGCCTCTTGTCCCTGGTACAGATTCCTCATCAGGACTATCAGATGTAGTGGCACCCACATGTCTTTGAGTGCATTCCATAATTTTTCATATACAATCAAATGCTTTGTTGTAGTCTATGAAGCACATGCTGATTCTTTTTTGGAATTCTTTGATGCACTCTATTAGCCATCATATGTTTGCAATGTGGTCTCTAATGCCCCTTCCTTTTCTGAATCATGCTTGCACCTCTGGAATTTCTCTCTCAGTGTATGGTTGGAGTCTATGCTACAAAATTTTGAGCATCATTTTGCTGGCATGTAAGATGAGTGCTATTGTCCTATAGTTGCTGCAGTCTTTTGTATCTCCTTTCTTGTGGATTGGTATGTATATAAAGCATTTCCAGTCTGTTGGCCACCACTTTGTTTTCCATATTTGTTGGTATATTTCAGTTAGCACTAAAGTTGCATCTCTCTGTAGGCACTGTAGCACATGCACACACCCTGGGGAGATACACACACAAACACACACACAAACATCTCCAAGGTGATGGAGGTGCATAGAGCCTTCCAAGAGAACTTTATGGGGCTCTGGACCCCCAGATGTTGCTCACCCTTGTATTACATAGTCCTCCTCCATCCTCAGTAAATGGATATGCATGTAACAGAAAATAAACTTTCTATATCTTTAAAAATAAATACAGCATTGTCCATCATCAAATTCACCAATTAGTGAATTATTTCTTGAAGTGTGTGTATAATCCAGCTTCATGCTGCCTGTGTACAAGCTAAATATACTTGTAATAACTGTAGGAGAGCAAAGAAATGATACAACAGCAGGTGGGGGCATATATCAGGCAAGCATCTTTGAAGCATCTTTTTTTCTCCTTTATTGACAAGGTATTTGGAAACACTGGTTCAGAAGTTTGCATGCAAGTTCTAGAAGGCCATCAGTGCTCTTTTGCAGTATTGCTCAGTCCCTTGTAAGCTCTGAGGTTTCTTTTTTTTAATGATCAAAGGCTTCACACTCCATCTTTAGAAATGTGAGTGTTCTGAAAGTTTACACAAAGAAATTGATGCCTTTGGTGTTTGTATCTTGATAAAGGTATTACCATAGCATGGACTTTTGACTTTATCTTATTGTCATCATGGCTACCCCTGCATTTCTGGATAGTAAGCCTGTCACAATGTTATCCTACATTGAAGGAAGAAGAGTTTATGCCATCTTAACATGGGACTTGATTTTCTGAGGGTTTATTATCTCCAACCAAGGATAAAACCAAGTTTGGTCCTTATCAATACATTTTTTCCTATTCCAATGCCTATCCTGATCTCCAGCCCTGTCAATACAGACCTCTCAAGGAACTCAATGCTATCTTTCCATATAAAGAGACCTCTGAGGGATATGTCTGGGTTTTCAGTGTGTGTTTTTTTTCAAATGGAGAACCAAATTGTATTGCTCTTCTTTTATTTCTTCTGTTGTTGCCAGAGAGTACTTGGTTGTGGCATGAAGAGCCAACTGGAATAGTTT
The DNA here is from genome assembly GCA_020142125.1 of Phrynosoma platyrhinos. Taxonomy (NCBI): domain Eukaryota; kingdom Metazoa; phylum Chordata; class Lepidosauria; order Squamata; family Phrynosomatidae; genus Phrynosoma; species Phrynosoma platyrhinos. Next base: position 67,477,692 of record JAIPUX010001232.1, on the reverse strand, counting down.
GTAGACCCTTCTTCCATACCACTTCAAAACAAGTAGACATGAGACTATCATCATTACTTCTCATCTTTTCCCCTGCTGGCTTTGTTTAAGCTATCTTTACTTGATGTAGAAACTTGTTTCAAAAGCCTGTACAGAGAATTTTCTCTTACTAGGGTCAGTTGATCCTATCCAGAAAGGACCAAGCAGAGATACTACAGTTGTGTCATGAGAAGCAGGAATGGAAGGATTTGGTGTAGGCATCCTAAGGCAGAGGAGTAATAGGCCTCATTCAGGAATACCCCATGCTAAAGAAGGAGGCAAATGAAGAAATTGTGCTAGAAACCCTTGAACTGCTCCACCTATGGGGTGTCTGCACAGGTCAAATACCATACTTGGGATCAAACATAGTTCAGAATGGAGACTGAAGACAAGAGACAGGAATGGCAAAAAACCTAGAATAAGGACATACAAACTGAGCACTAAAATTAGACTTATCCAAGCTATAATATTCCCTATCACTTTGTATGGATGTGAGAAGTGGATAGTGAAAAAATCAGATAAAAAGAAAATCAAACTCATTTGAAATGTGGTGCTGGAGAAGAGTGATGAGGATACCTTGGACAGCCAAAAAGACAAACAAATGGGTCCTTGAACACATCAAGACTGAAATACCCGTGGAAGCCAAGATGATTCAGGCTGTTGTACTTTTTGGGCACATCATGAGAAGGCATGACTCATTAGAAGATCGCACACCAGATGGCTGGACTCAATTAGAGAGATCATGGGCATGGATCTGCAGAACTTGAGCAGCACAGTGGAGGATTGGGAGTCTTGGAGATGTCTCATCCACAGGGTCACCATGAGTTGAAGCTGACCTGAGGGCAGTTAACAACAATAAACACCACCCTGCCCATCCTCACTCAGGTAGTTTGGGCAACATAGGGCCCAAACCCTAGTTCTCATGCAAACTGTCAAGACAATGTATGAACTCACCATATATCCCCCTTATAATGGTTTAAATAAAATCACATTTTGCTCCAGTTCTTCCAGAGTCCTCTGGGGGCTATTCACACATGCGTCTCACTATGCTGCCTGCTGCCCCTGCAAATCACATCCTCTGAAGTCAGAACAAGGCACTCAGCCATGTGATTGAGGTTGGGCATCTTGTTTTCAGCTTCAGAAGGGAGTGTCTGCCAGAAATGACGGACAGCACAGCAGGATGCATGTGGAAACAGCTGACCATCATTGCTCTGGTAATGCCAGGTAACAGGAGAACATCAGGACAGCTCTGGGGCCAGAATACTCCAGGCTGCTTCTGGAGTATTCTAGCCAGTGTGGACCCAACCACAATCTGAGCAAACAGAGATGTATAGCATATAATTGGCACAGAACAAAAGGAGCCCTACCCCAGTCAGAGGGTGGAAGTGCCTTGCCATCACTGACATAGACACACAATAGCTTACTGGGAACACATCATGGGCAACATGAAGCCCTGGGGGAACTGTGACAACTAGTCTAAGTGTGCTACTACTTCAAAGCAATGATGAGCCTGAAGAGATTTTGTGCACTCACAAGCTACTTGAGTTCTGTCAACAGGGAAAATCAACTTGCAAGGATGGCTGCAGCATCCAAGGGACATGCTCTAGTTGTCTGCAGGGTCAGTAATGCAAATGGCCCTTCACTGGGAATACTCCTGCTAGATAGAATATTTTACTGGGGTTCAAAATTGTTCCACATTACCATTAATTCTTGATCTTTCAGCGAGTAAATAAAAACAGCTGTTTTGGTTCAGTTTTATGTCTGTTTCCTAATTTTTTATGTTGGCTGCACATTATGTTGGTAACTGTTTTTCCAGAAAAAGTCTTGCCGGTTACTGAAAAATAAATGGTCTGCCTCCACTGAACCTGTATTTTCTACTTCTTTAGTACTGGGGAATAGCTTTCATTCTATATCCACAAACACTTCCATGGGCATGGAGGTATGTTATGCTCTCAAATAACACTGCAGTTCCCATAGGGTCAAAACACTCCCCAGAAGTAACAATTCAAATTTTCAAAAATATGTGTGTGTGGGGGGGGTGAGGGTTAGTCATATTGAAATAAAAAAATAATTTTAGCTTGCAATTGTGAAAAGATCAAATGCATATGATATGTACAAGAAGAAAAAATGATTTCAAAACAAGAATAAAAAATAACAAGAATACAGAGATAAAATGGGATGAAGGTACTACTCTGAACAGTATTTACTTAAAAAGGTAAAGGTACAGGTAGTCCCCTGACATGAATGTCTAGTCATAAACAACTATAGGAGGAGGTGCTCATCTCCATTACTAAGCCAAAAAGCCAGTGTTGTCCAAGGATTGCTCTGGTGGTCATGTAGCCAGCATGACTGCACTGAACACTGTTACCTTCACACCAAAGTGGTACCTATTTATCTACTTGCATTTGCATGCTTTCAAACGGCTAAGTTGGCAGAAGCTGGGACTAGTGACAGGAGCTCACTCCAACCTGCAGCTCTTGGGCCTCAAATTGCCAACCTTCCAATCTTCAGATTGTCAGAATTGGTGTCTTAACCACTAAGCTACCGCATCTCCATTTACTTACAAGAAGATTTTTAAAATCAAAATTATGTTTGTTTTTAACAGATGAACACACAATGTTATAGCCTGGAGACCTTGGGATTCCTTGGATTGAGAACTAGAAAGCATGTTCAAATCAAGAGACATTTATTAAAACCAAAATACCGTTAAGTATGCAAAAGGATCCTGGAGCACCTTTGAGACTGAGTGAAACTGAGGGATCTGGGAGTCCTAGTAAGCCGCAAGTTGAACATGAGCCAACAGAGTAATGCTGCATCTAAAAAAGCCAATGTGATTCTCAGCTGCATCAACAGAGGCAAAGTCTCTAGGTCAAGGAAAGTGATAGTACTACTCTATTCTGCATTGGTCAGGTCTCACCTGGAATACTGTGTCCAGTTCTGGGCACCACAATTCAAAAAGGACATTGACAAGCTGGAGCATGTCCAGAGGAGGGTGCCCAAAATGGTGAAAGGCCTGGAAACCATGCCCTAAGAGGAGAAACTTAGAGAGCTGGGTATTTTTAGCCAGGAGAAGAGAAGGTTGATATGATAGCCCTGATTAAATATTTGAAGGGATATCATGTTGAGGATAGGGATGTGGTTTTGGGGTTTTTAGTCTGTATTTTGATGTAATTTTAACTGTTGTAAGCCGCCCCAATTGTTTTTAATAGAGGGGTGGGGTATAAATAAAAATTATTATTATTATTATTATTATTATTATTATTAGAACAAGCTTATTTTTTTTCAGCTCCAAAGAATAGGACACAGAACAATGGATTCATATGAGAGGAAAAGATTCCACCTCAACATTAGGAAGAACTTCCTGAAAGTGAGAGCTGTTCGACAGTGGAACACACTCCCTTGGAGTATGGTGGAGTCTCCTTCTTTGGAGGTCTTTAAACAGAGGCTGGATGGCCATCTGTTACAGGGGATGCTTTGATTGGGAGTTCCTGCATGGCAGGGGGGTTGGACTGGATGGCCCTTGTGGTCTCTTCCAACTCTATGATTCTATAAAAGAAGTTGTAGCATTAGCTTTTGTAGACTTGGTCTACTTCCTGAGATGCAGATCAAGTCTATGAAAGCTTATGCTACAACTTCCTTCACTCAGGTCCAAAACACACAGCAGAAATAATCCAGTTTGAGACCACTTTAACTGCCCTGGCTAAGTGCTAGGGAATCCTGGGAATTGTAGTTTATTGTGGCAACAGGGCTGTCTGACAGAGAAGGCTAAATAACATTTAACAAAACTACAGTTCCCACAGTTTCCTAGTATTGAGCCAGGGCTGTTAAATTAAAGCGGTCTCAAACTGGATTACTTCTGCAGTGTTTTGGACCTCAGTCTCCAAGGTGCTACAAGATCCTTTTGCAAACTCATATTCCAGACTAACACGGCTATGTCTCTAAAAAACATTGATAGCTACTCATTTAGGATATTAGTCACTTCATATTAAATGCATGCAGCCTGACAATGTTCTAGTTACTAGAAAAGCTATCATCCATGGAGTTTCTTTTTGGGTTAAAATGCTATTTTCTATCACTGAGGTTATGGAGCATTTTAATGGCTATTCTATTAAAAAATTAATAGCAAGAAAGTGACTTTTTTTCTAACTGATCATGTTCATCTTTTTCCACATTAAGTATAACATGTAATGATGTCCTCCTTGCAATAGACAAACATTTCAGGTATGGTATAGGAACTTTAAAAGCTCAGCTGATTCCATTGAGACCACAATACATAATCCTGAAATGCTATATCCATTTACTTTTAAAATGAGTAAAATCTCATGAAAGGACTTACTCCTAGGTAAGCACGCATAGGAACCAGATGCACACCAAATTACACATGAAATTGGAGCCACAGTATGTCATGAAACTGTATCTTGAGTAAATACATACCTAAGAATTATCTTTAATAGGAAGATATGGAAGAAAATTAGAAATTAGAGAGGGCTCTCTCTGGAGTTAACAGGTATTTAGCAACTGAAAGGGTATGCTAATGAATAGCTCAGGATCATACAAGCTATAATAAGACAACTTCTCTGTCCTTAAGAAGTAACTCAAGAAGAGGTTCTCTTGCCTTCATGAAACTATCCTGAGTAATATTCAAAATGCTAGTATATCAAATAAAACAGACCAACTGAATCAATGGAATTTATATATAAATGGTGTGTGTCTCTCTCTGTGTGTGTATTGATTTAATGGATCTCTCTTGTTGAGACTAGCAAACCAGCAATTTGTTAGGATTATCAATTAGCAGTTGTTGAACTGCCATTCCCATCAGCCTAGCATTAAAAATGGTGAGGAATCATGGGAATTGCAGTCTAGCAACCTGGGAGGGCCACAAGTTGGCCATTTTTGATTTAGTTCCATGAATAACTTAGTATGTTGTAGAAGTGTTTAGCATTCAGTGCTAACCTTGAAACCAAGCAACCAACCCACTCTCGTGTTATCAATCATGTCCTAAGCATAAAAGTTGATCGGCATGGAAGCAAGTCTAGATAATGAATGCCTGTCTTTATTCACCTGGCAGTGCCCCCAGTATATTTTGTCACAAATATCTGATCCCTTCATAGACTCAGGTACTCTATTCAAGGTGGCACCAACTACCATGAGAAACATCACAGTTACTGAGCACATGTATTTAGACAATACAAAGTTTTCACTGGGGAAGATGAAATATATATTATGAGATGTATTTCCTAAAAAAAGCAGGTAAGTCATGGTCCTTTTCCATTATCCAACATACATGAAAAAGCCTTACAATATATTTTTATATTAAAAACAGACACCTTTACCTACTTTTTGAAAACAGTCTCTCCTTTCCTAACACAGAGATGGCATTTGAAAAACATCTTTAAGATATGATAGGCCTGGTGGAATTGCAATAAAGCAAATAAATATTGGAAAAGGATTCACAAGACAATAATGGAAATACTACAAGTAAATATACCTATGAGTCCTCAACTGTTCTTATTAAATATGACATATGAAATTGACAAGAAAATAGAGAAAGACTATGGTTGCATACTTTTATATATGGTCTTTATAACCAGGATAAAACCGGTATATGCCAGATATTGGAAAAGAAAAGAAATTCCTAACATTGAAGAATAGTTAATAAGAGAAGTGAAAAATATGGATATACTTACAGCATTAATTCAGGATAGATCAACGGACATAATAGAGAAGCAATGGGAACCAGTTAAAAATATAAAATAAAATAGGACACATATTAAAGCAAAGAAATATCAAATTAGGAAATACAGAAAGAAAGGAATTATAAGAAAACCTCAGTTACAAGTGAATATAAACAGTAAAAGTGGATAAGCAACTCTGAATGAAAAGTAAGAATGTGCATGAATATATAGGCATTTAAACGTATAAGTAAACTTGCATATAAGAAGATATTTATAGAAATGTGAAAAGATATGGCTGACCTCATTGAAATTTTCAATAAGAAAGAGTAGGAAGAAAAGAATAAATGGAATTTAAGGTGAACTGAACCGAGAAGAATTAAGTTTTAAATGATACTAGATAACTACATAGATATGTATGGATGTTCGTTTATTTGTTGATGTGTTTTATGTTTATAAAGTTTATATATGTATTTTAATGTAATAACATTTATTAAAAATATAAGATAAGATAGGCCTGATAGAAACAAATTTAGAGAAATATGAATATATTTATCACGTTCCATGCTTCAATTTATGGCTACCTGCAACTACCTGCAACTAGTTGGAATACTTATCTTTGAGGATGCTACCACTTGCAGTTAAAATTGTTCAGGATTTAAGGTTCAAAAAAATCAAAACAATCAAAATTTATTTAGAAATATAGTTAATACATTTTAAAATAAAGCTATCACAGTGAATCTGTTATTTTTTAGTGGACCTAGGATGTCGTTTTGTCTTGAACACAGGCAATCACAGTTCCAATATGCAGACAATCTTTTCCTTTATTGAAGTCATGCAGTCTTCAATATATTCAAAATATGATAACCTCAGTTTAGTCATTCTGGCTTTAACAGAAGTTCAGACTTTTGCTCTCAGACCCAATTGTCTTTTTTGTTCATGGTATCCATAGAACTCTTCTCCACCATCACATTTCAGTTCCCCACCCCCCATCAGCTTTTTTCCCTGTCCGACTTTCACAACTATACATAGTAATCAGAAATACTTCAGCAAGGATGATCCTGACTTGGTATTCAATAATATTCTGTGAGCATGATACAAAGCACCCTTGTTGGACTCGTTTACCAATTTAAAACCATTCCATTTCTCCATATTCTATCCTGACAATGGCCCCTTGTCCAGCATCAGGACAACTGAATGTTGTAGCACACCCATTTCCTTAACAACAATCCACAGGTCTACATAGATTTTCATGACCTTTTTAGTGGTTGTCAAACTTTTTATCCTTGTGACCCCTTTTACATCTACATGTGGATATCATGTCACTTGCTTGACACAGTATATGAATAAAAATATTTTGTTTAGTGTGTTTTGTATATAATGGAACTTGAGCATCCAGAGATTTTGGTATCCACAGTGGGTCCTGGAGGCAAATCTCAAAGAATACCAAGGGCTCACTGTACATTTTCTTTTGCATTGTGCTCATTCTACACATTAATATTCTTTCTTGGAATAGAGCACTGGTCTCTCGTGAGAATAAGCATTCTAATTACTCTGCCTCACTGTATTATGGAGTGAGCAATTATATTTATAAGCAATTTAAAAGGACCACTACAATAACACAGTTTGATCTCATAGATAAGACCTACCTAAGTTTTAATTTCCTAGAGAAAGTAACACCCAAGATGAAATAGTTCAGGAGGACACAGAAGTGCTTATAGAGATATATTTTATTTTTTAAAAATATATTCACCAGAAATTGCTGGGATTGTTTTTCATTATAATACTCAGCAGTTTCAGTTATTTAGTGCATAAACAAAAAGAAAGTTCACAGGAATGCAGGGGATCAGGGCCTACATAATCAACAGCATAATCTCTTTATTCCAGTCCAGTTAATTTGAGGTGCCAGTGCATTTAACTTTACCCATGCTTGTTGTTTCATGTAATAGGGAGCTTCAGTATCCCTTTCTTCCTCTGAATCTTGCTCTGTTATCCAACTTTAAAGAAAAAGAAGAAAAAACATTAGGATTATAACATTCTAATAAGACAACAGCTATTTTTCCATCATTGCTGTCTTACAAAAAAAGTACTAAACAGGACATCATCAAGAATATTATCTACATACATTATATCTCTTGAAGTAACAACAAACAAGTAGTTTATTTAAATATTTATATATTGTTGCTTCCTCCTTAAGATGGCTTACATAAACATAAAATAAATCTAGTCAAATAAATTGAATACACAGCAAAAACAGCAAATTCACCTTTCCCCTAAACAGACAAGTCACTCAGCTTCCAAGGACACCCACAGAGAAGTCACTGCAACTGTGGAAACAGCAGAAAAAGCCCCCTCCCCAGCTCTTAATAATTTTACCTCATGTAAATGAAGCTGTCCCTGATCAAAAGAGCTTAACCAGGCTGGAGTTGAAATAAGTCAAAAGTGATTTAAATAATGAATTAGACCACTTCTCTGAAGTACTCAGTTTTAATTATTTAAGAGGCGAAACAGACGAGCAGGAAAAAGTGGCTTGAAGCTGCCTTTTCCGAAAGTGATCCGAATCCCCACCAACTGCACTGCCAGCTCCCAAGGCGGCTTGAGTGTGCATGTCATGACCACACGATTCAGCTTCAAGCCACACTGCTGGGTACTTTTTCATTGTTTCCTCCCAACATCCCTGCGCACAGTCACAGGAGCACACAACTGGCGTCTGCCATTCATTGGATGGCCATCCCTGTGAACCTGCACACAGTTACCTGTGCAGCCCTCCACCAGGATAGGGCATCAAAGCAGAGGTGTGCCCATAAAGATGCTAGCAAGGTACAATCATGCCCCCCTTCACACCCCCTCCACCCCATGTCCCTTCTTTGACTGTCTTGTTTGTGTATGTTTTACCTATCTCCACAAGAGGTGTCATGTTTTCTCTTTTGGATATTCCCACCCCAACCCCTTGGGTATGGCAGCTCCTTCTAAATGCGCTCCTACGATGGGGCATTTATATGCACAATTAGGATTAGAGTTAGGACAGAGTGCCCCTTTAGAGCTGCTCTGGCAGAGCTGCATTTAGATGTATGTGCAAAGGTGCACATTTTCTGGGAAAAAGCAGAAAAATCCAGCTCCTTTTTAGTTCAGCTTTTCTCCCCGTAGGACGGCTTGAGAGTGGTTTCCAGCCAGTTTCAAGGCTTGCATCATCTAAACACCCCATCTGGAAGCTGGTCAGTTTCACCCCTAAATCCCAATTTCAAGCATTAGAGGAAAACTTTATGTAGTCATAATATTTAGTAGAAGCACATTATTTTAACACCCCTTTAATACATATTCAGAGATGTAAGTTTCATTAGAAAATAGGTACACACTAAGCAATTATTCTGAACTGTTGTCAGCAAATGAAATCCCTTGAAGTTCTCCTCTTTCTTGTTCAGATCTACTTCATTTCTTCAAATTCTCTATTTGTTGTCCTTCTCTATCTTTGCACTTAGAGAAGAGTAAGACCTTGTGGGAAGGGGCTTACATGTTGTGTACACCACCCGCAGAACAGGCCAGATCGAGTTATCTCCCATCTCCATAAACTGCTAATTGTGTCAAGAGACACAATTAAAAGCTGTATAATTAGTATCCATAATTACACCTTTGACCTAAAATAATTTTAAAATAATTTTTAAATGAAATTTTCAAATCAAGATTTTTAAATTTTTTATAATTTATTTGTGTATCAGTCCTGATCTTAGCAAGCATGAGGGTTCATATAGGTAGAAGTTTTATTAAAAATCTCAAGTATGTTAAACCAGGCCTGTTAACCTTTAAAAATAAACGAAAGCATCCTGAGTTGGTACTAGAGGCTTACAAGTGATCAGATGCAGCAGAATTCATCTGATACATCCTTGTTCTCCATATCAATCAGGTGACAAGCTGAGGCATCTTGCATGAGCTGTAATTTTTGGAACTTCCATGTAAAACAATAATCCTATTCAGTCTTCAAAAGTTATGGAAGCATGAATAAGCATGGCTAACTTATTCAAAGAGGGTCAGGTCATGTATCAGAAGTGCAGCTGCTAAAAAGCACACCTCGGGCTGTTGGTTCCTATTTTTCAATGAGAGCTCTAAGGCTCTGAACAAGCTCAAGTCCTACACCAGACAAAATAGGTATAATCATAGTGTCTCCCCACCCCCCCCACCCCCCGTGCACTGGGATTACCCATCAGCATCTTTTTTTAAAATCAATTTTCTTAACTCAGAGAGGGAAAACATATGGCTTTGCAATCCAACAAAATCTGGAGGGCAACAGGCTTCCTATCTCTGATTTTACTTCATCCAAATGCCTGCTTGTCTGACAGTGATTTAGGCCAAGGCTACCTCTCCTGGATGCTTAGATTTTAAAGAGAGAGTGAGAAAGCCAAACATCATTAACATGCTTGATAATTCCCAGCTCTGAAGTACTAGATCAGGGACAGGCAACCTTTTTGAGACCTGGGCCGGTCTCCCGTAGATTTCAGATACAGATTAATCACCAGGATTAATAAACCCCAAAATAGGCTGAAATCCAGAAGAAAAGAATTAAGAAAGGCTGTGTTGATTAATTATGAGCCTTTACTTCATGGCAGACTAACCAGCTACTAATTTTCTACTGCAAAAGACAAGTGACTTGAAGGTGCATGCACACACACTCACATACACACACCCACACACCCCTACAATTTTTGCCTTCTGTTCCACTTACCCTTGGAAAGTGCTGGCTTCAGGACACCAGCTATGGAAGATAAGTGCATCCCTTTGCTTTCCGTTATAAAACCACCATCATTCCCAGAGTCCAGAAAAGTAATTATGTCATACGACACTACAGTGCTTCTTGTCTCACAATTCTCAGTTCAATATTGACTAAAAGCTCAAATGTAGATAAAAATGGGTGTGCCTTTATCACTTGATTCATTTTGCAATGTGGTTAACTCTCCCTCAGCAAATCTGAGTACAAGATGTTTATTTAAGCTGTTACAGCAACCTTCTCCAGTTTTTCTATGGCTAAATCTTTCAGTGCTCAATGAAACAGTAAACTAATGTATACATCAAATAAAGCAACAGCAAGAACTAATATTCACATAAAATGTTATGGTGGTGTCTCATAACTGTACATTATTTTTAAGAAAAAGAAAATAATTTGCAATAGAAAATATCAACTCACCATTGATCGTTTGCATTCAAAAAATGAAACTAGCAAACCTCTGCAATGACCTTCCTTCAAGCAAAGTTTCGGGTTTTTTCCTTCCTGTCACAGAAGAAATCAGAGTAAGAACTTAACCTATTTATTCAAGCAGACACAGAAATGTGATTTTATTCATTTATACAACACCTTTTAAAATAAAGTCTTCCCAAGGCAGCTTGCAATATGACCAAAACCAACATTAAAAAAGAATTAAAAGAACACAGGAATAGCGGGGGTGGGGGGGAATCTAAGAGTCAATACAGAGGCAATGAGGCTTCCTCACAGAAAATCCTGAAGAAGAAAAAGCTCTTCACAATATGTCTAAAAATGTCAGATTTCCTCAGGGAAATATTTCTACAGAGACACCACTGTAAAGCTCCAATTACTGGTCATTCCAGTTTCTAAATTAAGAAAGGACCAGAAGATGGGGGTGTCCAAAGCCTATCTCAGGACTTGGACAGGTCCACATTGGTACAGTATGCCATTTCACATAGATGGCAGCAGATAAAAGTATTTTCTTAGGAGAGAAAATAATAAGGAAATGCTGTGCTCTAATCTGGCCTCTGTAGTGTATTCAGAATGTTCTTGTCAAACAAGATTGGTACATAATTGTCTACACTGTTGTCTCTACTTTCATATGGTAAGCACACTAGCTTTACTAAATTCCAGGTAAACTACCTACACAGAAAAGTACCCCCCAGGCTGCATCCATACTGCAGAAATACTACAAGTTGACACCACTAACTGCCATGGCTCAATGCTACTTAATTCTGGGAACTGTAGTTTTGTGAGACATCACAACAAACTACAATTCTCAGGATTCCCTAGCACTGAACCAGGGCAGTTAAAGCAGTCTCAAACTGGATTATTTCTGCAGTGTTTTTTGGACCTGAAAGGTTCCCGCCACCTTGCCATGCTTGTTTGATGGGAACAAGGGAGAGGGTCTTCTTGGTGGCTGCTCCTAGACTTTGGAACTCCCTCCCTAAGGAAGCCTGCATGGCCACATCCTTGTTTTGCTTCCATCAGCAAGTCAAAATATTTTTATCACACCTTTAAAAACTGACTGGGGTTGGGGTTTTAATGCTGTGCAGTGCTGTTTTTAACCTTTGTATACAATCTTTTAATGAATTTTAATGTTCAATGTTTTAACTTTATAAACTGTTTAATCACTTTTTAAATAATTCTTATATTTATACTTTTATCAATGACTTTTTATTGTTATCTGTGTGGTTTTTAAATATGTTGTTAGCCATCCTGAGTACTATTATTGGGAGAAAGGTGGGATATAAATAAAATAAATAAATGTATTATACTGAATGATACCAGATGGGGATTTGCATCAGCACTAGGCTTCCTAAAGGTTTACTCAAAATCAAGCCCTTTTGTAGTTTAATGGGTACTGTTTTCTATTAATTCTGTCTTAATATAGTCACACCTCTCTTCAGATACTCTTCATCAGGAAATAACATTGGGGAAAGACTATAATCCTAGCCACAGTTTCTTGAGTGAAAGTTCACTGAACTTTATGGGATTCATTTCTAAGAAAACCTGAGTAATATTGAGTGGTGGCACTACAATCCAAAATACATCTACTTTGAATTTCTTTGTGTTGACATGAGGCTTATTTCCAGCAGAGGGCTCCTTATGTCAGAAATTATAAGGCACATACAATTATTCCGTCTTTTTTCACCATAATGGATTTTCTAGAGCAAGAGCAAAGATCAAAAAAAGTAGTAGAAAAATTAGAGATAATTGCTCATGGAGGATGATATCATTTTGTGCTCCCTTAAAATTCAGTAAAGGAGGCAAGTGATAGTTTGGACCTACATCCTCCAGTAACATGCACGGTTAAGATAAAGGTAAAGGTATTCCCCATTGATAGGGTTGTCAAGTCGTGTCTGACCGTAAGGGGTAATTCTCATCTCTCTTACTAAGCCAAAGAGCCAGCGTTGTCAGAGACTACTCTGTGATCATATGGCCATCATAATTGCACAGAATGCTGTTTACCTTCCCACTGAGAAGTTGTACCTATTTATCTACTTGCATTTGCATGCTTTCAAACTGCTAGGTTGGCAGAAGCTGGGACTAGTGACGGGAGCTCACCCCATCATGCAGCATGGCATTGCAGTCTTAAGAATAACATTTAAATTATATATCTACATACAAGAAATAGTATTGCACTACTTTTAGTTATTACCGACTAATTTGGCTATGAGAGTGATGAGTAGTTCTCCTCAAAAAGACAAAGCACAGGAGTTCTGTATAATCTTACACTATTATACAGATACACAGCTCTGGACATTATGTGGAATTATATATTTATTCACACTACACATCCACCACAAACAACTTCACAGCTCTTCCACACTGCAGAAATAAAGCATTGTGGTAATACTTTTAACTACCATGACCCCATCCTATAGAAGTCTGGGATTTGTGTGGTATTCTGTCTCGCCTGTCACAGAGTTCAGGTGCATCACCAAACTACAAATCCCAGGATTCTGTAGGACATTTATGGCAGTTAAAGTGGTGTCAGACTGCTTTAATTCTGCAGTGTGGATACACTCTCTCTCTGGGTTACAACTTTTAGACTTAAATTAAAACTAGAGAGAGAAAAGATGAATCACCTACCCTGCTAGCTTTGTGATGGAGTTCATATTCCATTCTTTCTAAAGCCTCTTGCTTTTCTGTTCCCTTCTTCTCACCTCAATATTCTGAATGATCTACACATTTATCCTGTGGTAGGCCTCCAAATCCCCTTATAGTCTGATTTTAAGAATATATAGTCAAAATATTATGCCCACTGAGGTCCAAAACACACTGCAGAAATAATCCAGTTTGAGACCACTTCAATTGCCCTGGCTCAGTGCTATGGAATCCTGGGGATTGCAGTTTATTGTGGCACCAGAGCTCTCTGACAGAGAAGGCTAAAAGCTAGAGCCCTCCCTCCACTCCATCTGACTGTCATCTGGGGGGAGAGATGCAGGCCCATTTCCATGGGCCTAGCCTAAGTGAGAGGGAAAATGTTGTTTTATGTTATATGTAA
>JAIPUX010001232.1:67390238-67463659 GCA_020142125.1 Phrynosoma platyrhinos | reverse complement strand
GAGTGGGGTGAAGCTCAGTGGGAGGAGAAAGGAGAGGCCCCAGAATTTAAAAAAAATATTGAAATTTTGATTATTTTTTAAAAATATTTGGTTTTTTTTTAAAGTTTTTAAATCCACTTTTTAAAAAATCACATTTTAACCAAGTCCTCACTATGTATACGTAAATACATTTAGGTTGGGCATAGGATATTGTAATTTGAAGGTATAATTTTAATTTTGCTGGTTGTTTATGTCACAGCTATTAACATGACATTCAGTGGTCTATGAGAGTTACGATTGACCAGTAACATTCGTGCAAAAATTCAAAGATATAGCTGTGTTAGTCTGCAGAATCAGTATGAAGAGAGATCTTGTAGTGCCTTTGAACTAAGAGACTAAACAGAGTGCCAGAAATAATCCAGCTTGAGACCACTTTAACTGCCCTGGCTCAGTGCTAGGGAATCATGGGAACTGTAGTTTATTGTGGCACCAGAGCTCCTTGACAGAGAAGGCTCAATGTCTCAGAAAAAAAACTACAGTTCCCATGATTCCCTAGAATTGGGGCAGGGCAGTTAAAGTGGTCTCAAGCTGCATTATTTCTGGCAGTCTGTAAAGGCTCTAAGGCAGGGGTAGGCAACCTTTCCCCTTTAAAAGTCGAGGGACTTCAGCTCCCAGAATCCCAGGAGCTTTTGGCCAACATGGGACTATTGGCCAACATGGCTGAGGCTTCTGGGAGCTGAAGTCCCTCGGCCCTTAAAGGGGAAAGGTTGCCTACCCCTGCTCTAAAGTACTAAAAGATCTCACTACATTAGTGCAAAAAAAAAAAAAACATTGCTAAGGATGCTACATGGTGTGAAATGACAGGAGGAGGAGGAGGTCAATGTGTGTGTGTGTGACACCATGAGTGATCGCACCGGTGACACCAACCCTAAAGAGGCCATTGCCTGACAGAGGGGAGCCATGGCAGTTCAAGCGGTGTCAAACTGCGCTAACTCTGCAGTGTGGCAGCAGCCTGGGGCTCCCCTTTGCCTTGCCTTGCCCACCTGGATGACGCAGCTGCTCTCGAGGAGGCAGGCCCTGAGGTCCTCGCGCACCCCCGAGCACGCGCGCCCGCCCGCCTCCTTCTCCTCGTAGTACTTGGGCATCGCATCGGCCGAAGCACCGCCGCTCGCTCACTCTCCCTTGGGACGCCCTTTCCCAGCCCAGGCGGCCGCCGCCATCTTAGTTCACCTTTCCCCGACTCATAGAGCTATGAATAATCTAGAGAGAACCTCTCTCATCAAACACCGCCCCTCCCCGCCTCAGAGGCTGCGTGCCCACTGCAAAGGCCACTCTGACTGCCATGCTATGGAATCATGGGAAATGTAGCCTGTTGTGGCACCAGAGCTCTCTCTCTCTGACAATAAGGCTGCTGCCGCACTGCAAGGATTACCCAGTTTGACGCCGCTTTAACTGCCACGGTTCAATGCTGTATAATTGTGGGATTTCTAGTTTTGCGAGATTTGGCCTTCGCTGCCAGAGCGTCTGGTGCCCACCAAACTACAATTCCCAGATTCCCCCAGAATTCAGCTCCCAGAAGCCTCAGCCATGTTGGCCAATAGCTCCTGGGATTCTGGGAGCTGAAGTCCCTCGGCCCTTAAAGGGGAAAGGTTGCCTACCCCTGGTATTGAACCATGAGGGTTAAAGCAGAGCCAAACTGTACTATTTCTGCAGTGTGGCCGCAGCCTTAATAAAGATGGAGAAGACTTCCCAATAAGGCTCAAAATAATGGTTGCATTTTATTTGCTGCATTATCGTGTATGTGTGTGTATTTATTTTGGACTCTCTTCCTTCCACCTTTGGAAAGTGAGGAGGAATAAAATGTCTAATAATTCAAGCGTTAGTTTCCTCTATACTTTTTAGCGCTCTAAGGACTCCTTTCTGTCAGCGTCGCAACCGTGGAGACTACCCGCCATGCACCGCGGCCTCTAAGCCGAAGGCTCTCGCGCAACTGGGGAGGCCTGGGTCACGCGGGCAGGGCTGGCGCTCGCGCCTGCGCTGTGCCACTTTCCTCCCGGAAATCACACACACATACACATATACAAGAAAAAGCCCCAACCAACTGCTGTTGAGCTGGCAGCGTCGGAGGCGACCTTCTTCTTGGCGGGGCGCGCGCTGTCTCTCGCTTCGCACGTGCCCAACCGCCGCCCCCTCCTGAAACGACGGTTGGGGGCGTCGCGTGAGTGCTTTCCTTGGGTTCTAGAACGGGGCGCCCGCTTCTTACGCACGCGCGCGCGCGCGCGCGGCCGCCCACCCACTTTTGCGCACGCGCGCCAGTGTTAGCAGGGACCCACCGTGTTTGTCAGTGTTTAGCCTGTCCAGGAAAAGGAAAGCTTATTGAGTCCCTTTCTGGGTGGCTCCTGGCTTGCCTTTTCTAAGCACCGACCCATGCCAAAGGCTACACAATCCTGGGATTTGTAGTTTTGGAGAGGCGCCAGCAACCTTTTGGCAGAGAACGCTCAAGGACTTTGCCAAACTACACATCTCAGGGTCCCATAGGACGACTCTACAGTACTTTAAAGGGGGGGGGCAAGCTGCATTATTTCAACAGTGCAGTGGTATTTTTTTTGGCAGAGAAAGCTGAAGACCTTGTCAAACTACACATCCCAGGGTTCCATAGCATGGCGCTTATAGCACTTAAAGGGGTGTCAAGCTATATTATTTCTACGGGGTGGATGTGCCCTTTGACAGGAAAAAGCTCAAGGACCTTGCCAAACTACACATCCCAAGGTCCCGCGTACAGCATTTAAAGAGCAGCCAAAGTCCATTATTTCAACAGTGTAGAGGCACCCTTTGGCAAAAGAAGCACTGAAGAAATACGGTTGGCCCTCCATTTTCGCAGGGGATTCGTTCTGGACCCCCCACAAAAACAGAGACTCGCCAATATTCAAGCCCCATAGGTTTGAATGGGGCATGCCCCATTGATTTTAATGGAGGTCGCCCATCCGTGAATATTCAAAACCATGGAGGGGTGACTGTACTGTTTTTAACCTGTGTTTTTATCTTTTACCTTCTTTTACTCTATATCCTTTTTTAAAAAAACCAGTGTTGGTCTATGACCATCATAAAGATGAACTGAACTGAACTGCATTATTTCAACAGGCATCCTTTGGCAGAGAAAGCTGCAGTCCTTGCCAAACTACACATCCCAGGATTCTGTAGGATGGCACTTACAGCACTGAAAGTGGTGCCAGACCACATTATTTCTACAGTGTAGCTTCACCCATTGGCAGAGAAGGCTAAAGACCTTCTAAAACTACATATCCCAAGATTCCATAGGTTGGGGCTACACCACTTAAAAGCAGGGGCCAAGCAGCATTATTTTCTACAGTGCAGAGGCACCCTTTGGTATAGAAGGCCCAAGGCCTTGCCAAGCTACAAATCCCAGGATTACATGGGATGTCGCCACAGCGCTTAAAGTGAGGTCAAACTGCATGATTTCTACAGTGTAGATGCACCCCCAACTGGGTGAAGATTGGGGCTAAGCAGCTTTCTTGGCTTTGGTGGAATGGATTTGGGTAGCCCTTTCGTTCTTTTTGAGCATCTTTTTTGGGAGGGATGGGTTCCATTTTTCTATTCAAAGCCCCACATCCACTAAAGTTGCAGTGTAATAGGGCCACAGCATGATGGATCTCTCACCTCCTTTTCTGTTCTACATTTTGCCTGACCCTTTGAAATGGGCATTAGTTTTCTGTCTTTTTTTCAGGGGTTGCTTTTTTAAAACATAATTCTTACCTTCTTCCTCCTTGGATCAGTCTACTTTCCTTCTCTTCCATTTGTGATTCTGCTGTGTGTTTATCCTCTTTTCCAACGGCTGCTGGCCATTTGAGAGTCTTAGGGCCTTTACAGACTGCCAGAAATAATGCAGCTTGAGGCTACTTTAACTGCCCTGACTCAGTGCTAGGGAATCATGGGAACTGTAGTTTGTTGTGGCACCAGAGAAGGCTCAATGTCTCAGAAAAAAAAATACAATTCCCATGATTCCATAGCATTGAGCCAGGGCAGTTAAAGTGGCCTCAAGCTGCATTATTTCTGGCAGTCTGTTCAGGCCTTTAGTTTGGAAGGCAATGAGAAAAAGGGCAGTTCCTTCCTTTAAATGTTTTGAAGCCAGGTTCTGACCCTTGAGTCCAATCCACACTGCAGAAATAATAGAGCTTGAAACCGCTTTAACTACCCTGGCTCAGGGCTAGGGAATCTTGGGAATTCTAGCTTATTGTGGCACCAGAGCTCTCTGACAGAGAAGGCTCAATGTCTCACAAAATTACAGTTCCCAGAGTTTCTTAGCATTGAGTTCCAGGGCAGTTCAAGCAGTCTCAGACTGGATTATTTCTGCAGTCTGTTTTGCACCTAAATTCTCAATAAGAAGGTAAGCCAGTATCTAGGCTGTGCTAGAAGCTTGTACCTCCTCTTGTGTAAAGGGAGCCAGGAACATGGTTGATTCATGTAATAACAAGCTCTGGTTTGGTGCTGCATCTGAGCTTGGTCTAGGAGTCAGTCTTGTTTTGCACACTTGTTTTGCAGGTACCATTTGTTTGTTTGCTGCAGCATTTCAAACAGGGTCACATCAGCAATCTGCAATGGTTACAATTATTTTAGCACATGTTTTGAAATACTATATATACTTGATTATAAGTTGGCCTCATGTATAAGTCAAGGGCAGATTTTGGAGCCAAAATTTTGGGTTTTTATATGACCCATGGATAAATCAAGGGTAAAGTTTTAGGGGCATGTAACAAAGAAAATGAAGCAAAGGAAAGCAATGCCAAAGAAGACAAAATTCCAGCATATATAACTGTCTGTGCTCACCCTAAAGGCTGGATGGATGAGAGAGTAGAACGGGGTCAGTGCTTTCAGGTCAGATTGTATTCTTGACTTTCACCAGAGGATGATTCCTTTTTTTTTTTAAGAGTTAGTCCAGTAGGTACATTGACCCATAAGATAAGTCAACTCAGTTTTTTGGGTTAATTTTTTCTAGTCTTACCCATGAGTATATACAGTATTCTGAAGCATGTATTAAACATGTGAATCAGTAATCTGCCGTCTAATCTTAAATAAACATACCTTATAAATAAATATACCTTAACACTACTTTTCACAGAAAAGACAGGGTAATACACCACTCTCAATGTGTTTACAGGTAGCACTATTTCAACTTTTGCATTTAAAATATAATGGAATGAAAGTGCACGGAATAACCCTTACATTTTTAGTGTGACGAAGAGCAAATACTGGTTGTGAGAGTGGTGCACGGTGTGTGCAGGTGTAACTAGCTAAGGATTGCTGTCAGTGGAAGCTCTCTTGACAATGGTAACAGAAGTGAATGTAAGGTCAAACAGCCTGGACTCGTACGCATGTCAACTCCTCAGATGTCAGCACATCTGCTTGGATAGACATTTGATGCTAGCGATGGTTTTTAAATGTTTTTTTTGATACAAATGTAGTTGAGGGTTTGTTTCTTACTTGCTTTCCAGATAATTCAGAGGTGGCTGCCCTTTCCTGCTTTGCTTTCTTGCTCCATTATCTTCTGTTTGCCTCACCCACTGCCATACCATCGACATAGTGACTGTGTCCATGTGTATATTTGGTCCTTATCCAGGCCAGCTCCAGCTTCATGGCAACTCTGTTTTAAGGGCTTTCTTGGCAAGATTTATTCAGAGGAGAGGTTTGCCTTTGCCTTCCTCCCAGGCTGAGAGTGTGTGACTTGCCCAAAAGTGGGTTTCTGTGGCTGAACAAGGATTCAGACAGTAGTCTTCTGAAGTCCTAGTCCAGCACTTAAGCCACTTTATCATGCTGCCTCCATAGGGGTATTGCTAGGTAGTTCACTTTGGGGCCCAGACCAATATGTCAAGATACCTATGTAAAATTTACATGTTTTGATGTGTGCCTGGGAGACATGTTTCTCTAGACATTGTGGTGGTGGCGTGCCTTCAGGTCATTTCTGACTTATGATGACTCTAAGGTGAATCTATGGTGGAGTTTTCTTGTCAAGATTTGTTAGAGGAGGTTTGCCATCGCCTTCCCCTGAGACAGAGCGACTTGTCTAAGGTCACCCAGTGGGTTTTACATGTATGTTTCTGGGGACCTGAGGAAATAATCAGGGCTGGACCCCATGGACCAAGGTAGCAATGCTTCTGCTCTCTGAGAGTTAGTGGCATGTGTTGACTGGAAGACTGCCTTGAGTGCAACATCTTGTGCTCCCCTTGGGTTTCTCTGAGAGAAGGGAAGAGTTCATAGAGTTGATTGTATACATGGCCCATCTTTTTATACAAGCTTTGAGAGTGTTGTAGATATCACTGATTTTTGGCTGTTTGCTGCTTTAGGTTCTCTATTAGAGCAATGAATGTGATGCAAACAAAAGGAGCAAAACTTTGAGGATACAAATGTTGAGTCCCACTAAAATGTTCAGCAGCTATGAAAAGTTGGAACTGATCCATTCAAAGTTTATAAAGGAGGAAGCTAGAATTTTAATTACAGAGTCTGGGCTTTTTAGTCTTGTGTAAGTCGATACATCCTGCAGTTGTGTTGCATTGGTTTCAGGTAGGATTAAAGAAAACAAGTGTAGTGAGTTGTCAAGAGTGTGCAAGTCTAAGCCTGGTCATATGGAAGCAAACCTCATTAGAGTCCAAGTAAGTATGTCCAAGACTGAGCATAAGTCCATTGAACTTTCCCTGGATAGTTTTGTAGCATGGCTGCTTTTATTTATTTATTTATTTATTTGGCTTTTGCAGGATTTTCTTCCAAAATTATGACCAAAGGCAGCTCACCAGAATAAAAACAAATGCAGATGTAAAAAAAAACAAAAACAGTTAAGAGCAATAGAAGTAAAAATAGAGAAAGGTTATAATGCTAAAACTGAATTAAATCATCATATTCAAACATAACTGCAGTTTAAAACACATCAGTTAAAAAAATAGATAACAGCACCAGCCTAATAAAAGAAAGCTTTCTCTGAAGCTAGTCAGTTGCTAAAAGCCTACTTGAAAAAAAAGGTGTTTGTTTCCCTGTAGAACAAAATCACAGAGTGGAGCTGCTGGCACCACACTGCAGAAATAAAGCAGTTTGACACCACTTTAACTGCCCCAACTGGGATACTGAGATTTGTAGTTTTGTGAGCTTTCCCTGTCAGAGAGTTCTGGTGCTGCACCAAATTACACATCCCAGAATTCCCTAACATTGAGCCATGGAAGTTAAAGTGGTGTCAAACTACCATACTTCTGCAGTATGGGAGCAGCAAGGGACCAGCGTAGCCTTCCTTGTCAGAAAGTCCCAAGTGTGGGCACAGCCACCAAGAAGGCCTTCTCAGTAAGGAGGGTGTGAAAGTTTGCCTTGCTGCTGCATGCACAATGGAGGAATCTTAGAAGTAAGGGATGGCATAGTTTTTTATTGTAAACTGCCCCCGAGTTGATCTCAACTCATGGCAACCCCGTGGATGGGACATCTCCAAAAAAACCTGTCCCCCACTGTCCTGTTTTGTTCCTACAAATTCATACCCATGACTTCCTTAATAGAGTCCATCCATCTAGCATGCAGCCTTCCTCTCTTTCTGCTTCCCTCCACATTTCCTAGCATTATTGTTTATTTCCATGAGTCTTGCCTGCTCATGATGTGCCAAAGTACAACAGCCTCAGTTTAATCATCTTGGTTTCCAGGGAAATTTTCGGGTTGATCTGTTCTAGAACCCATTTGTTTGTCTTTTTGGCCATCTACAGTATCCTCATCACTCTTCTCCAGAATAACATCTTAAATGAATTGATTTCTTTTTATCTGCTTTCTTAACTCTCCACCTCTCACATTCATACAGCTCTCACATTCATAGTGATGGGGGAATATGATGGCTTCTACAATTCTAACTTTTGTGCTCAGTTGTATATCTTTGCTTTTTAGGATCCTTTCTAATTCTTTCATAGGAGCCCTCTTATTCTTAATCTTTTTCTGATTTCTTGACTGCAGTCCCTGTTCTGATCAATGTTTGATCCCAGGTATGAAACCTCTTTTACTATTTTTATTTCCTCATTGTCTAGGTTGAATTTATGTAGGTTCTCCATTGTCATTTTTTAATTTTTTTTGTATTCTTTATGTTCAACAGTACATCTGCCTTTGCGCTGTCTTCTTTGATCTTCCTTAGTAGTTTTTCTATTTAGGCATTGTAAAATCATATAAATAAGTCTGACTGTCTTTCTTTGGATTTACTCGCTATTAAGTGTGTTCATGTTAGCAGCCCAAATTTGGCAACCTGCACTTGTTTTGAATGTTTAATTTTTTAAATCTTTTTTCCCCCTTTTCCTTTTTAGCAAGATGTTGCCCACCACCTCCCTGAATTCCAGAGATCATGGCAATGGATCTGTAAATCCTAGAGAAGCAGCAAGACACACAGCAGGGGCAAAGCGCTACAAATACTTGAGGAGACTCTTTCACTTTCGGCACATGGACTTTGAGTTTGCTCTCTGGCAGATGCTCTATCTATTCACTTCACCCCAGATGGTGTATAGAAATTTTCAGTACAGAAAACAAACCAAAGACCAGTGGGCAAGAGATGACCCAGCCTTCCTTGTATTGCTGAGTATCTGGCTGTGTGGTGAGTGTCTCAGGAATTTGTGGAATATTTTGTAAGTCAAGTGTCTTGGGACAATTGTAGGTCACAGCTAGGTTTGCTGTGGCAGAAGACATCAAACAATTGTCACAAGTTGTTTTTATGTAAAACTCATCCTTATGCTCCCCATTTAATTGAATCATTATGTGCCTCATGTTATCTTTGTTGTCTCATCAACCAAAACAGTGCTGTTTCAGTGTACTGTAGGTAGTGTGCCCAAGATTTTCACACTAATAAAAAATTCTTTCAGACTTGAATGTAATTTCTTTATGCTGTAGCTTTTTTTAGAATCACCCACCTTGTTCACTTAACAAGGCCAACATGATTGTTCGCTTCTTTATTTTTTTCCTCTGGAGAATGTGATTCCCTTAACGTGAGCCACATAGGAACAAAACCATAATCTGTCATAGATTCTAGTAGTCCTGAATAATCTGTAGATATTTTACATTGTGTCACTTAAAGACCACAGCACAATAGAACTGAAAGCTGCAGATACCATTCCTACTTGTTAGGGATGAGCAACAGACTCTCCAGTATGTTTTTGTGGCTAGGTTGGCCTACAACCACATCTGACTGGGGTGCGGAATTATGGAGCTGCAACCAAAGTTGCTCACTTCTGCTCTAGATCACCAAGATTCCACATTGTTGTTGTTGTGTGCCTTCAAGTTGTTTCAGACTTATGGCAGAGGAATTTTGCCATTGCTTTCCCCTGATGCTGAGAGAGTGTGATTGTCCAAGGTCACCCAATGGATTTCATGACCAAGCTGGGAATCAAACTCTGGTCTCCAGAGTCACAGTCCAACACTCAACTCACTACACCATTAGATACTGCTACTGCTTATTTTTATTTTTAGTAGCAAAACTGGGAGACCGGGGTTGGAATCCCCACTCAGCTATGGAAACCCACTAGGTGACCTTGGGGAAGTCACACTCTCTTGGCCCTAAAGGAAACAGCTGAGGGGTTCTAAGGGGAAGGAAATTTTGGAGGCCTGTGGGTATTACTGTAAGATTGAATGATTTGCATGCCTAGAATTCATTTATGTGTTTCTGTTTTCCTGCAGTATCCACTATAGGATTTGGCTTCGTGTTGGGCTTAGGCTTTGTTGAAACCATCAAGCTGCTGCTTTGGGTTGTGTTTATAGACTGTGTAGGAGTTGGCCTCCTAATTTCAACTTTAATGTGGTAAGTCTGTTTAAAGCAGTCTCAGTAGAACTGAGCCTATTTTGGGAATATGTTTGAATCTTGTAGAATGTCACTTGATGGTTACTAGAGAAGTACTTTTAAGGAAGCATACTAAGGAAGTAAGGCCCACTAAAATTACTGGGGTTTATTTTTAAAGTCTGTTTATAATCTAATGGCTAGAAAGGCTTTAAGCTGAAAGAAAAGTCTACAGTAAAGTGTACTGTATCAATGCTAGATGGTCATATCAAATAAAAATTGCTTCTGAATGGAGCCCCAGAGCAGGAAAATTGCTTGTAACTGCTGTAGTCTTATTTGCTTCTACTTCAGTCAATATGTTCATCTAATAATTCTGCATATCTATAATTTGTGCATTGGTGTGGACTGAGGAATAAATACAATTGGCCAGGAAGACAAGATGGTTAGGAAAGTGGGTTCTGAAGGTTATGCTGTATCTTGTATGGTGGTAAAGAAAAGCTTTTCTCTCTTGTCTTTAATCTTGAAGGCTAGGTTATGGAAGTATTTGTTACCCTGCTTCTAGGGAATCAAATGTCTTTGTATGCCTTTTCAGTACTTTTTACAAGAGCTCTATAAAGTTCATGTGTATCCCTGGGCAAGAAATAGATTAAATAGTGCAAAATACTGCCAAGAGATACACAGTAAAAATCTATTTTCCATGTCTGTTATTACACCCAAAAGAATGCCATGTAATATTGAAACTGTCTAGCTTTGCCTGGCCACGTTAATGTTTGATTTTGAACTTTCCCTCCGCCCCCCCATAGGTTCATCTCCAATAAGTATTTGCCAAAGCATCAGAGCAGAGACTATGATGTGGAGTGGGGTTATGCATTCGACGTTCACTTAAATGCCTTCTATCCACTTCTTGTCATCTTGCATTTCATACAGCTGTTTTTCATTCACTGTAAGTAAGCCTTCTTTTCCTTCTCAATTTTTTGTAATTGTCATGCGGTATATTGATTCTATAATTATCTCTTGCAGATGTAATTATGTTGGATTCATTTATTGGCTATTTCATTGGGAATACTTTCTGGCTCATTGCAATTGGTTATTACATCTATGTGACATTTCTAGGGTACAGTGGTAAGTAATTCTACTGTTTTTACCACCCAGCAAGTACAGTAGGAATGCCTTAGCTTTTATACTATTCCTCATGTAGCATTTTCAATACATGTGTAAATCCAATCTCATAATAAAGACTCATTTGGCTGGAATGGATTGGTGGCCAGGGGAGAGCTTAATAGTAACTGTGGAGGGTTGATAGATGACTATTATGCAAAATGTAGTATGGAAATGTGTTGTAATGAATCCAGTTTAGGTTCCATTATTTCTTAATTGCCCTACTTTGAAGACACTGGAACTGGAAGTTAGCCGACAGTGGGTATCTTGATCCAAAACTAAACATGTCTTGTTTATCTTCACCGCACATCAACCTACTCCCTGTGGCTGTGTCCCTGTCCCCTTTTCAGGAGAGATCAGGAAACCCTACTGAATGGGGTGACCTGTGATGAGGGGAAGTGTAAGAAAGAGGCACTTTTCATGCAGTGAGACTTCCTGTCCATGGAAGACAAATCCTGGATCATATTTTGGGCTTAACGGAAGAGAGCGGAAATTTGAATTTGCAGTGTTGAGCACTCCTGTTCACGGTACAAACCAGCCATACATTTTTCCAGGATACTCTCTTCCAAGGAATAACCTCTAGAGCAGGGTTGAACATTTCTGAGAGGCTAGGAGGCTGCATGGGTGCCTTCAGGAGAACTCTATCCCAATCACACTACAATGCAATAAATAAATAATTTAAAAGTGCTCTAATAGTGCCCCCAGGAACTCTTTCTGGGCTCCCATGCCCCCAGAGGGGAAAAATGAACCCTAGGGATCACATTCTGCGCCCCCCCCCACCGGGTAGCTGTTGAAACATGAGTTTCTGGTTATACCTCTGCTGCCACCAAGTGTGAGGGCTTTTCTTTATTCCCACATCAACTACCAATGTAAGGACATCCTGCTATCCCACTGCTGTGGCCACCAGTTGTCGGGGCCTCCTAGATGCTCATGATTCCTGTACAGATACTTTTCCTCCACAATTCCCAACAGATATTATCCCTCTTTATTAGGGGCTGCCACTAGACACTGTCTGAGCCAAGCTTTTTAATATATGGCATTCCCAGAGCCAAAATCATATAATACTAAAATACTTGATTAACCTATTTTAAACACATCTCACTCCCATTTCCTTGCTAACTCAGACACTCTAATTCTAATTAATCAAACCCTTAGACCCCACTCACTAAGGGCTGATGCAGAGGGGCCTAAAGGGCCGGCCTGGGGGTGGAGTTGGGGTGGAATAACTGCATGCCGGCTGCCCCGACGACCCCACCATGACGCATGCCCAACCATATGGCATGCGGTGTCAGGGCACCCCATTGGCACAGCATGAAGACACGCTGTGCCAAAAGGGCACAAAAGAGCTGCAGCAGTGGCTCTTTGCCGCCCCAAATAGGAGTGGCATTTGCCAGCTCTTTTTAGAGTGGCAAAAAGCCGGATTGGGGCCACGGCCCCGATCCGGCGCTCCCATAGGGGCTGTTTGCATCAGCCCAACAAAACCTGCTAGACTACTCTTCATTTCTCCTAAGCTCATGCACCAGCCTCATTAAAATTACTTTAGACCTTCCACCATTCTGCACCTCCTAACAGATCCTTAAATGAAACACATTTCCCCCTGAGCAATTCATATCATAAAGTGCAATTCCTATCAGTCTCAGCCGGCAGAGCCAATGGAGGAATGATGGGAATGGCAGTCCTGAAGAACAACATTGTTCCCATCCTTTTGTTCCATTCCTCTGAGTCCTAGTGAGAACCAATTAGGCAAAAACCTCTCAAGAATAGCCATTTCTGTCACTTGATTATAACTCTTGATTCAAATCTTTCTGTGGAATTTGATATACTAATAGTAGAAGTATCAGTTGCTGCACAAGCATGCCTTTTGTTGAAGCTTTGTTGCTTTTCAACATTCTTTGGGTGACAGATGCTTAGAAATGGGAGATTCCTATGCAATTCCTTGTGGTTTGATGTTATCAGTGCAATCTTATTTTCCTGCATATAAGACTACTTTTTAACCTGCAAAATCTGTGGTTAAAGTGGGGGGGTCGTCTTATACGCTGGGTATAAGGATAAGGAGGATGGAGGTGCTGAAACTATATTTTGACTGGAAAAATGGGGGGTTGTCTTATACGCGGGTCGTCTTATACGCCGGAAAATATGGTAGATGTGGTCCTGTATTCAGAGGAAATATTCCTTATTCTTTCAGCATTGCCATTCCTGAAGAACACAGTTGTCCTTCTGTACCCATTTGCTCTTCTTATTCTGCTCTATGTGGTTTCGTTAGCCATGGGATGGAACTTCACAAAAGCACTTTGTGTTTTCTATACGTACAGAGTGAAATAAACTGGACTCAATGAGTGAGTTGTAGCCTCTTGTAAAAATGTCAGGATAGGTGAGATGAAGATGCTTTTGTAAACTAATGTAAATAACATGATCCTTCACTGTAGATCAGTGTGTATAAATATTTGGTTTTTAAAAAGATGTATTTAACAATTGCAGACTTGTAATTGTGTATTCTTCTGCATTCCCTTCTTCCTGGACAGAGTTGTATATCTCTGTAATAAAAGTTTTCTTAAAAAATGTGTATGGCTTATGATAGCATAGTAACACTATGCTACTTGTGAACCTGGTTAAGGAAGTCATTCCCAAGAAATGTTCACTTTCAAGGTACTTGCCCTGGTTTCATATTTGAAGAGGCTTCCATTTACATTTTTCAAGTTGTTGAGTCACCTTTATCCAAAATACTCCAAAAACTATTTTTTTCATGGGTGACTGAGATAATGAGACTTTGCTTTCTGATCTGACAGTTCAATGTATGCAAACTGTTTCATGTGCAAAAATATTAAAAATATTGTTTAAAATTACTTTCAGCCTACGTATATATGAAACAAATGAATTTTATGTTTAGACTTGGTCCCATCTCCAAGATATCTCATTATATGCCAATACAGTTATTCCAAAACAATTCTGACCCTAAGCATTTCAGATAAGGGAGACTCAACCTGTACTTGCAAAATATGTACATTGCCTTTCCTTCTTGCTGCATTAGCTGTTCTAAAAATAACTCATAGAAAGCATAATCATATACATGGGGGCTCGACGTAGATTTTCCACCATTGGGGAGGAAATGATAGCACTCCTTCCTTTCAAATAGGGAATCTAGGCCAAACTTAAAAAGGTTAAGATGCAAACATGGGTCACTATAATCCTAACTTTTTTATAGAAGAATTGGTCAACAATGTCACATTTTGTCTAGAACATCATAGACATGACAGAAGAAATATGAGCTGATATGCTGCTGGGAAGTTATGTCATTTTAAACTAACTTAAAATAGAGTGAACTTCAGTTGTACTGTAGCACAACATTCATATTCTCAGAAGAAGAGCCATTGCACAAAGCGGGATGTCTTCATGATGTGACCCCCATACATGGTACCCTGTTGCTCCAATTCAGGCTCCCAACCATGGTTTTAGTACTACTAATTGTGTTTAAAGAGCTGCATTATTTGCATTAAGTAGATTTAAGGACTGATGGTGAGCTACAGTGTTAAGTGGCATTTTACTAAGAGCTGGAATGCCTGAAATCTCTATGTAGTGTGAAATTCTACATTTCTTCTAGCTTCACAAATTACCAGACACATTTTTAAAATATTTATTTCAAATCTTACATGGGCAGCTGTGGCACATAGCACATTGATGAAAGGCACAGTTATCATGACCCAGTTAGGTTTTCAAATATAGCAGCGAGATTAACAAAAGCCAAAATCTAGCCCAAAAGGGAAGGGGGGGGGGGAATGACAGCAAGCACTGTAGATGGTTAATGGGAACATGGAGTGTCAGAGAAACACTGGTTGCAGGACTGAAGTTGCAGATTCCACCAAAGTAAGAACAGGAACAAAACAGCAAACCACTGATTGAGAAAGGGAGTAAGACATTTCTAACATTTTAAAAAACAGTAAGCCCATTACTGTGGATGATCAACTACTCATTTATTAAAATTATTTCCTTGCAAAAGAGTGTAACCAAGAGGAACTCAAACCATCCAGTTGTCTTTATTAGTCACTGTTAAGGCTAGCATATTAAAACCTTGGCAGACACCATAATTCAAGTAAAAGCACAACTCGGTTTGATTCCTCTGGTAGAGGAATTGATATCTGTGAGGCTTGTTGTGTCTTAGTATTGTCAGCAGGGAGGGAGAGAGGATTAATATACCCGGCCTGTAAGTAAATAATTAAAGTAACACTAGCTGGTTTGCAGATGGAAGAAGCAATGAAAGGAGGCTGCAAAGATACTGTTGTTGTTTTTTTTTTACTAGAGCTGTTTAGCACCAAAATCTGGACACTTCATCAGAAAACATTTGAAATAGCTATTTTTAAACACCTCCATATAAGTAACTAGAAGTTGCATGTTCAGTAGTGTCAATAACTGAGCTTGCTGTTCTATTAAGATAATATAAAACAGTGTTTCCTAAACTTTGATTCTCCAGATGTTTTGGACTTCAACTCCCAGAATTTCTGATTGTTGGCCAAACTGGCTAGGGCTTCTGGGAGTTGAAGTCCAAAACACCTTGAGAACCAAAGTTTGGGAAACACTGGTATAAAGCATGAAGCTATCAGAGTATGTCTTGTCACACCATTAGGGAAGCTTTCTGTTTAATTCATTTTTTAAAAAATGCCATAACAGTATTTTAATAACTTTCACTGAAAAAGGAATTTGCTCTTTCAGTAGCCCAACAACACCTGTACAGGTGTATTCAAATTTTTGTTCATTTTTGTGAGAGTGTCCCATAGCCATTAATATACCAACAAGTTCTTTGCAGATTCTATTCAACCAAATAATTCTTTGTGTAGCATCATACTATACAGTCAATC
This sequence comes from Phrynosoma platyrhinos, assembly GCA_020142125.1. Lineage (NCBI taxonomy): Eukaryota > Metazoa > Chordata > Lepidosauria > Squamata > Phrynosomatidae > Phrynosoma > Phrynosoma platyrhinos. Next base: position 67,447,885 of record JAIPUX010001232.1, on the reverse strand, counting down.
TTCCATATCCACAGATTTTTTTTATCCACAGATTCAAGCATCCATGGTTTGATAATATTTTTAAAAAACATAAATTTCAAAAAGCAAAGCTTGATTTTGTCATGTTATATAAGAGATCTCATTTTACCATGCCATTGTATTTAATGGGATTTGCGTATTCATGGACTTTGGGAACCATGGGGGCCCTGGAACCAAATCCAAGAGGATACCAAGGGACCACTGTACTTGCATTTAAGTAAAATGTTCTATAAGCCAGACTTTTTATCATCAAGTTAAAACTCAGCGCTTGAGGAAAGTTACTCTTAACTTTCTCTGGTATATTCTCCAACTATAAAATGCACCCAAGAGTGAATTCAATTCAAGCAGTGAGATGTTGTGCAGATGCCCCCTTCAGCATGGGAAAAAGGATCAATATGGAACTTTAAGATGTAAATATTATGCTCTCCACTGACTAGTCCATATAAACAATGGAAGCTTTGGGAACTGGGTATTGGTACTTAATCTTAAAACTTCACAGTGTGTGTGTAATGTAGAGGAAAAGCTGGTCTTAAGCCCAATGCTTTACCATGAAAAAAATTGACACCAGAATCCTATATGGCACATTACGTTACGTAACTCAACGTATACCTAGCTACACAGTGTTAAGAAACCCCTTTTCTGAATTGCAAAGGCGTGTAACAAAGACACTGCCAAGAGGGCTTGGTACACATCAGGTACTTGGCCAGTTCTGCTATGTAGTAATGTAACAGCAGCCTTCTACCGGAAACAGACATCACACAACTGTGCAATTCTAATTCCTGCAAACGTAAGTCCACTGACAAACACATAAAGCCCCACTAGGATTCCAGTGTTAATTTGTTTGCTATTAAAATAATTCAGATTTTTTGGTTAATTAATTTGTTAAATTATTAAACATATTTAAGTCATAATGAAATAACAATAACTATTGTTACTCAAAGAATGTAATTGGCAATGAACAATTAAAATGGCAATTGTTAACATTATTAAAAAATAACAAGTTTAGGGCTAACAAATTTATTTTTAAGAAACTACTTCCAAGCTCTATTCTTGCTTAGTACTGCTAGGGCAAAGTTCCTTCTTTAAATTTGTTAATACAGCCAGCTGTTAGCTACACTTTTAATAATTGAGCAATTTCATTACTTGGCAATAAAGATTGATTCTTTTCCTCACTGTGTCTGCAGTGCATCCCTTTACTTGTGTGATCTCTTTTCACATGGAATAGTATAAATTGGATAATATTCCACCTGGTAGGGTTATTGTGGAATTTTCATAATTATGAATTATAATTATGAGTTATGCTACAGATTAGTGTAGTCACATACTATGTCTGCAGTCCTAAATACATTTATTGTAAGCCCCATTAAATTCAGTTCACTTGTAACATTTAGGTAACCATTTGACAAATTGGCAGATAAAACCAGATTGCTGGAGCAGAGTAAGCAATGCAGTCTGTTAAAGTCAATACATGAGAGCTATCTTTCATTTACAGAGTGAAATGCTGACACATTTTCATTAAATCTGTTTGAAGAGGTTTTGGACAGGAGTCAGGGACTCCTAGCCCTGTGGATTTCTTAGAGTAGGTGAAGACTCAGGATGACTTCAAAGATATAGCTGTGTTAAGTCTGTAGAATCAATACACAGAGAGATCTTGTAGCACCTTTGAGACTAAATGAAAGGAAGAAATTGGCAGCATGAGCTTTCCTAGACTTCAGTCTACTTCCTCAGATGCTCAGGATGACTGACTGTGCTGCTGTACAGCTTGTTCAAGCAACATCAAAATGAAGGTATGCTCAGTCCTCTATATTGTTCTCGAAATAAATTTGAGCAGGTAAGCATGACATTCCCAGCCATCACTGAGATTCAATCTGACCTCAGATATGTAACTACAGTTGTCCCTGCCCATCCGCGGACTTGGAGTCCGTGGTCTCGCTCTTCGTGGGGAGGGACAAGGGCTATATTTTAAATGGCTCTATGCGTGCACCATTACTTTAAACGGGGCTCGAATATTTGTGAGCCACCATTTTCACAGGCGGGGGGGTGGAACGGATCTCCTGCAAATTGGGAGGGGCAACTGTATATTCCTCTCTTTTAGCTTTTCTGAAAACATCCATTGAGAGCCAGCATAGTGTAGTAGTTTGAGTGTTGGACTATGATTAGAGATCAGGGTTTGATTCCTCACTCGGCCATGGAAATTCACTGGATGGCCATGGGCAAGTCACACATTCTGAGCCCCACAAAACCCCATGATAGATTTGCCTTAGAGTCTCTGTAAGTTGGAAACACAGCAACAACATCAATAAATACTCATCATTTTCAATGATGTCCCAGGCAGTCTACCTCTCTTCCAATAACTGATAATAATTAGATATAGCAGTTTGAATGGGGAAGCACTTTGTATTATCCTCTGGACTTTTAACAATATGCTATAAAGTTGGTCAACATTATTATCTCCATATTTCAGAAGTAGGGCTAAAAAGAGATTGATTGCCTTTCTGAGGGAGTCACCCCTGTGAGTTCATAGGAAAGGTGATGTCTATCTTAGTCTCTCTGTCTCCATGCCAGTAATTCCACTTAGGTGGACTACAGCTCCCAGAATTCCTAGCCAGCATGGTCAGTGGCCAAAGACTCCAAAAACTGGATATCAGTAACATCTAGGGTGCCAGTGCCCCAAGTTTCACACGATCAGAAATCCATGTGTATGTTTTAGCCTAATGAGGAAGTAAAGACTTTCAGTAAAAGAATCCATCAATATATGGTCTATCCAACTTTAGAAAAAGCAAGAAAATGTCAGGCTATAGTAGAAGTATCTTGAACTATTTGTAGCCTCACTGATCACATTACGTCAACTACTTCTTTACAAGGAGTCTCATGACAGAGGGCAAAGCAGGCAGACAACTAAATGCATTATCATTACTACTACCTTATTCTGTATTTCAAGCAAAGGCAAAGACAGATAATTTTTGGCAAAAGCTTACACCCAAGACACAGGAGTATCTAAGAATTAGCTCATGACACAAGCTACAACCATTTGAGTAAACCTTGTTTACCATGAGTCACAGAAGTGCACGTGAGGTAAAAAGCTTAGCTGGGGTTTTGATAAGAAAATAATACAAATTTTGTTAGTTAGCTTAGTTATTGCATGTCTACTGTGCTCTATGGCACAAAGTGCTTTCATTGCCTCTCCCCAAGGCTACTGATCAAGTAAGCATTTGACGTTCTCCTTGGAAATTCAAAAGTAACACCCATTAGGATCACATGGCCCTCTGGTGTCAGTCACTTGGAGTGCAATATTTTAAGCAGGGGGTGGGCTGCTTTAAGGAAAAAGTAATTAATTTGAACATTTAAAGAGCTGACTGTCACATTTTTAAAAACAACAGCTCAGCTGATGTCACTCAGTACTATTTTTCTGTTGTGATCCCTAAAGAAAACAGCAATTAAGTCATTCCAAAAGACTGAACAGAAGTCATACAAGAAAGGTTGCAAATTAAAAAGAGGCAAATGCCTCAAAATGCTTTTTTCCCCCAGAGGGATTAATTTGGCGGCATTTCACAAAACTTTACAAAGATTCAAGATATCAAAATTTCCCTGTAATGGGAGATGAATCAAATCTAAGATCACTGCAGATTTCTTACACCCTACTGAAGTAGAAAATTCCCCAATATGCTAAGATTAAAGTATGGGAATGTGTGAGGATTTTATGGACAATGCCCTTCAAAGTCCTTGCACATACCTTGCTTATTATGCATTCAAACCGTCTGTCCTAGACTTGGGGCTCCATTCATGTCAATGGAGATTTCGCACAAGAACTTTTGAATGGACTGTTGTTGGTATGGTACAAAAGTGCTTCATTTGCAAACTCAAACACTTGCAATCATGGCAGTATATTACAAAATACGGTTACTCCATTATCAAAGCAAAATGTTGAATTAACTCAAGAAGGTCATTCGTGTTTTTTAAAAAAACTGCATCAAGTCATTACCTGCATAAAAATATGTACTTTTCAAATCATTTAATAAATTAAATATCCCTAATGCTTTTGAATATATATCCCTGATAATCTATAAAAGAGGGTTTGCATTAGCAAAATAAATGGACCTCCAAAAAGTACCCCCTTCATAAAATGTATTTAAACATCTATATGTGTGTGTGTGTGTATATATATATTTATATATATTTCTCATCTTTAAGGAATGTAACAATATGTACAACTTTTATGTAGCATATCCTATCACAGTTGGATAAGTTGACAAGATAACGGTGATCCTTAGGCAACAAAGTCATTTTTGGATGGAGAAACCGTGTATCTACATAAGTAATACCAGCTGAATATCAGTTTTTAGACTGCAATAAACTCTTCTTGATGGGTCAGTCTTCTCATCTACAGTAGATTTCACAGGAGGTAGAGTTTCAGTGAAAGATTAGTTGGAAATAAGGTGCATGCTCATTGTCTTCACTCTGCAGTTTGTGGGATTTTGTACAATTTTCCCCCAAAAGACAGAAGATCTTTCTTTCTTCTTCCTCGTCACTCTCAATTCGGGAGCTTTTTAATATGAATCTGCAACGCAGAGTTGACATGTAGATGATGCTAAAGTGGTTTATTTAAAAGGCCCAAATGTTCAGAGCTTGAAAAAGTTATTGGTTTTGGCAACTCTAGAATCCCCAAGATATTATGCCCACAGATCCTACTGGCTAGAGGATTCTGGTAGTTCAAACAAATAATGTATATATGGTCTTTAAGCATTATAGAAAAGAAAGTTACTTAGGCTTAATTCATCCTCATCCTCATCCATATCATTAGGAGTATTGTACAGTTGTCCCTCCCCATTCACGGACTTGGGAGTCCACTGTCTTGCTCTTTACAGGGAGGGACAAGGGCTATATTTTAATTGGGTGTGCATGTCATTATTTTAAATGGGGTTCGAATATTTTTGTGGGGGCAGTTGGAATGGATCTCCCACAAATTGGGAGGGGCAACTGCATTTGTATCCTGCCTTTCCCCCAATTCTTTACAATTTAAAGTACAATACAGTTAAGAACATACCTAAAATGAACAGTAAAATGTAATTAAACTAATTGCAATATTAAAACAATGTAAACATGCACTTTAATAGGAAAAAAGCAATTAAAATTCTATTGATAGTCCAAACCAGAGTAGTCCAATTGACCTGATGGGATTTTCACAAGCGTTAAGTTATCACTGAATAACTGATTCAATGGGCCTGTTCTAGTTAGTAATAATCAAGAAAGGTCAGACCTTATGGCCCACCATTACTACCATACACAATAGTTTAGTATTGCCTTCAAGATGTAACCAGCACTTGAGAGCACAGAGTTCAATTATTGTGCATATTGTCTGTGTCAAAAGCCCTTCTATGAACAGACCGCTTGGGACCAGCCCAAGACATACTGACAGAACAGCAAATCACACACTTCCACTCACTCAAGTTAAAGTGCTGTAATTCTCAAAGGCTGGTCAATTATTTTGGAGCACATAGAACAAAATCTCAGAAGCTCCTCTCCCCATCCCTGGCATTACCAATACAATAAACTCAAATAATTTACAATAACCAATAATTAATTCTTTATATGGTATCAGCATTCACCTGGTCTTAATGCATGGCACCTGTGTCTTGGTGGCACAACAAATGTGACCATAAACTGCAAGCACACAATGCCAAAAGCACTGAGAATCCACAGGTTGTCACAGTGTTGCCAGGATGAATATGGAATATAGTTATAGTTCCTGGAGCAGAAAGATGCAGCATACAAAAGATTTCTGAAAGAAAGGGCATTAAACTGAAATGTTCAGAGCCAGTACTCTACTTATATAAAACACTATTGTTCAAATCTTACCTCATTTAGAATTGCCCAGACAGACGAGTTCTGTATGACTAAAAGACGGAGAGCTGCAATTGGATTTAAACTGGAATCAACTTTTCCTTCCGCTACACCGTTTTCAAACTTGCCTTCAAAGAAGAAAAAGTCAGTCTAACTAGAAGCATGTTAAATAAATCCAAGCCATCACTTACAGACATCTCATGTGCACATCTATTCAATTTAGGACTGGGTTCACATCTGTGTAACCCCTTGTGATTACATCCAGGACAACGTAAAGTGGCCAACAGGCTTTTGGCCTGTAGGCAAAGATAGATTGGCTTTTCAACAAACTAGAATTCTGTGTACTACCAAGAAAACAGCAATGCTTTAAAGAGCCAGAAAGCACAATTTAAAAATAAATAAAAATATCATTTCTAAATTATCTTTGTTTCAACTGAAAATAGATTTAAAAAAAAAAAGCTCATTTGGAAAAAATATATACTGTGGGAATGGGAACTCTGACAGAAGTAGTGCAAATGCTTTTGTATTAAACGTAGGCAGCTGCCCAGTACTGGATGTTTCCATTGTCAACTAAAATATTATTTGTTCGCCTAACCATTTTTCTTATTACTTCCCTCCTGTCTTACTGATTTTCATTCTTAATTAATTTTACTGATTGTACACTTCTATCTTTATCATTTTTATCAAATGGATTTATTTTATCACTTTTTATTGTAAATCAATCAGAGGGTGTGTTTTTTTTAAAATAATGAAGTTATATAAAATTTCCATTCATTCATAAGCAAGGGCCTTTACAGACTGCCAGAAATAATGCAGCTTGAGGTCACTTTAACTGTCCTGGTTCAGTGCTAAGGAATCCTGGGAACTGTAGTTTACTGTGGCACCAGAGCTCTGACAGAGAAGGCTCAATGTTCCAGAAAAAAAATACAATTCCCATGATTCCCTAGCACTGAGCCAGGATAGTTAAAGTGGCCTCAAGCTGCATTATTTCTGGCAGTCTGTAAAGGCCCCAGGTTCATTAATAAAATGACCAGACTAGTAAATTCAACTTTCCAGAGTTTATGTTTATATGCATACATTATACTTTGGGAAACCAGGAATTTTTTAACACTCTTCCAGTAACAAGAGGGCACATAACATCCCCCCTCATCTTATATGTGATAATGCCAAGGGCACAAGCTGCCCAAACAAGTGATATAAGACTAGCTCTTGTTGTCATCATCTGAAATTTCAGTGAGATATGGCTAGAATAGGAGCTGGTTGGACTTAATGCTGTAAAATGAATTCGCTTTGTTGCAAAATAGTTCTCAATTTTTTCTGAAAATAAGTAGTGTCATCTTTCTTTCTCCCACATTGTTACCTATTCTGAAAAATCCATCTTCTAATCGCTTCTCTTTGGTTTCTTTGCTTAACACCAGCTCTTCACTCTGAAACAAAGAGGTAAAAAATTTAAGCCAGGCTTCATATAATAATGTACTAACTGAGACAGCAGACAGTGGGCTCCTTGGTTCCACACTTAAATTTTAATTAGAAATCCTCAAACAAATTGCCTTTTCCCACAGGAGCTGCTGTTTTACAATAACAGGCTTTTTAAAAAAAAAAAGATGTGCAGATGAAATGGCAGGGGCAATGTTCAAGAAGCAGAGCTTGGAGAAATTACTATTTGGAGTATATTCTCCAGAACATCCCAGCCAGCATGCCCACTGATCATACTAGCTGGGATATTCAGGTAGAAGTAGTTCAAAAAAGTAAGTTTTATAAGCTCTAAAGATAAATGAGTGTAATTATTTTTGTAGAGGAGAGCAAAATGTATTTTGGAACAAGTGACTCAATGCACAGATGTAATGCTAGAGAACAGTGTGCTAAAAGAGCTACCACTATTCTGTTAGGTCCCCACCATCTTCTTGCTATAGCAACATCCTATGGAAATCTGCGATTTGTATTTTCATAATGCATATATAATTATCAGCTGAAGAGCTTTAGTGTCTCATTATACTACAAATCCTAGAATTCCACAGGATGCAGCCTCTGTAGTTAATGTGAAATGATAGTGTTATAATTGTGTGGTGTGAAAGGGCCCGTGAGGTGGATGAAAACAGACAAAACTGTGAGTCAAAAGGAGGCCAAAGATATGGAGGTGTCAGTATACTTGTCCCTCCAGATTTGCTGGGGTTAGGGGCACGGGACCCCTGTGAATGTGGAAAAACCACAAATAACAAAAACTGTATGTTTTTACCTGAGACAACACTTCTCTAGGAATCTCTAGGTCCTCCAGTGCATCTGTCAGACATTAACCATAGAATTGCACTGGAGGAGCTACAAATGCCTAGTGGAGTTTTCTCTCTAGGAATCTCTGGGTATTTCAGTGCAACCTTTGGTTAACGTTGACCATAGAGTTGTGCTGGAGGACCTAGATATTCCTAAAGAGAACATATTAATAAAATCCGTGAATAATCAAATCCACAAAAGTCAAAGCTGCAAATGTGGAGGGATGAGTGTATGCTCAGGTGAACCCTGATATTAGAGACCAAAAGTAGCGAATTACAAGTTATATAATTACTTATAATGCACTACTTGGGGGGGGGGGTGAGGGCTGAATGTCAAGAGCCTATAACCCAACTGTATTTCAAAAGTAACACAACGCTCAAGCATTTTTGAAGGCATTTCACAGGATTGTTAAATATTTTGTATGTTAAATATTCTCTTATCAGTCCTTAGGTGTTTCCTTTTAAGCAATTAGAAGTAACAAAAAGTCATAAGCAATCAAGGCACAATGAAACAAACTACTGTGAGTACAATGTAACAAGTGTTCTTACAACAGCAAGTTACTTCCTAAAGAATATAAAGTGTAGAAGGAAAAACATTACTTTTGAACAGTAATTCTCCAGCTTTGCCTGACATAAATACAGGTTCTAAATACTAAAAGAAACCAAAGGAGGCAACACTCTCCAAAAGAACCCTAGCCCAAAAAGGACTGACAGTGCTCTGTGACTTCCAAAAACCCAGCTTTGAGTTTCCAATCCAAGCTCAGTCCTACTTCTCTGAATCCAGCAATTGGCAGCAGGTAATAATCCACTGGGCTGTTTCACTGTAGTTTTAATTCTGCTGCTGGTTGTGACACCATTCCAAAACTGCTCTTTCCAGTTGTCTTTTCTTGCCACCTCACAGCGACATGGGAACAGACATGGGTAAAAAACCTCTGACTTCCAGAAAAACCCTAGGGTTATCTCACATGGATTCACTCACAGGTAAAAGTATGTAGCATGGGTGCAAACAAATCAAGCAGCCTGGGAGGAGAGGCGGTCCAGCATCGTTCCTTAGGTCTAGATTGCAATTTAAAAGTGTTTATGGGGAGCAGCATCTCAAAGGAGCAAGCAAAAGGTCTCAAATGTTCCTCTGAAAGCAACGAGGAGTTGTGGAATGTCACTACTATTCATCCAAAATGGTGACTATGGCAGCTATCACGATGGTACTTTGGCATGTTGGGGGAACTGAAAATAGTCCCCTGAGCCCCAGAATGTACTCTCCTCATACACTGTATGAGACTGCAGCCTAAGTAGGGGCCACTGAACTTTCCCTACTATTATCCTGTTTTTATCTTCCTGGACAGTATATTTTCCAGGGGAGTATATTCTTGGGGGGATGGAACTGTCTTTTGGTTTTCTCTGTATGCCACGGCATTGGATGACTAAGAGTAATCTAAGCAGAAATGGCAAGGAAGCTGCATCACTGGTGCCTGTGTGGATCCCATCCCCAGAACCAAAGCTGTCTTGAGAATTGTGGGGATTATCACACGTCTTTAAAAGTGTCTTACTCCTCCCAAATTGAAGTCTAATTTGGGCTGCATCCTGGTCTTATCACATGGCTTTTGCCTCCAAAACTGCCATCCACATACAGCCCCACTCTAGTGCAGGTCCCTTAACTCGCTTCAGTGACCATTTTTCAAATTTGGGAGCTCCCAACTTTGAAAAATGGCCACTGAAGTGAGTTAAGGGACTTGCGCTGGAACGGGGCTGTACTTGGATGGTAGTTTTGGGGACAAAAACCAAGTGATAGGACCTGGATGCAACCTAAATTAGACTTCAATTTGGGAGGGGTAAGATGTTTTTTAAAGGCATGTGATAATCTCCTGTATATTTGGGCATTCTAAGATGCATGAAAAACTCTGTACATGGCTACAAAAACGCAACATATATAAAAAACAATAAGGGCGGCAATTTGTAGAGCTGTACAGGAGAAATCTAATTATAAACACACTTTGAGGGAAAATGATGCTCCCATTTATATTTAGATCATGTGTCCCCCTATATAAGGCAATCAAACAAAACTTCTCAATTCAGCTGTGCAAATGAAGCACATTCACTTTATCATGCATAGTTATTCAGCTTCTATTAGGTCAGTGATTCCCAAACTCTGACCTTCCAGGTGTTTGGACTTCAGTGCCCAGAATCCCAGACTATAGGCCAAGGCGGCTGAGACATCTGGGAACTGAAGACCAAAACACATGGAGGACAAGAGTTTGGGAATCACTGTATTAGGTCATTGAGTTAAATCCACCACTCCGCTGGTGAGTGCAAATAGGTTTCTTCTCCTCCCTTCCCCTCCACAGCACTCTATGTCACCTGAATCAATTGTTTTTGCAGCTCTCTAGTGGATGTTTTGAAGGCACAAAGGGGATGGAAAAAGCAGGGGATCACCTGTCCTCCCAGATTCCACCTTTTTGTCATAGTTATACTTGGGGAGAAAACGAATATCAGAACATGGTTATAAATATGTTCTCTTCATCACTATTCCCTAGCTAGGCTTGGATCAAGATATCCCTAGCTAGGCTTGGATCAAGATAAGCCTTTCTTATTCCAACCGCCAGCTTTCTGTAGATGACAATATTTGATAATATTATATTAAACTATTATGAGTCTAGAAAAAAGAAGCAACCACATTCTCTTACAACGTAAGTGTTGCGTAAAAAGTATTTCACGTTATGTGAAGGAAGGAGAAACAGAGTTCTTTCAGTTCATACCTTAAAAGGCAACACCTCTATAGTAGTATTGATAAATATATCCCCTGGATGTTCTGGGTTGCCACTATGGAATAGGTATCTGTTAATGTGAAAGAAGACAATGGTCAGTCATGGCTAACAAATACGGAAATACAACAAAGTGCATTGTTCATTTTAAAGATAAACACACTTATTATGGCATAAACTGTTGTGGATTATACATCCCATATCATCAGATGAAGTAGGATGCAGTCATTCAACTTTACTCCACACTATGTGTGTTACTCTGCATTTGTTTCAAAGTGACAAAAGGCTGTTTTTGCTGCAAGAGACTAACATAGTTAACTCTCTAGATATAAATTAAATATATACCGTTCATCTAGAACAGTGGTTCTTAACCTGGGTTCAATCGAACAACAGGGGTTCGGTGAGTCAGTCTCGTGGGTTCGGCGGAAGTCAAGACACACATCCTATTCATATGATTCGTGATGACACGCCCCGCTTGTCCATCATTGGCTGCAGGTGATAACCTATATACGTTTTATATGCCCCACTATTTATATGCCCCATCCAACCAAACCAGCTTGCCCCGCCTCCACTGACAGAAGTGTCCCTCTGATTGGCCATGTGGCATGATTGACAGCGCGGCGGCCCACTCCCCTCACCGGATGGCGCTGACGGTCCGTCTGTATTGGCGGTAGAAGGGTTCGGTGAATGCGTAAGAATCGTAAGAAGAGTTCGGTGAATGCGCATATGAAACTGGTGGGGGTCAGTACCTCCAACAAGGTTAAGAACCACTGATCTAGAAGCTATCCACACCACCCAGCTCTACTCATGCTTACTGAAAGATAAGCCTCACTGTATTCAATCGGGGCTTACACTCAGGTAGGTGTGCAAAGAATGGAAAAATTAGCAACCAAACATGAAAACTGTCCTTGTATGCAACTGTCAACACAATTTTAACAGACACCAATAGACAAATAAGATTCATATGTCCAAAACCAGTGTCAGATGCATGAGGATGAAGCATGGGGTGGGATGCTCACAAAGAAACATGTAACATGGGCCTGTCTCCCACACCAAACCACAACCATTTATCCCATACATGCAGTCTCATCAGCCATGAAGAAAAGTTTGCTTAAATTCTGAAGTTACTGTTACACATTCCACATTTCTGAAGAACAATAATCTTTGCCTATTAACAACATGCAACCTTGCGGGTCTACTGACTATTTTGTAACTTTCTGGCCATTAATAGGGTTATCCCCTATTAAGGGACCACCATGGTTGCAAACATTAGGCTAACTAACTTTGAAACTTTATTTGTCTGGCCCTTTTCATTGAAAAACCATAGTTCTTTCACCAGCACTCACAAGTCAACTTGTTTTGCATGTTCACCCATAGTAAAAAGTTGCTAGGTAGTTTAGCCATCCTTGCCCCTTTGTAGAACACTTGGAGTTTCAGATGAGTCCAATCTACTTAACATTGGAAGTGTTAAAAAATAAATCTGTAGAGCTATCCATACTTACTGAAAATTAAGTTGCTGCTGCTTCTTGTAAATATAATTTATTATCAGAATTTACTATATTCTTTTCCAAAAAAACAACAACACACACATACAAAAGGCCTGATGCCCCCCCCCCCCCGGAACATTTTGCAAAGAAAATTCTCAGAGAGATCTGTAGGATTCAAATGCTGCTGTTGAGATTCTCGTTTCCTAAATGAAAACTCAAGAGTGTCAGTAAGCAAACATTCATTCCAGATCCCTTCCACAACAGAATTAAAGGACTGAGGAATTAAATTGCAATACTTTTATATGAGCTGCTGCCAAGCCAAGTCTCCTCCTGCTCTTGTGCTCTTATTTTTTGTATCTAAATGCAAGACTACATTTATCTTTGATTAATTTCATCTTGTTAGGTCTAGCCCAGTGTTCCAGCCTATCAGTGTGAGACCACTGTAAATGCAGAGTGTGCTCGCTAAATTTATATATCATAAATGTAAGATCCCATAGCTTATGTCATCACTTTACAGTGTTGTTGTTGTTGTTATTATTATTATTATTTGCTGAAGAATCTATTTTTCCATGTATTTTTCCATGGTGAAGTATAGTTGTCAGTGAGTACATTCATAGCTGGAGACTGTGCATGAATACATTTATGATGCTCCAGTTTGGGTGCTTAATTTTAAAAAGAATCTTTAAATATCCATGCACAAATAAACACTATATTTAGTGCATACTTCTTGATGAGAGAAATCAGCTTATTATGCCACTAGGTGGTATCTCTGCTTATGAAAGAATTAATGCAATTGCATTTTTTATATTACAAGCTAGCTTTCAGATGAACATCCAAAGCGATTCCTATTGTCTCTTTCTTCCCAGATTTTCTTACCTCAGTCTTTCGGAAAATGAAATCATAGCTAAAACAAAATAATTTGCATTGATTCAAATGAAATACCCTCCATAACACAAAAGTCATTGGATCTATAGTTTTAAAACAGACTAATGCAAGGAGCCACCTGGAAAATCCAAACCCTGAAGATGCATCCCATCCCTAAGACATGCAGAGAGGTGTTGTATCACCCCAGGCATGTGTACTGACTCTGACATGTTGCAGGAACCTAAAAGTTAGCACAATGCTTTTTTAAATTGCTTTGTCCCACAGTCCTGAAAAAGCCAAGCAATGATGATGCATGCAATGGTACAGCCAATTTGTTTAATGAAATGGAAAGCAGTAAAGGATGCAATGGGGACACAGAGTGCCACCATGAAGACAACTGCATTATCATTCCCAGATCTTAAGTAGCATATGCTTAACTGAAATTTAAAATGCATTCTAAAGACTGATCTAAGATTTTCCCCCTGCTTCCCCCGAAAAAAAATTAAAGGAAGGGTCCAGTCTTTAACTAGAGTTAGTTCAGGCAGTGTCATGAGCATAGAAAGGGAAAATGAAATTACCACCCCATTACTCAGGAATAATTCTTCTAACATCGTGAAAGGTATTTTTATGCTAGAAAAAGAACAGAATGTTTTCCAGGCTATGAACTTAAACAGCAAGTCTTAAATCCAACTGTGAGCCAGTGTGATGTGGGTAGTTTGAACACTGGACTAGGACACTGAGGGCCTTTACAGACTGCCAGAAATAGTGCAAATTGAGTCCACTTTAAATGTCCTGATTCAGTGCTAGGGAATCATGGGAATTGTATTTTTTTCTGGGACATTGAGCCTTCTCTGCCAGAGAGCTCTGGTGCCACAATAAACTACAGTTCCCATGATTCTTTAGCACTGAGCCAAGACAGTTAAAATGGCCTCAATTTGCACTATTTCTGGCAGTCTGTAAAGGCCCTGAGAGAACAGTGTTGAAATCCCCACTCTGCCATGGAAACCCACTGGCTGACCTTGGGCAAGTCACACTGTCTCAGTCTCAGAGGAAGGCAAGGGCAAACCCTTTCTGAACAAATTCTTCCAAGAAAACCCTGTGATAGGGTCGCCATAAATCAGAAATGACACACATAATAACAAAATCCAACTGCTAGTCCCAACTAGAGTAGCCTGTTAAATTAACTAAGTCAGCATGTGTATATATCTCACTGGTTTAATGAGTCTGTTTCAGTTGGACCATTCAACTGGATTTAGGTTTAACCTCATTTTAACTCCATTTTAACAGTGACGTCATCTGAAAATCTAAATGCTTTTGCGTTTTTTTCCCAATTCAAAGCCTCATTTCCGCACAGGATTTCCCCCGTGTGATAAACTCCTTAATTTGAAGACACAATTCAGTAGGAGTTTCATTCTGATCTGAAAGCAAAACACTTACCTTTCTATATTGACAGGCTTATCAAATTTAAACAGGATATAATCCCCAGCAACTGGTGTAACAGCCCAAAAAAAGTCTTCACCCATGTAGGCTTTTTCAAGAGCATGTCCTTGATAGACCTTTAATGTTGTAGAAACTTCTGCAGGCGGATTCACATGAATTTTATGCAACAATGGTTTCAGGAAGTCTTTATCCTAAAAGGTGAAGATAGCATGTTAATCTGAAAACAAAATAAGGAGGAAGCTGCATGATAGACACAGTTCCCAATGTATTTCAAGGACATGTTAAATGCTCATTGATAAAACCTGCCTGGGGCAACATTTCGCTACTCAGCTTGGGCCAGCTATAGTGAAAAACCAAGTGGTTTTTATCAAGAATAATTTAACATTTGCTCAAAACACCCTGGAATCTTTATCTGTATTACAGCTGTTTTCCCCTCCTCATTCTTAGATCTTTCTGCTGCTATTATCAAGAAGTTGTTCAGCTGACCACATAGAAGATGATTAAACTCAGGGATGAGCAACTATAGCCCTCTGGAAGTTATTGAATAACAGCTCCCATCAGTTTAGTCAACTAGTAGATGGAGAAGAATGCTGAGAGTCACAATCCAACATCTGGAGAGCTGTATGATCCCCATAACTGATTTAATGTTTCCCTGCTACTGGCCTACTTTATTTTAAGTGAAATGATATTGCAGGGCCAACTGCTTTATTGTGTGATTTCTCCAACATTCATAGGATTGCCATAAGTTAAAAACAAACATCAATTGCTGTTTTTATTTTTTATTATATATTTTTTAAAAAGATACAAGTCTGCAATTTTAAAAAATGGTTTTTAAAAAAAAGCAAACAGAGAATTTGCTTAGGAAATGAGAAGAACAATATATTTCATCTGTTGGGTTAAAAGCAATTTTATCAAGTGTAATTTTGTTACAGTGGTTTCCCAATAAGAATTTCTACTTATACTGTGTTATTAAAACGCTTTGCATATGAGCCTGTTTTATACTGTGTCATCTGATATTGTTATGATCTGACAGCCAGTGGCAATCTTGGGTCTCAGCAGAAGTCCTCCCCATCCCTAGTTCATGAAAACCTTTTAACTAGAGATGTGATGGTGTGAAGATTTCTGCATGCAAAGGACATGGTTCTCAGGGCTTTCCCCCAGTAAAAGGTAAAAACGTTAAAAGGTTAATTAAAAAAACAAAACACCATTTTATCAGTGGATGTGCAATTTCCCACAGAAAAGATTCAAAATGCAAAGCATTTAAGCAACTGAACATATCATACAAAAATCAAAAATAAAAAGACATAACTGCTCAGTTCTTCATCAGCATGTCTCCAATGAAGGAAGATGGCAATAGTATGGCCTTCCAAATATGCTGTTCCTAACAGCCCTGGCATTGGTAAAATCAACATCTAGACTATACAGTCCCTCAAACTATATGATTAGATCCCGTCATGGATAATTGGTTAAGTTATAGTGTAAGAGGAAATGTCCAGATTAAAGAATAACATCATGATGGCTATATGATGTAATACACTAATATGTTATTGTGTATCTCCAAGTCATTTTTGATTTGTGGTGACCCTAAGATGAACCTATCAAAGTTTTCTTGGCAAGTTTCTTCAGAGGGACTTTGCCATTGCCATCCTCTGTGACTAAGAGTGTGTGACTTGCCACAATACACACCCAATAGCTCTCATGGACTAGTATAAGATGCTTTATATGCAATATAATAGAATGTCCTCGAATGTAACAAAGCTGAAATGCTCAGGCATTATGATGTTTATGTTTCTCCCTAAGGAGACTATAAACACATAAATTCATGCATACTTATAATAAACAGCCTTAAAAAAACATCAAAAAAGCCTGCTCATTCCTATGTACATATCCTTTAACTCATATATTTGATTTAACCACTATCATGTTGGGAACTCAGATGACCAGAAGTTGATAAAGGTGATCCCAGACAGGACCCAGAATTAGTGGCAACAACTGTCAATCCCTCAGTAAAGAGACAGGAGAGGAGAGCCATGCTTGTTTCAGTGGGAACAAAAGAATGCAGATTCATTCAGAAATAGAATATTTACCTAGAGGAATTTCAAGGAGGAAAATCTACCAAATGAGAGAGGGATTTGACAAATTAAAATGTAGACATGCAACTGAGGAAGTAGGCTCAAGTCTACAAAAGTTCATACTACTAGTTTCTTTCAGTTAGTCTCAAAAATGCTAAAGATCCCTTTAAAAATCTGGCTCAGTATGACATGCAACTATATCTTTAAATGTAGACAGAGTTCCATGTCATGCTGAGCCAGACTTTTAAAGAACTCTAGCTCACGGTGAAAAAGCCAACGCACTACTGCACATGCTGTCATATTGCTCCTGCTTGGTTTCTCCTAAAGGCAGAAGCAACTAAACAAATCAGAAGTCCAGTTATGGTTTTGAATTTTTCTTCCATATTAGACAAAACAACGAGTGGACCGCAACTTATATAAAAAGGTGAACTGCTGCTCCTGGTGGTTTCTGGGGGTGCATATCTATCTCTCTTTTATTTTTGCCAAAAAAGAGGAAGTCTAGAAAGTTTGAGAGCCACAAAACCAGCCTTGGAGCCACTTTGCCAAGCTCTGCAAAACACAGATCGGTGAGAGGATGTCTGTGGTTCGTCTGGCCATTCTTGTTCACAGGATGAGCCACAGGATGAGCTTTTCACAAGAAAGGTATGAGAGTTATGATACGGCCTTTTCTCCAGCAGCCAAGCCTGTGAGTTTAAAGATAGTGTTGGCAATAGCAGCAAAAAGGAACTTGGAGATAAGGCATTTTGATTTTGAGACAGCATACCCGAATGCTTGTTTAGAGGAAACTGTGTTCATGGAACAAGCTCTGGGGTATGATTGTGCTGGTAACAACAAAGTATACAGGTTGAAGAAGGCCCTGTATGGATTGAAGCAGAGTGCTAAATGCTGAAATAGGTGTATACATGATGAGCTTGTCAAACTTGGGTACCAAAACAGTGTGGCTGATGCATGTGTGTATTCCAAGGGTAGTGTTATTCTAGTGATGTTTGTAGATGATCTTTGTGTGGCTGCAAGTAGTTTGGATGAAGTGAAGCATGTAGAGGAGGAGTTAGCATGAAAATTCAAACTGAAGGATTTGGGCAGTTTGAAGAATTATTTAGGAATCAAAGTGGAGAGAACCCAGGATGTAGAGATTCTGTTGTGTCAGAGGAAAAAGACTGACAGGATTGTGGAGAAATCTGGATTGAGCAACACTAAGGTAGTAAGAAACCCCATGACACTGAGTTTGCTAGTTTAGAGTCAGAAAAATAGTTTGAGCATCCTGAATTGTTCCATTCAGTGCTTGGAAGTCTTTTGTACATTGCAAACAACACTAGGCCCAACATAAGCTTTGCAGTGGGGTTGTTGAGTAGGAGAGGTTCAAAACCCAGGTTAGAGGGCTGGACTGCTTTGAAGCATTTGGTGCAATATCTCAAAGGAACAAGGGACAGATTCTGGTGACGGCTGGAGGTGTGTCTCAGCTACAGTATTATGCAGACAGCTCCTTTGCATCTGAAGTAGCAGACAAAAAGTCAAGTTTCTGATTTAGCCATCAGACTTGCTGACAGTCCTGTTGTGTGGAGATCCAGAAAGCAAAGTTGTGTAGCTTTAAGTACCACAGAAGCTGAATTCGCTGCACTATCAGAGATGGCTAGCGAAGTTCAGTGGATCAGGCAGCTATTGGGGAATCTTGGTGAACCATGCCATACACCAATAGTGATCAATAAAGACTCACAATCCTGCATTGCGTTGGCCGAAGCAGAACATCTCAAAAGCAGGACGAAACACATTGGGGTAAGGTACCAGAAAGTTCGTGAGTTAATACAGGGTGGAATCCTAATACTGCAATACTGTGTTTCTGAGGAAAATATTGCAGATTTACTCACAAAGGCATTACCTCTAGAAGGTCACCAGAGACAAACAGGTAGGCTGGGCCTTGGGATAAAGAACTGTACTCAATGAAAACACTTAGAACTGTATGAGTAAAAATGTATTCTGATGTAGTTTGTTTATCATGCATAGCAACTAAGACATTTTGGAGGGGATTGTCAATATATTTTTCCCACAGGCTATGTAAAATATCTCAGGTGCATGCAATGGGTTAAAGAGAAAATGCTGACTCAGAGGAAGCTGATGCAACTTGAGCATTGAGATGAGTCTGGAAAGAGTGGCTTTCCAGAATTGGCAGTGGCGTCTGTTTCCTAGCTGGCAGCCTTCAGTGTATGGACTCAATTTTCCCTCTGCGCTAACAATTTTCACACCTGGCAACAACTGCAATATACACTTTGTAAGGTACATTTATCAATATTGATATCATTAAAATGTTTTAAACACCTCATACTACAAATCAAGAATATTTCTTGAGTACTCACTGTGAGTTTTTGAATCTTTCCCGCTAGAGAGGAGTGTAGGCCCACATGCTGGAAAAGTGAAGGCCTGAAGCGTATTCTGAGATTTGATTTTTGTCGATCACAGTGTTTCTTAAAAGCAAAGCAAAAGAAGAAATAATAATGAAAAAAATGGAAGGGGAGTAAGAAGCATTTTGTTATGTTCTTAACCACAAATATTACCATGATCTAAAACCTCAATTTATCCATATAATTCATTTGTTCCTAGAGGTCAATCTTTCATAGACTAGCCTTCTGTCTGGGAAATGAAAAGAGCACATTGTCACTACAAAACAAAAACAAAAACAAAAACAAAAAAACCAAAAACCCTAAAGCGGAGGTAGGCAACCTTTCTCCTTTAAGGGCCGAGGGACTTCAGCTCCCAGAAGCCTCAGCCATGTTGGCCAATAGTCCCATGTTGGCCAATAGCTCCTGGGATTCTGGGAGCTGAAGTCCCTCGGCCCTTAAAGGGGAAAGGTTGCCTACCCCTGCCCTATAGTCAAAACCTCTGCACTAGAGGGTGACATTGGAAACGCCTTGATAGCCAGTCTGTCCCCTATCCCTCCCAGCTACTAGGCCTGGCATAAAGTCAACTGTCTGAAGAATAAGTTTTTATGTCCAGATTTTGCTTTTTCAATTTGCAGTTTCAGCCTGCTCTTTTAAGGCAGCCAAATCTTTAATTTGAAAAAACAACAACAAACTCAAAATATTCTACAGCTTTCTTAGTCTTACAATTTGGCTTGAAAATTCTAACGAAGAGAGGTTACAAATCCTTATTTCTAATCTGAGTATTTTTAGTGCTATGTAATACCATATTTTAATTGTCAATATTGTTGATTATTTATGTATTTATTTATTTTGCTCTAGCTTCTCAGATTCCCTCAGATTTCTACATTCCACATATGCCAGCTGGATCAGAGTATCACCTCTCATTGACCAGAGAGAGACAGTTAAGTGCATTCTGCCCTCTATCCACAGCTTCTGCATCCATGAATTCTACCATGCAGCTTGAAAATATTCCACCACCACCCCAAAAATTCCAGAAACCAAACCATGATTTTACAATTTTATATAAGGGATTGCAAATTGAGCGTCCATGGACGTGGTGGAATTGGTATCCATGGGGGTGATGGGTCCTGGAACCCAACCCCAGAGGATATCAAGGGCCCACTGTATGCTATATTTTTTTGTTTGTAGGACTTATTTCTAAAATGCATGAGATACTTCAACAACACCCCAACACTCTCTGTTTTAAAGACCATGAAAATAAATTGACTGAAGGATATTGTAGCACTATTGTCACAACAAATAGAACAATTTCTGGTTAAGCCAAAATATGCAGGCGAGATATAGCAGGTTGTATAACTTAAGAGTAATTGGAAAAGTTCACCATTGCATTCAACAATCAGGCTTCAATAGAACAGCTGAATGAGAAGAGGAGCTAAACTGAAATTAGTTTAGTGACTAGCAATTTTTATGACATGCTCTTGCTGTTTTAGAGGTCATGACATCTTCACAGGCAAAGCCTGAGATGTAGAATTCTTTTTGGTATTATAGTACTTGGCCTCCATATTCACAGAATTGTCCAAACGGTAAAAAATAAAATAACTTTCAGGCATTTTAGGATAAACACACTTTTAAACATCTGTTTATTCCCTTCCTAAAGGTGCACCAGTCTCAAACAATGAGGAAATAGTTTTTGTCTGTTATTTTTGTAGAACTCCACTGTATACAGTATATAGAGAGATCTTGTAGCACCTTTGAGACTAACTGAAAGAAAGAAATTGGCAGCATGAGCTTTCGTATAGACTTCAGTCTACTTCCTCAGATGCATCAAATCAAACAGACTAACACAGCTATATCTTTGAATTCCACTGTATACAGTTTGGGGTGTCACAAAAACAAGCACTTTTTCCTTAAGCATCTGCATACACGAATGAATAGCGATTTATACTTCATATCTGTCTGGCTATGCAACAACATAATGGCCTTCAAGGGAAGAAAACAAGGGAAGACACTGTTTCTTCCTCTGTTAGTATATTTTCTCATACTCATGCATTTGTCAGAAGACTTACTGCATCCTTCTCAGGGTTGCAAACTTTCACCCAAAGAATGTGATCCAAGAGCCAGTCAATAGGTTTCTCTTTATAGAACATAAATATAAACTCTACAATGAGAGTAATATCTGGAGACTGGAACATTTTACCTGCAAATAATAGGAAGTTATGTCAACAATAAGCCAGGGCTTTATAAATTAAAACCAGATTGCCACCTCACAGAGCAGCTTCTGTTAGTTTGAATGAAATAATAACAGAAATCCCTGAAGAAGCCAGCTACCATGGTATCTAGTGCTCAGACACTAAAGATGTTTGATGGGTTGTTCTTTTTGCATAACATTGCCAGTCAGGAGGAAAGGAAAGGTGGCACTCAAACAAGTTCATGGGAGGAAAGCAGCTTTTCAAAGGCAGCAGAGCAAGAGAACTGAAAAACCAGGGAAAAGCCAGGAACAGTACTGCCAAGATCCTTCTTTCCATCACTTAGATATTTATGATAAAACAATGTGTAATGTTCTTTTCTCATTTTTTCCAACAATATCTTAAACATGTTTTTTAAAATGAAAAGTCTTAAAATTTAACTTCCCCAATCTGCATTGAAAATTATAATCCACTTATAAAAACACAGCTATTACACTTCTTAAGAGTCCAGTTTCAGTCTGATGAAGTGCTTTCTGTATGTGCAGGGACTCTTAAGGAGCAGGCAGAATTACCTATTCTAAGGTCTACTTTGCATTGCAAAAATAATGCAGTTTGACACCTCTTAAACTGGCATGGTTCAATGCTATGGAATTCGGGAATCTGTAGCTTTCACTGTCAGAGATGTTTTGCCTTCTCTGTCAGAGAGCTCTAGTGCCACAACAAACAACAAATCCCAGGATTCCATAGCATTAAGCCCTGCCACTTCAAGCAGTGTCAAACTGCATTATTTCTGCAGTGCACTTTAGATCTACATAACAGACATTTTATTGTTCAAGGCCAGTCAGGTTACCTTGGCACATGAGACAGAAAATATGATAAGCACTTCTTCCCCCTGAGAGTAAGGAGATAACATTGATAATTTTAAGAAGCTAAACACTTTCACAACACTAGAGTTGGACTTCAGAGTCAAGATATGGCATTATAATGCCTGTAATGAAGTTATGTAAAGAACAGTGCAATCAGAAAAGGGTAAGGTACTGTCCTTTCTCCCTTAAACAACATTTTCCTTAACACTTGAAGGCTTAATAGAGGAAATAACTGGTATTGAGACAAACAGGAAAGAGATTACTTTTTATATAGCCAACCATATATGTTTAAGAATTTAAAACTGAAGCTTAGTCATCTAGTCAAAGTTTATAATTTTGTCATGTTTCAAGATGGCACCTGCAATGATTACTGTACATAATTCTATTTTTCAGCAACTCATTCTATCACAATTGCATATAACCAACTGACATGTGGAATTGCACTGGAAATGTTAAAATAACCTATTTTTGTGAGTTGTGACTGAGAATATTAGGTAGTAAGTGCTTTCCCTTCCTCCTCTTTTCAAGTCTGCTGAAGGAGAATGCTTCTTACCAATGAATCCGAGCTGAGAAAATTCTAGAATCATCCAATCTTCAGATGACAACTGAAGTGCAAAATTTTTTATTGTGTTGAAGTAATTCTGCTTGACAACGATGTCATCTTCAAGCTAAAGAAACCAAGCAACAAAGCCAACAAAACAAAGAAAAAATTAAGTGGGGGAAAAGAGGGAAATCACAATTCAGCTTAAAAATATATTTCAGCTCATCCTATTTGCCTCAGGTACACTTGCTATAATGGCATTTACAAACCCTAAATAAGGACACTTGTGGCCATATTTTTTTTATTTTGAGTAGTTGAGGCTGTTAATTTATGCTCCCAGGGAAGCATCTAAGTTCCATTAACTCAACAGGACTTACTAGTGAGAAAATATGTGTATGATCATGCTGTTAATCCAGATAGTAAATGAAAAAGAAAGACACAGTAAATGAAAAAGAAAGGCACAGCTATTATAAAATAGTTCTCCTGGCATCTTGATACCATGCATTTTTGGTACCCCCTGAGGAATTACCAACCAGAAACATCCAGTTTATAGCCATTTTCTGTTTGCTTAATAGGGCTATTAAATTTGCTATTTAGAGCAAATTAAAGAACACCAGTGTGTGTAATGTTTTGAGTATTGTACTAGAGTTCCAGAAACCAGAGTTCAAATCCCTGCATAACCATGGCTCACTGAGTGATCTTGGGCCAGCCACACTCTCTCAGCTGCAAAGGAAGGTCATAGCAAACTCCCTCTGAATAAATCTTGTCAAGAAAACCCAGTGATAGGTTCACTTTAGGGTAACCGTAAGTCAGAAATGACTTGAAGGCACACAACATCATCAACAAGAACAGTTATAAAACAGACCTTCCAAAGGAGCTGTATATATTCAATGAGGGAATGCAGAAAGCAGCAGAAGAATGTCCCTACCCTAAAGTCACTACCTCTTCCTTTTCCCAATCTCATCCAGTATGTGCAGACAGAGTATTTAATGAATAGCCATTCAATTTTCAAGTAGCACATGAAGGCAATAGGGCAATAGTTCCCCTCACTCATATTTCCCAGCAACCAGTGTTGAGAAGTATGTGAGGTGATCCCAATTTCCAGGTCTGGGTTTTGAGAAAGGGAGACAATGTAAGCAGAGCCATGCTGGATCAGACCAAAGGCTTTTCATCCAGCTTTTGTTCCCCTTGTCGAAAATTTTCACAGCAATCATGGTAGAAGCGGCCTCTGGCCACCCCTTTTGCCCCATCTGCTTGAGATCTTAAGGCCTTTACAGACTGCCAGAAATAATGCAGCTTGAGACCACTTTAACTGCCCTGGCTCAGTGCTAGGGAATCATGGAAACTGTAGTTTATTGTGGCACCAGAGCTCTCTGACAGAGAAGGTTAAATGTCTCAGAAAAAACTACAGTTCCCATGATTTCCTAGCACTGAGCCAGGGCAGTTAAAGTGGTCTCAAGCTGCATTTTTCTGGCAGTCTGTAAAGGCCCCTTAGTCTCTCTAGGACAATGATTCTCAGCCTTTGGTCCTCCAGGTACTTTGGACATCAGTTCCCACAAACACTATCCACCAAACACTGGTTCCCAACCTTTGGACCTCTATTTGTTTTGGATTTCAGCTCCCATAATTCCTCACTGTTGGCCAAAATGGCTGGGGTTTTTGGGAGTTGAAGTCCAACTAGGAGTTGAAGTCCTAGTCCTAGTCCTAATTTGGTCTGGAGGACCAAAACTAGAAGTTCTACATACCAAGTGCTTATAATCAGTTGTCATTATTTTACTTAAAAGAAATCACTTTGATAACTGTACCTATATCACGCTCATTATCACAAGTTCTTGGGTAACTTTTGGAACTTCATTTTGCTATACATGAAGACAGCTTACCTGGATGTAGTAAACACCCTTTTTCTGTGCATACATCATCAGGAAACAATAGTCCAGATTTTGCTTTGTTCGCCATCTGAAATTACATATAGTAAGACAATATTTCTGAGTCAGTTTGGTGTAGTCATTTGATAAAAGATCCTGCTCAGCCATGGAAATCCACAGTTATCTTGGGCAAGTCACAGCCTTTCATCCTCAAAAGTAAGCAATGTCAAATCCCTCCAAACAAATCTTGCAAGAAAATCCAGTGATAAGGTCACCATACATTGGAAACAACTTGATGGCACCAAAACGAAGCAACATTCTTGATTAAACATTTCAGCTGATGCAAGACATGCAGTAGTTTAGAGTATAACACCAGTTTGTATCCAAGAAAAATTTGTGTATTACAGGATGCCACTCTGTGTCAGCTCATACCCACACAAGCAGGTGAGTAAACAGCAAATGAAACACCTACTTCCCAAGGATTTTCCACTTGTTTTAAAGGGCCTCCATTATGCTCACTTCTCTCAGCCAACAAGATTCCTCTGGAAGCACAGAGCTACTGTTGTCTTGTCCTCTGTGGCCAGCAATATTCTCCAGCAGCACGAGGGGGGAAAATGTTCAGCCCTTACCTTCAACCATCTAATATTGGTAGGGGACCAAATTAGTTATTGGAAGATACATGAATAGGATCTCTTGTGGTTTAAAAAATGTTAAGTAAGTTCTTGAAGGACGTACATGAAAGAACATTGGGGGGATATGGCTGTTTGAGCTTCAGAGAATAAAAGAGATTTTAAAAAGAAAAGACAACAGAAGTAAGTCTTATAAAAGAAAGGAACCTTTAATAAGGAGAACAAAGGTAAAACATATCATGGGAAAATAAGTATACATATGTGTATGTGTGTGTGTGTGTGTGTGTGTGTGTGTGTATACACATATATATCTGTACAAATACAAATTAAAGCTTAGGTAACAGTTATGGGCACATATAGATATAAGTCTATAAATGTTTACTTCATAAATGAGTATAGATAAAATATCTTTTTTTGTGTTGATGTTTGGTAATAAAATTGAATGATTAAAACCCAAGTTCTAGGTGCAATTTTAACAAAATCTTCCCCAACCAGCAAGGAAAAAAATATCTTTACCTTACTCTTTCTTTTGAATCTCCAAATGTCTCTTTAAGGTTTGTCAAATCAGGATAGTAGGATGCAGGTGGAGCTATTACTTCCACCAAACCAGAACTGATTTCTGTAGAAAACCTGCAACCACAGAAGGTCAAATCAACTGCATGTTATAGGTAATACTGTATTCCTGACAACCAGTGTGGCAAAATAGATAGCATGATGGACTTGGATTAAAATCTCCATTGAGCCTTGAGGCTCACTGGAAACCACTGGACAGGTTAATATTTCTTAGTCTAACAGCTGATGTTGGTAATTTTTTAAAACCTAGTGCTTGAAAAAGTTACTTTTTCTATTATAGGTCCCAGTCATGCTGGCTGGGGGCTGAGAAGTGTATTCCAAAAAAGGTACCGTAAACTTTTCAAGCCATAAACAAAGACTGCAATCCAAAAGACCTGGTTTCTGGTTGTACACAAAAACTGACTTCCTTGTCCCATGAAAGCTCCCCACATACTTTGAAAATTGAGGATCCCACTGGTAACAGAATCAACACAGCACAAGTGTTAGCAAACAACAGCAAGCATTAACTGAGCACTTTATGAAAGCAGAAATATTTACAAATTGCTTGGGCCTGGACATAAATCCCTAGTCATCATATATAATTAAAACACAATACGCATTAACTTTTTAAGCACTTGGGTACTTCACACCTTAGCACTTTGCACAGTAGCTTTAGTGTGTATGCCATGCAATCCACTTATTTCATGCCAAGATAATCCATTTATGCCCATCCGAGTCTCTTAATCCCATTTACCATTTTACAAGTGAACTCATTTAATTGCACTATGCAGTGGGCTATAATATAGAATTCTTGCATATGCACAAATTATTATTTCTGAAGTTAAAATGTGCAACAAAGAGTGGACTCCTCATCCACAACAACAAATAGTGGACCATATATAGAAAAAACTTACTCTTTTTCTAAGCTTGCTACAACACCATTTACATAGTCGAGATCTGTCTGGAAAAAAAAGAAAGATATGTTTAAATTGTCTTTACCTAGTTAGCTATATACAACTGTAGGATTTTTACAACCTTTTCGATATTCAAACAACACCAGAATGTTCACAGTTACTGTTCAGCCAAAACAGCCAGCATAACATTCAACACAAAGAAAGGCATCCAATTAAGATACCACATATCTTGAACTTATCTTAAATTTATAAACTTATCTTAAACCTAAACCTAAACTTAACTTATACTGTTTATCTTAAACTACAAAAGTTAGAAAGATTAAACATAAAAGCAAGCTGGAAAATTTTCAATCAGCAAATCAATCTGTATTAAATGGTTGTATTATTTTATGTTAAGCAAATGTTCATTAAGACTATTAGTGCGAATAACAGTCCCTATGGTGAGATGAGCCAAAATTCAACTTTACTGATGATACTTCTTTGGTCAAGAAAACTGGAAGGAGGACTATGATTTCTTTTTCTCCACTGTACATCCTCCAGTTCATATGGGACCAAGGTTGACTCAGCCTTCCATCTTTTCGTAGGTCAGAAAAATTAATACCCAGCTTGATGGGGGCAACTGGCTTATAGATTGTAAACCGCTTAGAGAGTGCTGAGTTCACTGACAAGAGATATAGAAACGTAAATGCTATTGTTAAAATGCTATATGGGAGGCTGGGAAACCCCTTGGACTAAGTTTTCAGGTAATGCGAAGGGCTGCAAAGGAGAAGAGGGGAGCAAAGGTCTATCATGACAGAAGGCAGCTGCCTCCATGATGTTGGCTTTAGACCATTCTGTCCATGTCTTCTATCAACTGTGAATGGCACATGTACATTAAAACATGGCTTTATTTTGGCAAAAAACAAAACAAAACAAAACAAAACAAAAAACAGCAGACATGTATGCTATTGGGTAAAGCAGCAATTTGACATTTTAAACACATGTGTCTTCATTCTTGACTGAGAAAAAGGGGACAAATACTTTGAGTACCTGATACTGACTAATATAAGACAAGCAAGCATTAGACAAGACAAGCAGGGACCTATGTGAGTAACCTATAAAACCTTTATCCATCTTTTTATTTTAACTAAACGAAACAAGTAGCAAGATTTTCTTTTTGCAATTAAAGAAATTGAGAAAGAACTGTTTGAATACTGGCAATGTTATTTTCAAAAAAGAACATGCTTTGAAAATTTAATGGCTGGGAATTAAAGTTTTTATCAGGCAACAGGTAAAGTGAATTGTTGAAGTAGTAAACTGAGTCAATGGGAATTTAGTAAATATTTCGTAGGTTCCATCGATTTAGTTATATCTACTTCATTTGGGACTAACACTTGGATCTAACCTAAACATTTCAGTTCACCTCTCACTAGTGTGTTCTTGGTTTAGTATGATAGGAAAAAATAAAGCTGGAAAATTCCAGTAGTAAAACTGTAATGTCAAAATTAGTCCTATTTAAAAAAGAAGAAAAGCAAAGCAGAACTCTATAAAGCTAACACTTAGGCTCCTTAAGTGAAAGGAATTATGTGACTTCCTCAGCAACTTTCTTCTCTTGATACCACTATCAATGGAGCCTGACATGCTTTGGCCACATTGGCACAGCTGCAAGTGTGTGCTGCCAATGAAAATAATGGGACAGGGCCATCCATGGATGCTCCAATCCACAGCTAGCTAGCCTACAGTTTAGCAGTTGTTTGTTGTGTGCCTTCAAGTTTTTTCCGATTTATGGCGAACCTATCATGAGATGTTCTTGGCAAGTTTCATCAGAGGAGGTTTGCAATTGCCATCTTCTGAGGCTGAGAGTGTGTGACTTGCCCAAGATCTCCCATGGGTTTCAGTAGCCAAGCAGGAAGTTGAACCCTGCTCTCTAGAGTTCATAGTCCAATGCACTACACCAAGCTGGCTCTGTACAAGATCTACAAACCAAAAAAACCCTTGCTCTTACGCAAAAAGCCAAATTAAAGATGGCAGCCATATAACCGGTAATAGCTGCATTGCCACTCACATCAACCAAAAGAGAAATGTAACTGAGCAACTGCCATTCAACTATAACACAAAACAACTCAGTATCTGAGGGATTAATCATATATTTCCCCATGTAGCAATGATAGTACACAGAGTCCTGAAGTCGAAGTTCATGTTAACCATCATATATTAGCTTGGAGAGACTGTATTTTATATAGAGAGTGAATGCTTTTCTCTAACTTAGAACAAAGCCCCTCTTTTATATGTTATTTGGAAGACCTTGTCAACAACAATTTAGTTTACACAACTTCCATGCTAACCCCCTTGTTATTCCCAACTCAACACGAGTAGTCACTTCTGTCATTAAACAAGCCATATGCAGAATTACTTCAAAAGCCAGACCTCATATTTACAGAGCTGTCTGCCTTGGTTCGGAAACAGCATATATTTTCCCAAATTGTAAAAACAGCCCACAATACTCATTTTGTGCAGTTCCAGCCATCTGACAGAGAAGCACATTTATACTTTTAATGAAGTTTGTATAAGCCATCTCTTTCAAGCCTCACCGTTATGAATGTATATGTGTCCAAGAAAGTCACTCTGCACAGAGAGAACTGGCAGATTTTCGCTGTACATCTAAAATTCATCTGGTGACCATTAAAGTCCTGCCTGCATTATCTGCTCAACCACCTTTTAGCTGTTAAATCATGTTCCTACAAATCCCACTCCAGAGTCAACAGCACAAAATAAGCCTTTGCCACTGTTCTCCCTGGTCTCTTTATCACCACCACTTTTTAATTTAACTTGTAATATGCATATGGGGAAAATGTTACTGCCAAATATGACAGACGTGCAAATGTGACACTCCAGAAACAGAGAGTTTTAGAAAGGGCAAGAGATCCTGTGAATTAAGTAAGATCACTTACTTCTGAGTAAAGACACCTAAGTTTGACAATTGAACTTGCTTTGGATTCTAGTTAGCTTACTCTAGATGTTTGCTTATTATTTACTTTTCAGTTCATACAATTTATTCCAAAGGTAAACTGCCCAATGAAAATAATATATACATAGCATTAGTTGTTGTTGTTGTCTGCTTTCAAGTCGTTTCTGACTTGTGGCGACCCTAAGGGGGACCTATCATGCAGTTTTCTTGGCATGTTTCTTCAGAGGGGATTTGCCATGGCCATCCACTGAGGCTGAGAGTGTGTGACTTGCCTAAGGTTACCAAGTGGGTTTCCATGGCCAAGCTGGGATTTGAACCCTGGTGTCCAAAGTCATAGTCCAACGGCCAAACAACTATACCACACTGGCTCTCATAGAGTGCATTAGGTACATCCAAATAAATGTGCCAGTGTAAGAAAATTATTTAAATCAAAGCAGTTAAGTTAGTACCACAATACCATAAGAGTATTATATTCAGGGCATCTCAGGTAAATTGTTTAAAAAACATTTCTGAAAAGAATATACTTGCAAAACATTGACAGTAGAGAGCTGCAAACTAAATTTCTGTTCAAACTGATCTGAACTAAATATGATATATCTGGAAAAACTAACATTATTACACACGTTTGGAGATTCCCTTAAAATCTCTAACATGAAAGTAGAATAAGAACTCAAAAGATCTTGTCTTTTATTGCATTGTGTATTGTAATGAATTGTTCTCCAGAAATCAGTGAGACTCCTAGTAGCTCACAATCAATCTTAATTTGTTTCAGCAGTACAAATTCACATTTCTATGCCTTACTAGCTACTGGATAGTATTCAGTTAGAGAATTTAGCAGCCAAGTGTTAATGTGCATGATCTATTTTCTGTTGACATAAACAAACAAAGGGAAAGAAAAGGTCGTGAATACTTGAGCTAATACACTAGCTGTCTGCAAGTCATCTGATGAAGTGGATTAAAGTGCATAAAAGCTTATGTAGAAATTACTTTTTTCTCAATTAGTCTCAAAGGCTCTGCACAGGATTCCTTTATAACTCCTTTTTTGCTAATGATAGCACACATCAAATAGGTACTTTGCCAAAGGTTACACCTGGAAATGCCTGGTGTACCATCATTCATAAAAGGCCTATGATGAATAAAATTTATTATATTACATATTCTTAACTTTCCACAATAAACTTTGTATTATTTGTTGCAACTGACTAATGCTGCTACTTGGTTAAAAAAAGTATCAATGTTATCAAAAAGCAATTTGTTACTACATTAGGCTTAAATCCACCATTGCAGTTCTTCCACTCCCCTCCCCTCCCCTCCTTCTTCCAGCCCACAGTTGTATAGTTTCCCATTTCTTTGAGTTTAACAGTGGCTGCATCTACACTGAAGAATTAATGCAGTTTGACATTGCTATGACTGCTATGCCTCCTCCACGCTATGCAATCCTGGGATTTGTAGTTTGTTGTGCTCTCTGTTTAGAGCTCTCTGACAGAGAAAGCTAAATATCTCACAAAACTGCAAATCCCAGGATTCCATAGCACTGATCCATGGCAGTTAAAGCGGTGTCAAACTACATTAATTTTGCAGTAGAGATGCAGCCAGAGCTGCAGTGGTAAGGGGAAGTTGTCCTCATTCTTCTCTGCCGATGGAGGCAGTTGTGCCAAAATGTGTCCTCTGTTGGATTTGAACCTGTAACGCCAAGCATCTCTCTGCAACCTTATTTATTTAAAACGTTTATAGTCTGCCCTTTAGCAAAAGAAAGAAAGAAAGAAACTCTCAAAGTGCCTAATAAATAGATACAGCCATCCCTCCCTGTTCGCGGACTTGAAATCCGCAGTCTCGCTCTTTGCAGAAGGGACAAGCAGGGAGGGACAAAATGGCAGCGTGTGCACCATTATTTTCAATGGGACTCAAATATTTGCAAGTCACCATTTTCCCGGGGGGGGGGTCCGAAATGGATCCCTTGCAAATTGGGAAGGGCTACTGTATTTGACCCTTCCTGTTCTGGTTTACAGTTTTAATGAGAAATGACATGCAAGAGAAAAGTGATGAGGAGGAAGGAAGGAAAAAAATTAAGTTCAGCAGCAGATGGGTCCCACGCATGATGGCAGAGTGCCTGGCTTCCCTTCTGCTCCGTGTCCAGAGCAATGGCAGGAGAAATTTGGGGGGTGATTCTCACCTGCTACTGGAGCCCAGGAGGGAAGTGTGCCTGGCTTCTTCTCCTTTCTAATAGTTGCAAAATTAAACATCTTTAAAACAGCTCCTTCCTTTCTCATTTTGAAAAGTAACATGTTATTTTTTAGTTAGATAAATTATTTTTAGCTTAGGGCCTTTGCAGACTGCCAGAAATAGTGCAAATTGAATCCACTTTAAGGGTTAGTGTTAGTGCTAGGGAATTATGGGAATTGTTTTTTGTCTGAGACATTGAGCCCTCTCTGTCAGAGAGCTCTAGTGCCACAATAAAATACAGTTCCCATGATTCCCTAACCCTAAAAGTAGACTCAATTTGCACTATTTCTGGCGGTCTGCAAAGGCCCTTAGTTACTCTAACTCTAATCCTAATAAAATATATATAAGAGGTGGGCTCACTAAGTGGCAGAGGAGCAATATAACTTGCTTCATGTACTGATTTATGCTGTACTGATTTATGAAGCTCCATTTAAAAAAAAAAACCTAACAAAAACTAAACGTTTAAACGTTACAGTGACACTGTAAAGGCAGTGATTCTATTCCTCATTAACCTGTAGAATCCTTTCACATGACACAATTATAGCACTTTGATTCCATTCTAATTGCCATGATTCCACCCAATTAAATCCTGGGATTTGTAATTTCCTGAAGTATATAGATTCCTCAGCCAAAGCGTGCTGTCGCCTCACCAAACAAACAGGATTCCATAGGATTCGCCATGACAATGAAAGTAAACACATAGTGCTATAATTGTGTAGTGTGAAATGCTTGTACTGTATTTCTGCACTTACACCTCTGTCCTTGCCAAAGGGAATAAAATCAGAAGTAACTAAATATTTGTAAATAGTTATCTCCAAGCTTCCAATAATAATTGCCATACCATCCAGATATGTAGCTGCATTTACTCATGTTCATTCCCTATTATCTTTTCCTCTGCTCCTTTTGTGTCATTTCTTTTGTGTCTTTTTTGTATGAAATACTAAATTGGCAACAACTGTCTTTTTCAAGTGTCTTCTTCAACCAACAGCAACACTAGCCAGAGAAGCACTTAGTTCTCTACTGGGAAAGCAGAATGCATCCAACTATTTTTAGATTTCACAGCTGGAGAGAAGTAAAATATTAAATAGCATAATGCTGTTGGTCTGGCAGACCTCTTGGTAGTTTTCAAGATCATCAACCATGGTATTCTTCTGGGCTGCAACTCTGGGATAGGACTTGGTGGCACTCTTAACATGGCTCTGCTCTTTCTTGGCAGGGAAGGCTCAGACATTGCTGATGGGGGATTTCATGGTTGTCCTAGCTGTTGGGAAGTGGGGTGCCTCAGGGCTCAGTTTTGTCCCCCGTGATAACATATACATGAAACCTCTGAAGAGGCCATCCAAAATTTGAGGGGTTGGTGTCATCAGTATTCTGATTATATCCAACTCTATTTCCTCTTTCCATTTAATTGCAGTGAAGTTGTTTTGTGCCTAAAACTGATTCTGCTATCAATAATTTACTGGTCAACGGTGAACAAGTTGAAGCTTAATCCTGACAACAGAGAAGTGCTGTTGGTCAGAAGGAAGGGCAGGAAACACAAATTCAGCCTGTGTTGGATACGTCACAATCCCCTGAGATCTCAGATTTGCAGCTTTTGTGCACCTTTGGACCCAGTGCTGTTCCTGGATACCCAATTTTCAGTAGTCACCAAGATTGTATTTGCATAATATGCCAGCTGTGTCCTTTTCTAGAGATATCAGATCTAGTTACAGTGACA
Organism: Phrynosoma platyrhinos; assembly: GCA_020142125.1. Classification (NCBI taxonomy): domain Eukaryota; kingdom Metazoa; phylum Chordata; class Lepidosauria; order Squamata; family Phrynosomatidae; genus Phrynosoma; species Phrynosoma platyrhinos. The sequence goes on along the minus strand of JAIPUX010001232.1, from coordinate 67,414,322 downwards.
CACTCCTTGACTACTTCAGATAACTGCAATACACTCTATAGAGGTCTTCCTTTGGAAACTGTTCAGACACATCAGCAGGTCAAAATAGTCTGGCCAGGCTGCTGATCTAGGACTGGTTACAGGCAACACATAACTCCCTTGTTATTATTCCATTTCTGGGCAGAATTCAAAGTGTTGGTTATGATACATAAAGCCCTATACAGTTTGTGTCCACACTATTGGAAAGATGGTTATCATTCTATATGAGCCTGCCTGAATTTTTGAGATCCTTGGCCTTGGAGTCTTTCTCTTTGTTCCCCCCACTACCACAACCATGATAGGACCTGGGAGAAGAGTTTACAAGGTTGGCTGCCTGCTACAGAAATGTTCTTTAATAAGGAGTGCTATAAATCTGTTGCCATTATTACATTTTAGAAGATTTTAAAATGTTCTAAATTAATGCACAGCTAATTTGTTTTCTACCTTTTAGATAATGATGGTGATGATGATGAGGATGATGATTGGTTTTTTAAGCTGTATTTTGTTTTACTCTATGTTGGCAGCTGCCTTGAGTCTTCTATTGGGGTGAAAAACACGGTGAACATGAAATAAAGAAGATTGCAACAGGAATGTTATTGCTGCTACCAGAATTGGCTTTCTACAGAACCAGCCACTTCCTGCCTGTGGATCTTTAACTAAGTCCAGACAGGTCTGACCTGGCAAACTGCTTATACTGCAAGTTCCATAAATGAGTTTTGGGTAGAGGTCCAAAACTTTTCTGAACTGATAAATCTGATTTTAAACAGATTATCCTGTTTGAATCTGATCAGCCAGAAATAAGCACAGTTTCTGAAAGTTTTAGAGAATTAAGTGATCTTTCTGAGAAGATACTTCCCAACTTACCAAATGAAAACAGGGTATGAAGAAAAGTTATGAAAAAAGGAAATACATGACTCATTTTCACTTTAATTTTTAGATGATCTTTTAAAAGGTGTATTGAAGAAACACATTAATAAACTGTAAAGTCATCTAAAATACATTAAACAAATGTTAAAGCGAAATTCTCAAAAAAGTATCAGATTATTCTCAATACAATTCTCAACTACATTGTGAACAATAAAAAAATATAAAATTAGGTTACCTCTCCTATGAAGACGATCATTACTGTGTCTAGCTTCTCTTCTGGTGAAAGCTTATCAATCAGTGAGTGAAGTGTTTCTGTAAGGTAAGATTTTACTTTTCTCTTTACTGTAGGAATTCCCATCACTATAGAAACTGAAACAAAGAAAAATTCACTTGAATTATTTGAACAGGAAAATTATGTAATGCAGTCTTGAGAAATATACATAACATGTTTTTAACAAGTTGCATGGGGTAGGGTTTCTTGTTGTTGCTTTAGTTTGCCAGTTTAAGGAACAACTGAAAAGCTACATGTTATAATAACAGAACAAAAGGAATATAAAAAGATTGAGAAAGGGAGTTCTGTGTAAATGATCATTGATAATCCAATGAACTGGATAGCTATATTGATAAATTTCTGTTAGATAGAACTTTCATTCAGATTTACATCAAGAATCACTTTTAAAACTATCAGCTTAATAGAGGCAAAGTAGCTGAAGACACTTTCAGGGCTATATGGCATCCATTTAAACATATGTATTACAGTACATACAAATTCTAGGAATGGCTCACTGCTGAACCACATACTATTTTGGAAGCTGTCATGATGAGCACTCTTTAGATATTGACTATTGTCTGATGCTATTGTTTGTCTTTTATAGAAATTGATTATATTTTGAATCATGGCATATTGCCTATGGTGTGACAGAGTGGATAGGGGATAATTTAATATTCTACAATGTAAATTTCTAATAAAAGCAGATACACAACACAGCAGTTTAAAAAATGCTCACACCTTTGTTTCTTCTTCAGTCCCTGATGTTGAAAACTGTCCCTCCTTGTAACAACAAGCTGCTTTCCCACCTATCAATGTTTAGTGAGAACAAAACTCAGAAGAATCATCTTGTTGGATTACAGAATCTCTCAGCAAAGTGGCAATAATTTTAGTGATTCTGGAAATTGTAGTCCAAGTAACACTACCAATCTCTAGGTAAGAAACCAGGGGTATGGAAAGTCTAGGACCCATGTTCCACAGAGAAAGCACTGCATGACACCTGTGAAAAGCCATCTTAAAATGAAAAGAAGCTATTTGCCTGGAGCTCCCCAATCACTATTTTCTTCTTTCTAAACTTTGATTTCCAGAATGCAGGCTTATCTGTTCAAATATATCTCCAAATAAAGTCCATAAAACAACAAGGTGTAATTCATGCAGTGGTGTTTTAATCTTCAGTTTCAGTTTCAAATATCCACTCAGCTACAACGGTCAGTAAACACTCAGATCAATGTCTCTATATCTCACCTAATACACCTCATAAGAATTTAATAAGGACAGATTTTATAATGATTTTTTTTTTGGCTAGGAAGCATATGTAACACCTGTACACCTTTGCTTGTCAAACCACTCTTAGTTCAAAACCCTCTGCATGCATACATACTGACGTATGAATCATAATTCTTAATCATATGCCTTTCATGCACAACATGCATTACAAAACATACAAATCAAAACAGTATAAAGCCTACAAGATGTAAAAATAATCTCATCATAACTAATTATTCTATTTTTAAAAAGTCAAGCAAGCAAGCAAAAAGAAGATGGGTTATGAAAACTTTGGGCTCAAAGGAAAGAAGCAGCAATACAAGGAGAATAACAAAACAGAAGAGAAAATAATGCCTTGCAGACATTCAGGATTCAAGGGATATCTTTCTTACTGGATCCTATTAATCTGTATCGCAGCACTGGCAAATTCAGAAGCAACATATGCAGAAAATTGTTCTAAAAACCCAACACAGAACAGAGAATATATGATACACTTACCTTGACTGAGGCCTAATATCCCCCCCTTTCTCTCTCTCTCTCTCTCTCTCTCTCTCTCTCTCTCTCTCTCTCAATTCCCCTGAGTTGCATGCTACTTCTACGTAATATACTATATTTTTCTGGATGTAACTTCCAAGTAGGAAACACATTGACTATGGGAAGGGAAATTCACCAGTACAGTATTACTCAAAATGGTGGTCCCTGGACTAGTGCCGGTCCATGAGCCATTGGGTGTCAGCGCCTGGTGAGTTTTCAAACAAGTGTAGCCAAGGGGCACAAATAGGGGACCAGCTCCTGGCACACTGGAGTAAAAATAATTGTTTTCTACCACATCAGACAGTTTAAGAAGTACTGAAGTACACTGCATATTTTTAAACACTATAACAAATGACCCAGGACTATTAGAAATCCTGACCCTGTCTAAACTGGCTAGGGGCTGGGGGAGATTCATCTAAAATGTAATTTAAAAAAAAAAACTCAGGGAAGTTGGCATGGAGGAAAATATAAGTAACAGTCTTCAGTGTGTGAGCAAAAGAAGTCTATAGGGTAGGTCTCACAAGATCTAGGTGAGCATGATCCTTTATTTGGAGAATTTATGCAGTAAAAAGTTAACAAACAACTTGATCCCAGTTTATATTTCATGTTCTATGCACAACATGGAAACAGTAATCTACCAATTTGTGAGGTTGTGAGAATTCCGTGCATTGTTATTTTTTTTTAACTTCATTTTAAGAAGAGACATGCTGTTTCAGATTAGGGGTTTCCATTATACCTTAACATCAAAAATGTAGGATCCACATGAGACAATAAGACAGATGATTGAAGAAAACTTCTTTCATCTTGGATTCAGTCTGAATTTTAAGAGATACCCAACAAAGAAAATAAGATTCTTTTAATGTTCTGTCTGCCAAAAGTCATACTGAGTTAACCACAGAGTTTCACACACATTTTGGAGTATATCAGTCATACACATCTAGGAACTTTACCTCCTGTTCGTCCAAGGCCAACCTGCACTGAAGGCCGAAGGCTTCCTTCATTCTTCAGTAAATGAGGCAAGTGGTAATATATATTTGGCACTTGAAGAGCTTTTCTGCTTGTTAGCTCCTTTAACAATTTTAATGTTTCATCTGAAAAAATACAATAGATATACTATAGAGTCATTTATTCATCCAATAGTAAACCCTCACCAAAGCCTAGTCCAAAATGTAAGGGCTAAAGGTATTTTCCCCATACTTATATGGTACAGAACAAAAGAATGCTAAGACTTTCTAATTAAAACGTGTCATCAAAATACAGAAAATAATGGTTCTACTGGAAATGGCTGCAGGATTTTATACATCTGCAGGTCAGCTGCAGAGCATTAATAAAAAAAAGGTGTCTAATATGACATTCATTCAAAACACCAAACAGTCATTTTTGAAGAAGTGTAGTCCCATAAAATGTGGGACTATCTGCTCCTGTACACTTTGTAGCAGTTTTTCCTATTCCCACATCCAGTCATGCCCAAAATACACCAGGGACTTTCCCCCACCCCTGCTTGCTTGAAATGTGATGTTGTTGGGGAATGCCTCACTTCCCTGGAAATGTAATGACAGAAGGAAACTCAGAAGACAACTTCCCTTGGCAAAGCCACACATCCATTCAACAGAGGAATCATCCAGGAAGTACGGGAGAAACCAAGACAACAGAGATAAACATGGAAATTTAAGTCTGCATGTACTGGAAAGTCCTGGAAGAGAGGAAAAAATACCTTCTGCCCTGGGTTTAAAAACTCATGGCTCATCCCAGAAATCCATGAGAAGGTAGACTGAGTCTGGAATATCAGTATGCAAAGGGATCTTGTAGCATAAGCTTTTGTAGACTTGGTCTACCTGCATCTGAGAAATCAGATCAAGTCGCTGAAAGCTTATGCTACAACTTCTTTCACACAGTCTCAAAGGTGCTGCAAGATCCCTTTGCATAATATGTATATAGTCAGCCATCCATATCCACAGATTCCTTATCCAGACATTCAAGCATCCACAGCTTGAAAATATTCTTTAAAATATATACATTCCAAAAAAAAACAATTTGATTTTGTCATTTTATATAAGGGACACCATTTTACTATCCACTGTATTTAATGGGACTAAACATCCATGGATTTTGTTATTCATGGGGGCGGGGGCTGTAACCAAACTCCAGGTGACACCAAGGGCCCAGTGTATTATGTGTAACCTGATTTTTCCACTTTTTGGTCAATCACATATGAAGGGGAGCAAAAAATAAACTATGTTTTAACAACATCAAATTACTACAAGCAGAAACTGCTTGTGAAATATGTAAAGGACTTCATCTGTGGTATAGAACTAAAATAATTCAACCCTCGCTTTTGCTAAGCAATACTGCCTCTTCAACCTGTAGAAGTCAGAAAAGAGACAAAATTAAGCTAAACTGGACCTTCACCAGCTTCATATCTAGACTACTTCATGGGGATGAGGAACCCTGAAATCCCTTAGGGCTCAGGGGAGTCCTGAATCTTGAGGCAGCCCACACTCCCTTCTGAGGTGGGCATAGATGGAAAAACCTTTTTAGTTATATATAAGACAAATAAGTGGCTTGCTTTCTTTGTAACTGCATCTGGGGGAGGGAAAGGTCAGACAGAGTGAAAAAAGGAAATTTTTGAGACATCTTCTTCTGTTACTCTAGACAGGTGCAAAACCACAAAAGCTAACCACACTTGTCTGTTTCTGTTGCAAATATCCTGCCTGTCTTCTTTGAATTCAACTGGGGGCCTAGCTTTCTGTTTTTTGCTAAATTTTGCAAAGGTGATGAGCTAATTAGTGCATATAGGAGGGGTTGACAAGGAATGAGCTTAGCCAATGAAATGTCAAGATGTGCCTTATATGTAATGTATACTGTAGAGTTCAGCCTGCTATTGCTAAAATGGTATATAATGAACTTTTTTGACCCCAGCAAGGGGCTCTTAGTACTTCTGGAAATTATTCCACCTAAGAGTCTTGGGCCAAATAAAGCCTGTTTTTCCTTTCCTACCTTGGTCTCGGTTCTCAGTTATTTGCACCTTGCTGCTACACTTCTCTTTTTTAAAGACTATGTGAATGACCATACCACCCAGAGCCTTTCAGGATACCCACCGCAAGGTAAAGAATCAGCAGCACCAGCACAACATGGTATACTCTCCAAGCATGGAGACTTCATTTATATTAAACGGCTAATAGCAAATCTACCAAATGTTTACAAATGCTTTTATAAAGAGGGTTGAAATGACCAGAACATGATCCTTCTGTATGTCCAAAAGATCTACCTGTACCTGAAACACTGCTCAATGCATCTTTGCTGCCATTCGTTTCTGCCACTGCTCGTCTGAACTGCTCCAAGATGGCATTTAATTCAGAGGAACGCTGCAGGGTTCGGTGCTCAGCTATCCGAAGACGTTCCTTCAAAGCATGAAATTCCCTTTGGTAAGCGATCAGCTTTTCTAGAAATGAAAACAGTTCAGGTTACTCTCTTTTAAAAACAAAACAGCAGCTTCTCATAGTCTATATGAAAGCTGAATTCCAACTTTCATCTGCAAAAAAGATTTTTAAAGCTCTCAGGTTTTTTCCTCTTGGAACACAGTCAACTGGCACTCACTATTAAATTAAATTTCATCATGCTGCTTCTCCTACAGAACATTTTTTTAACCAAATGAAGGAAATGTCAGAAACAGGCAGCATATAAAATGGAGTAATGGAAAATTACTATTGTATAACTTCCTCAATAGATAAAATTTTGCTGCTGGGAAAAAAAAAACCTGAAAGACTTTTTGCTGTAGGAAGCACTATGAGAAAGAATAATGATATCTTGTCAAAAGAAAGGTTAATATTGCATGCCTAGACTATTCCAATTTATTCTTGATTATTTTTTTCTGTTCCTGGGAAGATCAAAGTTCTACAGGAAAGAAAATACAAGTTTAATATGTTTGACAATATCTAATATCTTAAGATAACAACAAAGATTTGTGGTACATAAGGCTTAGTAGTCTAGCCATTGGTTACACTCATAGATAGCTTTACAGTGAGTGATAGTCTCTCAACGACTTTACTCTTGTTTGGTATTAGTTTCTGGAATTTTTTGTGACTAATATGCTTTACATTTATATTTTGTATAATATTGTATTCTTTTTTATTTTTTCTGTGACTTTACATGGATTTCTAATAAAGCACCTAATAAAGCAGCTTATAAAAAAAATCCAAGTATGTAATAACCAACTAATTTTATATGTCATGAGTTTAGATGTTTTATTCTCATATTTCAAGCACAACCTTTTAAACCTGAAACATACAGACCTGAAATTTATGTCTCCTTCCTCCTTTCTGATTAATATCTATCAATTCCTTTTAGTGTTGCTATGTTTTATGCAACTGCATGAGACAATCCCATGTACAAACCAGCACCTTCCCCCATGTGGAAGTGTAATCTGTCTTATTGTTATTTTAATATTTTGCTCATTTGTTTTTTTAATAGCTTTGTACTACAGTTTATTTTTATAGTGCTGGTCATAGATTGAAATAATGAAGACTGGTTGACTTGAAATTTATCAAAGTCGTTTATTCTGCATTAACCAACCAAACTTTTGCATTATTAGTCATATAAGGAGCACTTCCCTCTTTCACTTGTCATGGTGAACCAAATCCTAAATAAATGATGCAAAAAAAAAAAAGTTCTATTCTGAAACAATACATTTCCTGTTTATTTTCTTCCAACTTAGGGCCTTTGCAGATTACGAAAAATAGTGCAAACTGAGTCCACTTTAAGGGTTCGGGTTAGTGCTAGGGAATCATGGGAATTGTTTTTTTCTGAGACATTGAGCCTTCTCTGTCAGAGAGCTCTGGTGCCACAATAAACTACAGTTCCCATGATTCCCTAGCCCTAACCCTAACCCTAAAAGTGGACTCAATTTGCACTATTTCTAGCAGTCTGCAAAGGCCCTTATACAACTAAAATGTAATTAAGATGAAATTATTTTAGTTCACAAGAGGGCATAAGATATGAATATGTGGAACATATGCTGTTAAATACGATACAAAAACACAGTAATAAAATCAATTTCATGTATAGATTGGGAAAGAAAGGTGCGGCATACAATTGTGGCTCAGGCCCACCAACCTGGGACAATATCACACTACACTGTTATAGCAATATTATTCCACTTTTAATTGCTATGGCTGCCTGCTGTGGAATTCTGGGATTTGTAGTTTAGTGCAGCCAAAAACCCTCTGACAAAGAATTCTAAATGCTGCTCTCTAAAGTACAAATCCCAGGATTCTACAGGAGGCAGCCATAGCAAATTGGAATAATAGTGCTATAACAGTATAGTGGAAATATATCCAGTGAAATTTAAAAACAAGTTATTATCCCTGTTTGGAAATGAGGTGCCAGACGAAACCATTCACTATAACCACTGGGTTAGATCTAGATCTACTGTTAAGCATTTGCATTTGTAGAAGGGAATAGGATCCAGTGGGGCTCCTATTCCATTCGCTAAATGCTCCTATGAGTGAAACAGAGCTTGTGAAAGTTACTTTTCAAAGGTAGGTTGTGCCATTACTCATTACAATGTTTAAAATGAAACCTGTTCCTCTAACTCGTAATGATGATGAAAACTAACATAAAATGTCATGTATTGCACTAGTCATTCCTTTTCCATTGCTTTATATTGTTTTCCCACTATTTGTTACTTTTTGAGAAGAAAGGGGGAAAACTAGGATTAATAAAAGAATAACATAAAACATGACAATTTGCTGCCTCTTGATATGCCTTTAAAAGTAACTATTGAAAATTACTAAAAGCTGTATTCGTCATACCAGTAATGCAACTTTGCATTTATCTGCAACATTGCTTTTTAAATGTAACTTTATTACACCTTCATCGCGCGCCCCCCCCAAAGTAACTAGTTACAGGTAACAAGTTCTGCGATTGTTCACTTGAGCTGGGATAGCCAGTCCCTCTCTCTCATTCAACCCAGGTCAAGGATAAAGCAGGAGAAGAGAATCATGCATTTCCGCTTAGGAGAGAGACATGGTAAAAATCTAATTCCCACATCCATATTGCTCCTGCACAACTCTGCAAGCAAATAAACATGATAATGTAGTGAAATATGCAGCATTACATGAGATAGTGTTCACAGTCAGGCATGCTTGCCTTGCCAGGGAAGAAATAAATGTATACAATAAATCCCAGGTGCATTCGATTAAATTCTAATTTGTATAAGATGTACAACATTTGCAAAAGAAACTACCGTATGCCTTTCCCTTTTTTCCCCCTAGAGATTGTGGGCAACACCCGATTTTATCAGTCTATGAATGAAACATCTCTTTCAATAAACAGAAATTCCTTCTGTCACAGAGCGACAATGTGGGCTACTGTCCTTAGAAAAGCCGAGTGCGTAGAAAGCTCGAGTGACTTTTTCCTTTTTTCGAAACGTCCTGATCTTGGCATCATAGCCTAGGGATAATAGATACAGTTTGTGGTTCAATGGCTGAGTGATTGAGAGCTGTAGAGAGCACTACAAGTTCTGGGCAAATATCCAACATGTGCCCTCAGGACAACAATAACAACAACAACAGAAAGTATAAGCCAAATAAAGAAATAATGTTCTGGTTCGTGACACGGGTGACACTTGGTAGAAAGTAAAAACAGATTTGTAAACTCTAGCTTCACGCTGTGAAGTGTGCATTTTCTGGCTTTTTGTAGGCTGGAGGTACATACGCATTTTTTGACACTGGAAAATATATTTATGTGGTTAAGAAAATTTTTACACATATGGTGCTTGAGCTTAGTTATTATAGGTCAGGGGTGGGCAACTGTGCAAGGACAGATGCCCTTTTTGCTCCCTGTGCCCACCCAGCAGGCCATGCCAGGGAGCAATGTGGCCAATTTGGGGGCACTTACCCTCTTTTTTTAGTGGCTGGGGAGGAGAACCAAACGACTGCATTTGTAGGTGATTGGGGGTGATTTGGGCCAATTTGGGTACAAACAAATTACCCCAAAATATTTAAAAGTTTTTTTGAGGGTCTGGGTTTTTTAGAAGGCTTCTGGGGAGTCCTGAGGGCCACATGTGGCTTATAGGCCACACCGCCCAACTCTATTTCAGTGGTGAATTTCTGCCTGGGCTATATGACTTCAGACCATAGGCATTAAGAGCGTCACTTGACCAAATGCCCCCTTATACAAGAAATCTCTAGCCATAAAAACCAAATGACAGGAGTAAAGATCCTATTCCTAGCTTTATTCCCTCCCTTACCCTCTGGCACCCTATTGAAGGTCACTTAGTAATGCAAGCCCCCAACCATAGTCTGAAGTGCTTAAGTCCATGCACAAGTTCACCATCCCAGTGAAAAGTATGCCTAAAATTGAATCAGCAGGAATTAGTCCCATTCCTCTCGTTTATCCAGAGCATGGAAATGTTAGGTTTTGGATTACAACCTTTTATAATACAACCCTGCATCCTAGAAATGATAGTCCAAAGAATTTTTTTTTAATCTTTCATGATAAAAATTATCATCCAAAAAGTTTTTATCTTTAAGCAGAGGCTGGATGGCCATCTGTCAGGGATGCTTTGATTGGGAGTTCCTGCATGGCAGGGGGTTGGACTGGATGGCCCTTGGGGTCTCTTCCAACTCTATGATTCTATGATTCACTGGGAAACCAAAATGCTTGAACTAGAGCCAGCTTCAGTCATGCCAGTATTGGAACCATTAATACTGTCCTTCTCTCTCTTCTCACCCCAAGTGATCACCTTTTAAAACAAACCAAAATACACAACTGGGCAACACCTTTACTAGGACCAACCATAATGCTGCAAACATGTGGAAACATCCAAACATCCCAAAACTCTTCATTAGGCTACACTGTACAAAAAAGAAAAAAAGTACAAATAGAAGAAAGCAACAGAAATGTCTGTATGGCTATGAGACCTGCAACCAGACTCAGTCCCAGGAGTAAAGAAAAATACTTTGGATTGTATCTGAAGCATTGCTTGGATGGAAACAGCTTCCAGCTACCTCGTCTGTAGCTTCTTAAACTTATTGGAAATCCATAAGTTTCAATAACTTGGGAAAGTCCTGGGATGTGGCACAAATGGATGAAGTGACAGGCCTTATACCAGGGGTAGGCAACCTTTCTCCTTTAAGGGCCGAGGGACTTCAGCTCCCAGAAGCCTCAGCCATGTTGGCCAATAGTCCCATGTTGGCCAATAGCTTCTGGGATTCTGGGAGCTGAAGTCCCTCGGCCCTTAAAGGGGAAACGTTGCCTACCCCTCTAAATATAAATGCTTTTAAAATCTCCCCACATACACACACACACACACACATTCAAGTCAGTGGAGGCAACCTCCATTTAAAGCATAGGGAACTTAAAACTAAGCACCAAAAGACATAATGTTCAGAATTTTGATTGCTTCACCATAAACAGTACCAGACATCCAAGTGATAAAGGCACAGAGACACAGGTAAAAAATATTTTGTTAATTAGAACTATATAGTGACTGCTTATGCTTATTCCCATTGAAGGCCCTAGAAGGCTTCTAAAAATACAACACTGATATAAGCAATCATTGCATTGGATCTCTGTGAAATGACATAATCACAGTTGCAGTTAGAAAATGAAGTGTAGCGTACTGCAAGTGGTGATCTCTATTAAGAAATTGTAGCATGATTGGATGCAGAGAGTTGTGGTTATTTGAATTCCAAAAGGGCCACATACAGTTAGCAATAGTGGATGAAATTAGAAGAAAAGGCATCTGTGTGCTGGATGTGGAAGAGATATATAAAAGATAAAGAGAGAAATGTTAACACCAAGTGGCTCAGGGTTCCAGGAAAATGGTATCTGAAATTAATGCTACAGCTCGCAAGATTTCCACTTTCACACAGAAAGTGTGAAGCTGCTAAATTACGTAGCTACTTCTGCAAGTACTATTCATTTAATGGAAGAAGCATTTAAGAAAAACAATCACGAAGATACAATTAGTTACAACTGGGGAGAGACTAGGTGGGTTAAATTAGAAAAAAAATAACATAATTAGGTCCATTTACACTGATTTAACTGAAAGTGGTTATTTGAAGAAAAACTCTCTGGTCAGCTGGTTGCAAGAATGGCCAGTCCGTCCTATGATTTTGCCTTAAAATGACCAGAAAGATACAGGATTCAACTTCCACTCAAGAATTAGGGGCCTGGTCACTTTCTTTGTGAAGATGTTGGTTTCTACTACAACAATCTATCATTATTCAGTCACTACCCTGTTGTGCAAAGGGATCCTGTGTCGCACTTTTGAGATAACCAACTAGAATATATCCATAAAGTCCACTCCATTGACAGCAAGTTGAACAGAGACAATGGTTTCCTAGCACACTACAAAGATTGTATCACTCCAGCATGATGTAGTGCAGGGGTAGGCAACCTTTCCCCTTTAAGGGCCGAGGGACTTCAGCTCCCAGAATCCCAGGAGCTATTGGCCAACATGGGACTATTGGCCAACATGGCTGAGGCTTCTGGGAGCTGAAGTCCCTCGGCCCTTAAAGGGGAAAGGTTGCCTACCCCTGGTGTAGTGGTTTGAAATGTTGGATTCTGGAGACCAGGGTTTGATTCCCCACAAGGCCATGAAAACCCACTGGGTGACCTCTAGTGAATCACACAGTCCCTAAAAAACTCTGCAATAGGTTTGCAGAAATCAGAAATGACTTGAAGACACACAACAACAACATAACATCCAGCCTCATGAAAGTTCTTTTGTTTGCTTTCTGGTTCCCAGCCAGCATGAAAATATATTCCAGTAACTCCCCCACCATTCTTATGGTTATCTACTTTCTTTCCTTCCACTTTGGTCCCACAACTGAACTTGTTACCTCAACACTATACCCACAAGTTTTGCATTCGTACTGCTGTTCACACACACAACCTGCTCACTCATAGATATAAAGGTGTGTTTCTCGGCACTTCACTCTTGACGCAGTCTATGGCCCTAAGCAGATGGGCAGGATAACAGGAGCCAAGCCTGTACTATCCTGCCCTGAGTCCTGCCCCGGGTCAAACGTGGTGATGGATGAGTGTTTATATATTTACTCCATGGACCTGGCACTATTGCATGCCCATACCTGCCTCACTGTTGTGTCTGCTGAGAAGACCCCCGTCACGGTCTGTCAGGGCAGAAATGGGGTGCCTGGCTACACTCACATGGCCAGGCGCCCCCTTTTCACACCAAAAGCCACAACAGGGGTCTTCTCAGTAAACACAACTGCGAGGGAGGTATGAGGTGCACTGGGCCATCCAATCTGTTGACTGTCACCACAGTGTTTCTAAAAACTCCATGGCAAATATCTGGTCCTTTTAGACTGGGTTAAGGCCCCTTTGGGCCAGGATTGGGCTGGATCCACACGATCCATGTTCAGTCAGCAGGATGCATACTAGGCACACTATTCAGATTCAGATAAAGAAATGTAAGATAATAAAATAGCAAAAAATATTACCTGAAACTGAAAATTCCAAAAATGTAGGTACTACATTACTGATAACCAGAATGGTAAGAGGATCAAGTAGAGAGGGATGTTTCATTTTATTCAAAAATTAAGAAACATCGGAAATTACGGGATTCCACAGATTCCACACAGAATGAATCCCCCTTCTTTACCATAGCCAAGAATAACACAATCTTATTTCTGAAGGCCAAGGACCTTTTTGCTCAGATTGTACAAAGGAATGAACTCTTTCATTCTGTGACAGAGTCTCCCCTAACACTTTATTGAAGTAAACACAATAAAGCAACCGAAAGGACAAAGAATGGTATGAAAATGAGTGATTTACACTGGGACAATGCTCGCTGAAATGTTTTGAAACAAAATATTAGAGAATCTTGCCTAATCTTGGGGCTGAGCTTTAAAAGCAGTAGCCTTTAAACCATAAACCTTTCCTAATATTGACCCAATAGAAACTCTGCCCTGATGCTGCTAGAAAGAGAAAGACAGACTGTTGTGTGTGTGTGTACATATGTACAAGAATAAAAGGAGACAAAGTCGCACATGCCGTGTAATGGTCCAAAACCTTTTATTTCTTTAAAAACCCAACATGTTTCAGCTTTGTCACCAATTGGCCTTCTTCAGGGGCCATTACCAAAAATGTCTGCAGTTGCAGTCTGCACTCTCTATCAAAGTGGATTCCCCGAGTTTTAGAAATGCTAGATATAAACATATACATATGCACCAGCTTCTCAGCAACAAGGACTCCCGAACAGAATGCTGTACAATTAAAATGCAAACACATGTACAATCGTAAAATGGATATGAAACTGTGATGTTCAGAAAGAGAAAAGATGGAGAAGGTAGATTCAAAAATGTAAAGGGAAAAAAGGAAGAAGTACTATATTAAGAGAGGGGGAAGGATTTTGAGATTAGACTGATTTCCTTATATAATGTACAAGTGAGCAATTAGGCTTGGGGAGTTATAAGCTCTTTAAAATTATGCTTTATAAGTTTTTACAAAGGACAAAAACTTCACCAGATATGTGGAAGAGGACCAAAACCAACAACAATTTGGAGAACAAAGGCATGGAAGTCTAAATGGAAATCATTCAGTCCTCAATACAGCTAAGGAAGTCGACTCAAGTCTACAAAGGCTCATGTTACCAGCTTCTTTTTTCCAGTTAATCTAAAGGTGCTAAAAGATCCCTTTGCATACTGATCTTTCATATGTTGTTAGACTGAAACTCCCAGCATTCTTGGCTATGTGAGGGCAGATGAGTCCTGCACTCCAACAACATCCAAAGGACTGCATCATCTCAATCCCTGATATGGTGGAAAACACTGTTGGCTGCAGTTTTGTTTTTCTGAATTATTTTTAAAAGAAAGAACACATCTATATGCACCCTTAGGCAACCAGTTTTGAGAAGGAAAGCCACAATTCTCTTGTACTTAAAACAATCATCTTTATTGTGTTGACCTAGAACTCCCATCATCCACAACTATCATGCTACTTGCAGCGGGTGATGGGTGGTATTTGCAGTCTGACAGATCTGAAGAGCACTAGATTGGGAAATGCTGAATTAAAGCTCTCCTACACCTTCTTCCTAAGTAAAATAGTAGTTTGGAACCATCAAAACAGAGGGCTGTATGGCAATAACCCTTTTCCAGAATCAAAATAGTTAATTCACCAACTGACTACTTAAGGATGTCTATGATCCAAACCTCCATATAGTGGTACATGTCCCAGCTCAGACTGAAAATTTGCTTGCTTGTTTGGTACTTCCAGCCAAGTTATTAAGACCCTTTTCTCCACTTGAAGGAGGCAAACAGAAAAAGATTACGCAAACCTCTCTTCCCTCCCACAGACCTTGCCTTTAGCTTTTCAGGGATCTTTGTGAGAATTAGAAGCAGGGAGGGAAGCTTGAGCTAACAAAAGCATCAACATGTTAAAACCAATTTTGACACTCGGTTTCTTACTTTAAAGCATTATTTATTCCCCTGACATTTAAAATTGGGAAATAAAAATTGATTGTTTTTTAACTCTAAGCATTATCAACCTATATTTATTATTATTATAAAAAAGGGGGGCAGGGAAGTATGTGTATATGACAAAGAAAAGCTTTGGGACAACTAGAAAAATATTTTGATCTTTTAACATTTTTATGCTCACATGATGTTTCATAAAATGCACAAAATAACTCAACGTTTAGGTCACTTTCTTCCCTGAAAAATTGTACATACATTTGAAAGTAATGCTACTTCTGCTACAAACAAAAATATGTTTTATTTAATGTTATAACAGAGACTTTTTAAAAAAGTTGACTGCATTATCAGACCACTACCCTCAACAAGCACATGGATATGGACACGGATACACATACAAACATTCAGGAAGCTAGGGCAGACACAACATAGCACTGAAAGAGCAGATGGTTTTGTCTCAAGGAATTGCACAAGAGCATATGAAATCCAGTTATTATTGGGTAATCCCCAGCTCTTCAGGAATTAAATGTAAATATTTGAACAGGCTTGGCATTTCACATGATGAGAAAAGTAACTCTGAGCCTACGACCTTCAGTGGGGTTTTATTTCATAATTTTCCTCCAGCAGAAAATTCAACATGCATATTCCACAGACAGCACCATTTCTTGGCTTTCTCAGACATAGCAACAACTATATTCCAGCATCACCTTACACCAAAAAAGGGTGGCGTCACTATACCAAGTTAAAGAATCAATCAATGTCTGACCAGAAATAAGAAGCATGCCAGATTCCCTGCTACTTTAGATCTATCTTAGTATAACTTACCAAATACAGATGCCCTTTGCTGGAATTTTTGCTTCTGAGCATGAGCTGGACAGAGGAATGTAAAGATTCAGCTATTTCATTCTCACATGCAACCACAAATAATTTCCACACTTTTCTCCTGGCTGCAAAACAAAAGAAATCTTTCTGTACAGATCTCACCCAGTGCTCACATATCCTGAAGAAATTTAGGAAATTATCCTGTACAGAAATACACATAGGGATTGTGTGTGTGTGTGTGGGAGAGAGACAGACAGACAGACAAAATATCATGGGTGTTTTGTGCAAAAAGTACAATTTTTTGCACAAAAATTTCTGGTAGCCACATTATCTATAATTTTGTGCAGAGTAATCAGCAGCATACATGATGAACAAAATTAATCTGAAATACACCGTCCAACATTTCTAAAATGAAAATCAAGACACATACACCCAAGTAAAGTCAGGATGTGTTTAAGATGGGAAATGTTATTAATAGGGAAGAACACATAGTAGGAGAGGGTGCAGCAGTTTGCTTTTACCTGAGCCTACTAGGGAAAGGCAAGATTCAGCCTCCTTCCACCCTCTCTTCTCCCCTTTGCTGAGTTAATTAAGTGCAAACTACTTGTGCACTTTGAACTCAGTTTGCAGCATCTGAAGTAAAATGAGGATAACAGGGAAAGTGGAGGAGGAGAGCGAAACTGGGACATTTTAAAAGAAGCTGAAAAAGTAAAGTAACTGAAAAAGTGGGGTGACAGAAGATTAAT
This sequence comes from Phrynosoma platyrhinos, assembly GCA_020142125.1. Classification (NCBI taxonomy): domain Eukaryota; kingdom Metazoa; phylum Chordata; class Lepidosauria; order Squamata; family Phrynosomatidae; genus Phrynosoma; species Phrynosoma platyrhinos. Next base: position 67,397,361 of record JAIPUX010001232.1, on the reverse strand, counting down.
TGGAACAGTTGAAGGGTATGCTGATGAACTTTCATGACTTTAAAAAAAAGTATTAGACATTCACTTTGACCATTTTTATTGACACAATCTTCTCTGTAGAGAAATACCACTTGTTTTCCTTGTTTCCTTTCAGTCCTGTTTGAGATACAGCAGAAGGCACCGAAAATTTAGGGATGCCATAACTGGCTTCAGTAGCCTAAGAGTGTATTAGTGTACTGTAGAAGATTATGGCTGCATTCTCATACCACTTATTTAGGAGTAGAAACACATAGAATTGCCCTAGAAAGGATGAATACTATTGCTAATCCCAATTAGAGTTGATTTAACAAGTTTCATTCATTCAATGGGCCTACTCTAGTTTGAACTAACTTTTCACAGAAATGTCTTCTGGATGTTAAACACAAATGATAACACAATATGTAGCAACACATTATATCGTAAACTAAGATATAACTGTCCACATGGCTCCAAAGTTTTAAAAACTGCCAACTAAAATATGTCTGGAGCAAGGCAAGGCAAGGCAAATGTCTTGAAAAGTTACTATTTTTTTTGTCTGTGGAACAAAAGTATGTGACATCAATGATTCATTTCTATGTTTTGAGTAATTGTCTACAAAAACAAAAAGCAACAACTCAGTAACAGTTAGGGAGATGCAGGAAAGTTGCTTCTCTCTCTCTCTTTAAAGTTATTTGCTATGTAATCAATGGTATGACAATGTCTTTAAAAATGCCTTTTGAAAGTGACTAAAAAAGTAACTACAAAGTGTTACTTTTTATTGCAAAAAAAATGAATGTTACAAGTCATTCCCTCTCACTTTATAACTTTTAAATGTAACTTCATTCCATCCTCATTACCAATTTTTTAAAAAGCAGTAACTCATTGGTAGTTACAGTACTTACATGTTAACACTTCCAAGCTCTCAAGAAACCAAGGTGGGGAAAATGATAGGTAGGACAATCTCTTAAATTCCAGAAGGTTTTAAAAACTTTTGAGCTGCAATCCTATACAAACACTTGAGAGTAAACCTAGTAAACTTAGTGGGAATTATTTTATTATGTATTTATTTATTTTTATTTCTACCCTGCCTTTCTCCCAAAAAGGGACCCAAGGTAGCTCGCAATATAACAACACAGTAAAACAAAATTTTTAAAACAATTAAAATAACCTAATTAAAACACTCGAAGATTAAAATTTAAAACATACAAAAGTTAAAAACATAATCTAAAGTCTAAACCACCACTACCCCCCAAATAAAACCAAGCTTGCATGATTTTAAAAAGCTTTCTTGAATAAAAACATTTTTGTTTTTTGATACGGTTTCTCAAGTAGTCTGGACCTAAATTATGTAGGGCTTTATAGGTCATGACCAGCCCTTTGAACTATGCTTGGAAAAGAACAGGTTCCAGAGGTTTCTGGACAAAACAGATTATCTGAATTCATTTCAATCTGGCTTCAGACCTGGCCGTGCCACAGAGAAGCTTTGGTCACCTTGGTGGATTACCTACACAGGGAACTGGACAGGGGGAGTGTGTCCCTGTTGGTCCTACTAGATCTCTCAGCATCTTTCAATACCATTGACCACGGTATCCTTCTGGGCTGACTTTCTGGGATGGGACTGCTACGTAATGGTTCCAGTCTTTCTTGGAGAGGCAGACCCAGAAGGTGGGGGACTCCTCTTCAACTCCTTGGCCACTGGCCTGCAGGGTCCCACAGGGTTCTGTGTTGTCCCCCATGCTATTTAACATTTACATGAGACCGCTGGGAGAGGTCATCCGAGTTTTGGGGTGCGGTGTCATCAGTATGGCACCCAACTCTATCTCTCCTTTCCATCTGACTCCAAGGAAGCTGTCTCTGTACTGAACCAGTGTCTGCTGTCAGTAATGGACTGGATGAGGGCAAACTGAAGCTTAATCCAGACAAGACAGAAGTGCTCCTGGTCAGTCATAAGGCAGACCAGGGATTTGGGGCTTTGCCTGAGCTGGATAGGGTTACGTTCCCCCTGAAATCTCAGGTTTGCAGCTTGGGTGTGCTCCTGGACTCCACTCTGAGCCTGGATGGCCAGGTTTCATCAGTGGCCAGGAGTGCATTCAGAATTACTCTGAACACACATATAAAGGACTACACGCTATATAAAAACATAAAAGAAAAGAAAGATATATCTATGTCATATTGTAAGGGATTACAATAGATATACTCTGACAATAGGATTCTGGTATCAATGCTCACTGATTTTATTTTGCAGGTTTAATTAAACTGGGAACTTCTAAGTTGCATTATCCGTGACGAGCCCAAACACTCTCAATGTTATCTGGAAAAGATTTAATTTCTCTCCTTCTTCTCCCCACCACCAGACACCCATTGTTATTCCTTTAATAAAACTATCAAAGCTTCCCACAGTCTGGCAATTTCTTTCTGACCATGAAATAACCTATCAATTGTCAATCTTCTCCCACATTCATCACCAAACAGTAATAAGGGCTGCGTTTCATATTACACTTGAAAGAAGCAGGTGCTCTGGACTCACACCAATGCATGTGAAAAATATAACAAGAGTGCTGTATAATGTGTCTTGGAAAGCTCAAATTTGATTTGGGGGGAAACAAAGATATACTAGAGTTCCCGAAGTGCAAAACCCTTCCCTTGGCTTGATGTGTTGGGGAGCATTTATGTTTTGACTGCAATCAAAGAAGGAAAGCATACACCTCTCCTTCCCCACCATGTTGTCCAAACCTCTCCATACCCTCATTCAAACCAGTATTAAAAGAAAAACTGAAGCTGTTAACTACACACTATGCACTCAGCAGTGTAGCTGGTGCCTTTCATGCCAGTGAATCCTCTTGAAATATTAGTTCAAATTTCAGAGCTATCCAGCATGATAAACACTATTCTCAAAATTGGTTCAGTCTCTTTAAAATCTGGACTAAAACCCAGAGTAGATTCCCAGCCCTGCTGACATGGGAGCTAGCAGCTGCCGCTAGTATTCAGCATACTGTATAAATTAGCCATTATCAAATAAAATGTTTCAGACTTCCAGAAGTGCTTTTTAATGAGTAATTTGTTTCCATGACCAGTTGGTGTCTAGAAGATAATTCATGTTGAAAAATATTTCACTCATGTATTGTATTGCTTATTTTTTTCTATTACTTTTTTTAAATTAGGATTGATAATAGAATGGCACAAAGTTTTAAAAAATCAATGTCACAATTTTTCTAAAAAGCCTTTAAAACTCTTTCACAATAATGTTGAAAAATAACTAGGAAACAATGGTTGCAATCCTGTCTCAGCTACTTATAGCTAGGCATACTTAACTGAGGGCCTGTACAGACTGCCAGAAATAATCCAGCTTGAAACCACTTTAACTGCCCTGGCTCAGTGCTAGGGAATCATGGGAACTGTAGTTTTTTCTGAGACATTGAGCCTTCTCTGTCAGAGAGCTCTGGTGCCACAATAAACTACAGTTCCTATGATCCCCTAGCACTGAGTCAAGGCAGTTAAAGTGGACTCAAGGTGGATTATTTCTGGCAGTCTGTATAGGCCCTAACACACCTCTCCAGGCCCGACCCCTCTGCCCAAACTTCTTGTGTGTTTTCAAGTCATTTCTGATTTACAGTTACCTTAAGGCTAACCCAGGGGTAGGCAACCTTTCCCCTTTAAGGGCCGAGGGACTTCAGCTCCCAGAATCCCAGGAGCTATTGGCCAACATGGGACTATTAGCCAACATGGCTGAGGCTTCTGGGAGCTGAAGTCCCTCGGCCCTTAAAGGGGAAAGGTTGCCTACCCCTGGGCTAACCCATCATGGGGCTTTCTTGGCAAGATATGTTCCGAGGCGGTCTGCTTTTTCCTTCCGTTGAGGCTGAGAGAGTGTGACTTGCCTAAGTTCACCCAATGGGTTTACATGGCTGAGCCAGAAAGCAAACCCTGGTCTCTAGAGTTGTAGTCCAACACTCAAATCACTACACCACACTGGCTCTCTTGACAGAAAGGTTACTCACCCGCTCTCCAATCTTCTGAAGAATTGATCTTCTTTTCCCCATGCAGCTGATGCTCAGGTAAAGCAGGTTTGTGGTGGGGTGGTGGTGTTTTACAATCATGGCAACAGTGTCACAACCATGACTAAGTCGAGACTGTGAATACAAAACAGTTGCCTAGATTTACTCATCCATAACTGTTTTGCATTCACAATAGCTACTTAATCATGACTGTGACACTATTGTCACGATCATCACTGTCCCTCCTCAATTTATTTTACTTTGGGAAGGAGAAAATATATTCTGTCATATACTGGAGCACAGGAGAATGATGTTTCCATCTGGTTTGGGGGGTGGTCAGCTTGGAGAAGTTTCTTCATTAAATAGACTTAGGGCCTCTGCAGACTGCCAGAAATAGTGCAAATTCAGGCCACTTTAACTGCCCTGACTTGGTGCTAGGGAATCCTGGGAACTGTAGTTTATTGTGGCACCAGAGCTTTCTGACAGAAAAGTCTCAATGCCCCAGAAAAAAAATACAATTCCCATGATTCCCTAGCACTCAGCCAGGACAGTTAAAGTAGACTCAATGTGCACTATTTCTAGCAGTCTGCAAAGGCCCTTAATTAAGTAGCTAATACAAGATTCCAGCCACTATTCATTATGTCTCTAGATGCAGTGATTCCCAAACTTTGGTCCTCCAGATGTTCTGGACTTCAGCCTCCAGAATTCCTGACAGTTGGCCAAGGTGGCTGGGGCTTTTGGGAGTTGAAGTCCAAAACACATGGAGAACCAAAGTTTGGGAACTACTGCAACTAGAGTAACTTACTGTATATACTCAATATAAGTCTAGAAACTTTAGTCAAGAATTTGTCCCAAAAAACCTGAGTCGACATATCCATGGGTCAATGTAAGTACTGTACTTTTAACTCTTATGTTAAAAAGGAACCATTCTCTGGTGAAAGGCAAGAGTGTGATCTGTCCTGGAAGCACTGTCCTCTTCCAATTCCCATGATTCCCTAGCACTGAGCCAGGACAGTTAAAGTGGCCTCAATTTGCACTATTTCTGGCAGTCTGTAAAGGCCCACAGTGTAAGGCAGGAGGAAAGAAAGACAAAACAAAATAAAGGAATAAAGACTTAAAGAGAAAATGTTCATTAATTTATTAATGCCTACTTCAAGCATTAAGTTGCATCCATTTGCAAGGTTGTTAACTGTCAGAGATCTTCTTGGCAATTCTGCATTAAGAGTTTGGAAAAGAGCTGGATGAGACATAAGATCCGTGTGTGTTTTTTTAAACCACAACAACAACAACTCATCAGTAGACCCACATGGAGGTCAGCTCAGGCAAGCATATGCTTCTCAGTCTGTGCATTCGTTTCAAACAATAAGGATAATTAAGTCCATGATCTGGATAGAAAGATTAGTTGTTTACAGCTGTTCAGTATTAAGGATTTATTTCCTTCCTACTGAATGAGGTTTATTTATGTGCATCTTATTTTTTTCTCTCTATAATCTTAAACTTAACCTAAACAGTGTGATGTAGTGCACTGGACTAAGTCAGCGTTTGAATCCCCATTCAGCCACAGAAACCCACTGGGTGACCTTGGCCAAGTCACACTCTCTCAGCTTCAGAGGAAGGCAAAGGCAAACCCCCTCTGAATAAATCTTGCCAAGGAAACCCTGTGATAGCCTTGACTTAGGGTCATCGTAAGTCAGAAATGATTTGAAGTCACACAAGAACAACACCTAAACTAGTTGGGGGAAAAATTATTGCCCAGCTTTCCTGTTTAAAGCTTGAATCTTTGCAGTTTTGACTTTTAGTGTTAATTGGGAATTGTGGTTTGAAGTAACTGTTATTCATTTTGGAGGGTGTTGCAAGACACTGTAAAACTCAACAAGATAACTGTAAAACTGTAGGAGAGATATGGAGAAAATTGGACAATGTTGGATTTGGGTGCTTTACCGTGAAGCCCATGTTGGAGTATTTGTTGTTCAGTTTTGAGGGCATGGCAAAATATGGTGTTTTTGCTTCAAAATGTTTGCAAAATTTGGGCACAGGTCTGAAGGAGATCCCCAGTTTGAGGGTTCATGATTAACAAAACTGAATCGTGATGACTGCTGACTCTGCAATGGAAAATATTGCAAACCAGTGTCAATAAGAATAAGTAGGAACTATAAGCATGGCAACTAAGCAGGAAAGAATGGCTGCTTACATAATCTGTTATCTTTTATAAAATAACCGACCACCTTCTCAACTGAAAATAAGACATCCCAATGGTTATCTTGACTGTCTTTTCCAACAAGGATTTGATGGGATGAAATGGCTCAACTGTGAATCTTCGAACTGTCCCAATTTGGCAAGAGCAGTCTTGATTTATCATCCGCCATCCCACTTTTTCAGCTGCTCTTAAAATGTCCCAGTTTCTTTCTCCTCCTCCTACATTCCCCCTATGCCCTCAAATCACTTCAGTTGCTGCAAACTGAGTTTAAAGTGCAAAAGGAGTTTGTATTCAATGAACTCAACAATGAATTCAACAGGGGGCAGTGGAGACGAGGGGGTGAAATCTTGTCCTTCTCTGCAGACTTGGGCAAAAACAAATTGCTGCAGCCTCTCTTAGCTTGTGTGTTCTTCCTCATTAATAAATTTTGCCATCTTGACCATATGCTGATGTTGCTTGTCCACATGTGTCCCACCTGTGAAATGTTGGATGGTATGCAATGGCAGATTAAGGCTGCAACCCCTAATATACCTATTTGGGAGCAGGATCTTTCTGAAATAGACTTACTTCCTGAGGGAAAATACATAGGATTGCTTGTAAATTCTTAATGAGGAAGCACCCCTTTAAAAAAAGACAATAACTGTAGCCCAACCAAAAAACAAAGTTGGCTGATCTAAACCAGATTAAGCCAAAAACGTTAAGAAAAAATTTAATTGGTTCTTTTAAAAAAAAGTCTAGGTATTATTACTATTTTCCAACTCTCTTACTGGATTAACAATGACTGAATTTAAACAATTTAACTTGGACAGTTTATTGGCAGTTCATTGTTAGACGAGCAACCAGTGTCGGTTGCTTCTTTTTAATCACTTTATTTTATTGTGTCAGAACTGCCATTCGGAAACAAATCTTTCAATTAACAAAAGTTCAACCAAAACAA
>JAIPUX010001232.1:67367198-67390138 GCA_020142125.1 Phrynosoma platyrhinos | reverse complement strand
GTCTCAGACCTATTTTAAAAGTCATTACTTAGTGTTAAAAAGGATTTGGGCCACAAGCTTTGGTGGTAAATAACTTAGCATTAGGAGATTTCATGTCCTAATTTGGATTGAATATATCATATCAGCTGAATTCTAAAAGGCAACCAACAGCTTGCTAAGAACACTATTATCGTCAAGCTATCATTCGCACTAAGGTGGCAACCTTTTGAACTGACTTACAGAGAAGAGAATAAGATAGCAATCTAATTATCCTCAAGATGAAACTAATCAAGTGGTACAGTTCATTGAATTTTCACAGAGCTATCTGCCACAAGTCACAGTTCTCACCTAATTAGTACCCACTTTTTTTAACACTTTGCATATGAAATGTGTTTTAGTTCCATTACATAACAGCTCTCAATTACATTTTCCCAGTAGCTTCAAAATCTTAACCAGCATGATCATCGCCACCATACTTTCCTTGCAGACTTCCCATTTTAGTTATAAAAGCACAGTCAAAATAGATGAACCAGCTTGTTTTCATTCTCTGTCAATTTTGCATTCATAAGTCAGTTTCAGCAGCAAATACGTGATTTAAAATATATGCACAAATTCAGTTTTCATACAAGGCACACACTTGTCTATGTATTTTTATCCTGAGGTAGACTTTTAAAATAATTTTTGATCTGAGAACTATAACACAAGAAGTGCACAATAGGGATAACTGTGTTATTAGTCCAGAAAGTGAAAATTGCTTTGGTTCACCTGAAAACATTAACTAATGAAACCTTTGAACAACCTTAAAGGAAAAGATTATGAACATGATCCAGTGCCCCATGAAATACTTGCCATCCAGTTTCTGCATAGAAATTTTTATTTTACAAATCCTCTTCTCCCCCTGGTTTCTCTCCTGTGTACAAAGAAGCACTTGGATACTGGATGTGAAGCATTGGATACTGGATTGTTTTGTGGGATAGGAATGTGGTACCCTATAGATGTTTTAGGTTGCTACTGTAATATTTCACAGAGCTAAAATAGCCAACTGTGTAAAATATCATAATTGTGACTTAAAACATCTATGGTCTGAGCATTGGAGCAGGACTCTGAATTCCAGGGTTAGATTCCCAGCTCAGCCATCAAACTCACTGGGTGACCTTGGGCAAGTCACACTCTCTCAGCCCCAGAGGATGGCAATGACAAACCTCCTCTGAAGAAACTTGCCAAGAAAACCCTATGATAAAGTCACCTTAGGGTCACCACAAGTCAAAGATGACTTGGAGGCACACCACACCAAAATGGCCAACAGCCAAAGCAAAACATCTGGAGGATACTTGGTTGCCTACTTAATGTGGACAAAAGTCTGTTTTAATAAGAAAATCTTATCAACACTTTGGTGCTTGGAAATGCTGCAAGCACAACTACAAACAACACAGCCCACTTAATGAGTTTTGCAAAAAGTATATTTAGAGATGTAAATGTGGCCTACACACATATGCACACATACTATAAAAAAACAAGTTAAAAAACCCAACCATTTTGGTTATTTTCATCGGTGGCAAATGATCACTTTTATCCACCGCAAAGTGTCAGATTGCATTGTTGTTCCCCAAATAACATGAAATAAATGAAGTATTAAACAGAGTGCACTTCCCCTTTGCTACAACACCTACCAATAAAGATGATTAATAAACCACATACTCAGTTTAAAAGGTCACAGCAGCTGAAAAGGCTGCTGCAACTGAAGGGAAGGGCGCTGGGAAATAAAATAAAATTAGGAATCCCTTCTCTGCAACATTGATTTGTATTTTAGAAAGAGGTAGTGAAAATCATTGTGTCTATCACCAAGAGACCATCTGGTACAAAACTCCAGGGCTGCTGTAACACAAAGGTGATTTCCTCAAGGAAAGCCCCTCTTAATTGGTAGGACTCATTGGCATCACTAAGGCTGATGCCACCCAAATGTAGTAATCATCATGCTGTCAATCTCAGCAGGTTCGGAGCCACCAGGACAAAGGTCTCTCCAGAGCAGACTGGGTCACTGAAGAAGACAAAATTTCTGGTCTACTTCACACTGACGACTGGTGGACCAGGGTCTACCCATCTTATTCGCAAGTCCTAAAGGGGATCCAAGTGCCATTCAGCAATGGGAGAGGCCTCCAGGAGTTTGCAATGATGAACTGACAGTGTCCTAGCCAATCTACCTGCTGCCTCCAGGTGGATCCTGGATCCTTCCAGGACCTTCAGTCTCTAGGAGTCCAGGTCTACCGACAGAGAGGCACAAAAGGACACTCCACACAGCAAGAAAGACACCACCTTCTGAGGCATGACACATCCACATACACTCCATACCCCGAAAAATGTCTCCTGCTATTTACAAATTTCAAAGAAATCTGCAATCATATATCACAGGATGTTCTGCTCCAAAGCAGCAGCTGCTTCGGCTTCAGTCTACACCAGAGGATGGCAATCCTTCACACCGAAGGATACAACTCTGCTCCTTCCACTTTCCGTTCTACTTTTTTAATAGAGAACATCTGAAGCAAGATGATATCAAAGAGAGGAAAATGGAAGGAGGAAAGAAAAACTGGGATATCTTTTAAAGTAGCTGAGAAAGTGGGATGGCAGGGGATTAACCAAGGCCTTCTCTGTTAAAACAGGGAAAAGGCATGGAAATACCATAAATAACTACAAGAGAGGGTATAAATTGTTCTAGCTCAGTCAATTCCTGAACTCTGGTCCTCCAGATGTTTTGGATTTCAGCTCCCAAAAGCCTCAGCCATCTTGGCTAATGGTCTGGGATTCAGGGAGCCAAAGTCCAAAGGAGTGGGAAAGCCAGAATTTGGGAATCATTGCTTTAGCCGATGCGACTGGCAGTCCAATGTAGCCCTAGTTACTCTATTGGAAAGCTGTATAGGTCATCACTAATTACATCACAAACACAATTACCAGTTGCTAATAACTTTCATGACAGCCATCGTGGTGTAGTAGTTTGAGCACTGGACTATGACTCTGGAGAGCAGGGTTTGAATCCTGTTGGGTGACCTTGGGCAAATCAGTCTCTCTCAGAGGATGGCAATGGCAAATGTGAAAAAATGTGCCAAGAAGACCCAATGATAGGGGTCCCCATAAGTAAAAAATGACTTGAAGGCACACAACAACAACAACAACAGCTTTCATAAAATAATAAAACCTAGTGAATATGCTACATCTTGATGTGTCAGGGTAGGGGGAGTTGGGACAGAACTTGTCCTCAACAGAAGCACACTTAGAAGGACAATATGTGGACTGTGCATAACAATTGCCCATTTATAGTGTTAGAACACAGACTCCAACCACACATGGAGAGAGAAATCCCAGAGGTACAAGCAGGGTTCAAGAAAGGAAGAGGTACTAGGGATCACATCGCAAATATACGATGGCTAATGGGGCACAGCAGGGAGTTCCAAAAGAAAATGATCATATGCTTTATAGACTATAGCAAAGCCTTTGACTGCATAGATCATGAAAGGCTATGGAATGTCCTTAAAGACATGGGTGTGCCAACACATCTGATAGTCCTGATGAGGAATCTGTACTCAGGACAAGAGGCTACTGTCAGAATAGAACATGGAGAAACAGAATAGTTCCCAATTGGCAAAGGAGTCAGACAAGGCTGCATCCTTTCACCCTATCTGTTCAACTTATATGCAGAACATATTGTATGGAAAGCAAGATTGGACATGGAAGAGGGAGGAGTGAAAATAGGAGGAAGCAATATCAACAATCTGAGATATGCTGATGACACCATAATACTAGCAGAGAACCTCACAGACCTGGAAGATCAAAGAAGAAAGTGTAAAGTCAGGTTTACTGTTAAACATAAAGAAAACAAAAATAATGACCACAGAGAACTTATACACATTCTGACTAGACAATGAGGAAACAGAAATAGTAAAAGAGTTCTCATATCTGGGATCAAACATTGATCGTAACAGGGACCGCAGTCAGGAAATCAGAAGATTAAGAATGGGAGGGCGGCTATGAAAGAACTAGGAAAGATTCTAAATTGCAAAGATATACAATTCAACACAAAAGTCAGAATCATACAAGCCATTGTATTCCCTATTACCATGTATGGATGTGAGAGCTAGGCAGTCAAGAAAGAACACAGGAGGAAAATCAATTCATTCAAGATGCGGTGCTGTAGTAGAATCCTGAGGGTTCCATGGACAGACAAAAGGACAAACAAATGGGTCCTAGAACAGATCAAGCCAGAGATAGCCCTAGAAGCCAAGATGACAAAACTTAGACTGACGTACTTTGAACACATAATGAGAAGGCATGAATCACAGGAAAAGACAATAATGTTAGGAAAGGTGGAGGGAAGTAGAAAGAGAAACAGGCCACATGCTATCAGGGGTAGGCAACCTTTTTGAGCCGGGGGCCGGGTTGCTGTCCCTCAGACAATTGGGGGGCCGGCCAAAGCAAAAAAATAAATAAAATAAAATAAAAAAATATGCATGCACACTCTCTCAGCCCCAGAAAAGCCATGGCAAAACCCCTGTGGAGATTTTGCCAAGAAAACCCCAAGAACAAGTAATAACAACAATAATCAATATCATCATGGCGGGTGGTAGCGGGGGTCGGTGGTGGTGGCAGTAGGACTGGCCTGGGGCCGGTCCAAAGGCCTCGGGGGGCCACATCCGACCCCGAGCTGTAGGTTGCCTACACCTGTGCTAGATGGATGGACTTTATTGAAGTGACCACGAATATGAGTTTGCAGGAGCTGGGCAGAGCAGTAAAGGACAGGGGGGACCTGGAGATGTCTCATCCATAGGGTCGCCATGGGTTGGATTGATGTGAAGGCAGAACAACAAAAGTGTTAGAACTACAGAGAGGCAACTGGCCAAAAACAGTGTTAATACAAGACATACATTCTCGTTTCTGTCAGTTTTTAATCCATCCTGCTCTTCATACTCTGCTCCTACATAACTATCCCAATTCACTAATCTCAACAGTTACGGTACTCAAGAGTTTATTCAGATATTTTTATTTTGGACAGATAAATTCTTGGAAAGATAATATGTAAAGGGACATTGTAGCATCTTTGAGACTAACTATGCAAAAGAAATTATAGCACAGCTAGTTTCAAACGTGCTACAAGATCTCTTTGCATACTGATATTCCAAGAATTTGTCTGTCCCAAATATAAATATCTAAATAAGTTTTTGAAGAACTCTTCAGATGAGTGGACTAGGATAGATATGTAGGAGCAGAGTTGCAGAAATGAGAATGAACATGGCCAAGCCTCTGAATTCTTTGCTCTTGGAAAGACAGAAAAGGTTAGTGTTAAATCTGTTTGTTGGAAGTTATAAGAATATGTTTTCATTATAACTGGTATATTCAAAAAGCTAACAGCAGAATATTATTTCAAATATTTATAAAGAGAGAATATGAAGATATTCTTTAAATAAAACTATGTATAGTGGGAGGGTGACTGATAGATTAATAAGAATGAGGGAATATAAAGAATTTAAAGGGCATATAAAGAATTTAAAACTAGTTTGCCAGCTTCCCAACATGCTTTGTATTTAGTTAGTCAGCAGTTCAAAGACCTGTCAAAATATCAATGCTCACACAACACTCAAACTATATTTTAAACCTTAAAAACAACGGAGACATACAGTCTCAGAACTGTTACAAGCAGTATGTATTTGTAACTGAAAAAGAGTTTAATGGACTTCAATTGAACAACCTTTCCATTATAATGTAAAGTATAAGGAGAAGATTCAAGTTTAAAGTAAAGCACATACAATGCCATTTCAAACAGATTAAAGAACAGAAATGGGCAAATACTAATGGTCCGAGCTGGGCTAGTGCACAAACAAATACTGCCACATCTAACCATAACAATGGAGAGCTGGCTGCACAATCTGTCACTTTTAGAACACAAAACTCCTAAACAGGACCTAGGCACAATTAGTCATCTAGGTTAACCATGGTTTTGGGTTACTTCAGGATTGGAAACCTCCTCTGAGCTACTATTTGAGAAACATCACAAATCCTAGGGAGCCATAGCTGCAGTTAGCATTGCTGCCAACCAGTTACTGTAGTTAACTGTGGTCAATTCTTGTTAAGGGAGAAAGTAGACAGAACATGCAATCCTATGGTTTGTTCCACCTGCTTAATCTTGGTTAACTAAATGGTACTGTATTTGCCTCCAACTGCTTATGGAAAAAAACAACAACAATACTATCAGATAAATATGTCATGCAACAGTGTTTAGATTCAATTGATATTAGAAACTTCATTTTCTCCATTTTAATATTGATTCAAGGCTACAAGCTAAAAGCAATACAACTGCCTGAGGATTTATTACAATTAGTAAGTTTGCTCTCTCATACTAGGAGAAAAAAGTAATTTAAATGCAGGCATATACTACAGCTTGTTTGATTTATACTTCATATATTACCTGCATTCACATTTAGAGAAAAGCTAAGACTGGAATGATGCTAAATAAATTATAGGTGGTATTAGACAATTCATTAAGAAACATCTCCATCAGACAGTAGCAAATTGGTACCTCTCTGATGACAGATGGTGGCTGTTAAAAGAATGAAAGGGAAAGGTGGTGATTTTCAGCCATTTTTCTTCCCTGTACCTCCCCCTAAACCACTTTCTATGCTGTTCTGGAAGGACCCCCAACTCTCTGGAGCAAACTGAGGGGCCCAAAGCAAAATATACTAAAAAAAAAAATGCTGCCTTTCCTACCCCACTGACAGATATTCTCCACACAATGACACCACCCACAGTTTTCAATCTTCCTGCTTAAAAAACAGAAGATGCCACAAGTGTTAAGTAATGCAAAATCTGCCCTAATGGCCCAGTGCTATGCTTATAGTAGTTTACATGCCTGGAGTCTAGAACATCTGAAGAACTGTATTTTCCCATATGAGCTGGCCTCAGTCTCTATCTTCAGGAAAGGCCCTTCTCCTGTCCTACCACCTTCATAGACACATCTAATGGGAATATGGGAGAGAATCATCTCAGTTATTGGTCCCAAACTTTGAAGCTCAAATCCCAAGGAGTTGAGAACACTTCCCTTCTTGTCTTTCCTGCAGTAGGTGAAAATGCTTCTATTCCAAAAGGAATTGAAGGACTTCATTAGGACTAAATCTGAGGAAAGAGACTTAAGTCTACAAAAGCTTATGCTACCAATTTCCTTCTCTTAGTCTCAAAAGTGCTATAAGATCCCTATTAGGGTTACAATGGAACAGCACATTGTTCTACTGATTTTTTAGGTAAGGTAAAGGTAGAGGTATTCCTTATTGACAAGGTTGTCACATACAAACAACAAGTTTATTTATTAGTCAACTGACCGTATCAACAATACAATACAGTATTTCAAAATTCAAAATACAACATCACAGTGCATATAAAAATGGAATAAATCACTCCTAAAACACATCTAAAATTAGCTGGTGGGTTAAAACATATTCGGTTGAAAAAAACAACTGGATAAAATAGTGTGCAAATTAAGCTACAAATACAATATAAAAAAATAACAAGCTAAAACAGGGGGGAGTGGCTAAAAATAATAAGAAAATTTAAATAAACTCATCACCATGACACAGCACGCCGTGTTGAATAATAAATTGATCTCTCAAATGAGCCGCTTTTATGATAAATTTTGCAGTACATCTCACTAAATGTAAATTCTCCCCAGAGAGAAAAGAGGACGATTTAATCATAGGATCCCAGTTAATTGTTCTAGCCAAATAAGGTTGTAAAAATGGGATCTCCCGACAAGGTTGTCAAGTCACGTCCAACCATAGGGAATGGTGCTCTTCTCCGTTACTAAACCAAAGAGCGAGTGTTGTCAGAGACTACTCTGCAATCCTGTGGCCACCATGATTGCACAGAATGCTGTTTACCTTCCCACTGAGAAAGTGGTACTTATTTACCTACTTGCGTCTGCATGCTTTCGAACTGCTAGGTTGGCAGAAGCTGGGCCTAGTGACTGGAGCTCACCCCATCATGCAGCACCCAGGAAATTTTTTACATCTCACTTTTTAACTTATGGTTTTAAATTATACTAATTCTATAGATATGCTGATATAACAATAACCTGGTATATATCTATACCTGTGTCTTTGCATGAGTTTATACAGTATTTGTTTTAAATTTTATATGCCTTGAGTCCCAATTTAATGAAAAAGGCAGGACATAAACAAATTAAAAAAGGTCCAACTTCAGATATAAAGAAACTTTAGAAGGTGAGAGATAACAAGATTGTTCCAAACTCTTTGCCTTGCCTGCTGATTAGTTAACATCCAAATCTGTCAACAATTCTGAGTGTGAGATATGCAAAGCCATGTTGAATATTACTGACAGATGTCCCTGTTATTACCACCTACCTCCACCAAATGCTGTGGTTGGTAAAAGGCACAACTCCATCCCTAATTTGCAGTCTACAACTAACACTTCTCTGTTACGATCCTGAAATTAGTACCAATATCAGATTGATTTGCTCGCCTTTCTAAAACATGACAGGTTGCATTCTCCTACTACCCTGCCAAAAAGCTCTCTGGAAAAACAGCTGTGGAAAAATAACTAACAAGAACCATGGGCCTTACACGTGTGCAATCTGGCCTACCTGCAAAAGAAAAGATTGATGTGTTGGCCAATGTTGACTTGTCTAACGTAAGTATTTAGACCTTGTTCCAAAGTGCTGTGAACACTTTCTCAACACAGCACTTCCCAGAGTTGTTACATCATCATTGCCATAATCCCCAAATGAAAATGATTCAGTGGGGAGGGTTGAATCATCCAAAAAGTTTGTATATACTTTCAGATCGCCTGTTGACTGATGGTGACTCCATGAATTTCATAGGGTTTTCTTAGGCAAGGAATACTCAGTGGTCATTTATAGCCTAGTGTACCTGGTATTTATTGCTGGTCTTCCATCCAAGTTCTAACCAGGGCTGACCCTGCTTAGCTTCCAACATCAGACAGGATCTGGTGCCTTTAGGGTACTGGATTATTTATTCTGCTTCTTTCATTTTCATGTAAAAGTACAGAAATGTTTTCCCTCCTACTGGCTGAGATTACAAGAGTTTTGCATATTTCTCTATGAGTTTTTTATGGATATTGCGTGCTAGATTTTTGCATTAAAATGTTGAAGCTTGCAAAAAAAATACATGTTTATATTAAAAATGTGTGTATTGAGTCAAGTATGAGAACATTCGGGAAAACTTTAAACCTCTGTCCAACACATCTGGAGGACACTGGGCTGAGGATGCAATTTAAGCATCCTGAAAAGCACCCTGTCCTAGGTTTTGCAGGAATGGGTAGTAGATGCTCCAAATACAACAAGTTACTTCCTGCAATATTTAACATTCCAGACAGGAGGAGTTTAAAGAAGGGGGGTACTCAGAATCAAGGTTTGATTCCCTGCTCAATCATTAAAAAAAAACAAAAAACACTGCATGACCTTAGAGGCAAGTCACATCTCTCAGCCTCAGAGGATGGCAATGGCAAACCACCTCTGATGAAACTTGCCAAGAAAACCCTATGATAGGTTCACCTTAGGGTCACCATATAAGTCAAAAATGACAACAACAAATTCAGAATACATACACATATATACACACATACACCCTGCCCTGCTTGCACAGCCTTAAATACTTGTTTCCACAGGTTTTCAACAACAGTGTATTCTGAATCCATCCCCACCCTATTTCCTTTCTGATGCCAAAGGGCTGAAAGAGCAACCTGACATATTTTCTTAAAACCTCTGGGAGCAATTCCCAAGAAATCCTCGGGCTGTGTTCCCTGTATTTCTGTTTCCTTCCCTCTACTGAGCTCTTTCTACTAATAGCTCATGCCTCTCCCCCCTGCCCTCCAAGCGCGAGTGCAAGTTCTCCCCTCCCAGCCAAATTGAACCTGCACTTCTGTCACCATAGCTACTAGCCTTTCCATCTTTTATGGCAGCTCCTTTCCTTCAGAGATTGTTTGTGAGTATTTCAAGGTATCAAAAGCAGCTTAGTCAAAGGTGCTCTACTGACTCAATCAGTTCTTAGCCTACTGCACACACATGAAGTGTGTGTGCAATGCCACGTGCAAAAGAACATGGCTCTAGTCCCAGGCAGGACTGAAAACTATTGTCCAGCAAACAATGTTTTAAACCCCTTGTCCTCAACCATTTTTCTAGAGAAATGAAAAGTCATTACTGCCGCATTTGATTATGTACATATTGTCAAGGCTGCTGGCAAACATTATTTCTTTCATTCTTTCAATGGAGGCCTTTTAAACAATTTTTCTCCTCCTTCCAGTAGAGTACAGCATGTACTGTTCTTTGTCTGAAGCACCTGCCCCTGGGAGGAAATAGGATACAGGTACAGTTAATTAAAGTTAATACAGTTAAGAAGAACCAAATTTTCTGTTAAAGTAGTAATGCCTAGTCTAGCTGACTCAGGTGTACCTGTATTTATTTTCCAAGGCTTTGTCTACATGGGTGATTTACTCCAAGTTTCCTCCCAGGCATGTTGCATCCTGCTTTCATGACACAGGGCCAAAACCCTCCACATCTGATCTGGGGCTTCCTCCCCCTCACTTACATTTAAATAACTCACTACTTGCTGTGGGTTTTGAGAGGGGTTCAGTGACAATGGCTGTTGCTTTTTCGTTTGTGGTCTCTGTTCATCACCCAGTGTTGTTGCAGGCATGAGTCACTCTAAAGACAGAATAAGGCACCCAATATCAATAGTCTGGCTGGGTGCCTTGTTCTGAACTCAGCAATAACACCTGGCAATAAGCAGGGACAGCAAAGGAAGGCAATTGCCTTCCATTGCTGGGGAAAACCTACAAGATAAGGGGGAAATCTGGGGCCAGAATACTCTGGGGGGCATCTTCACAATGCCCACATCTGACAAGTGCCTTCTTGCCTCAGAAAGATTGAAAGAAAATGAAATGTGCAGGATTGCATCCAGACTTGGTGATGCTTAGAGGATCTCCACTGAAATCTATGGGAAAGCAGTCACGTCTAACTTATTCTATTGGTTTCGATAGGTCTGCTCTAAGCATGATTTAAGTCTGGACTAAATCCAAGGTTCACAGATTGTAGAAAAGCCACCATTGTCACCATTTAATTAAATGACACAACACTGAATTTAAGATTTTGAATACTCCTAAATTATCAATACGTCTGTGATGCAAAATGCAGTCCAGCTCTCGCATCCATTATTATTATTATTATTATTAACAGGGAATACAATTGCCTAGATGATTCTAACCTTAGTGCTCAGTTGTATATCTTCACTCTTCAGGATAGTTGATAGTTCTTTCACAGTTGCTCTTCCTATTTCTAGTCATCTTATTTCTTGACTGCAATCACCATTCTGGTCAATATTTGATCCTAGGTACAGGAATTCTTTAACTATTTTGATTTCCTGATTGTCTAGATTGAATTTATGTATTTCTTCTGTGGTCGTTATTTTTCTTTTCCTTATGTTCTGCATTAATCCTGCCCTTGCACTTCCTTTTTGTTTTGTTTTTTAATTTTTTGGTGAGTCTCAGGTTAGGGGAGCCTATTTTAGATTATCCATTCACCTATTTAAATGTGGTAATCCTATGCCGGCTTTTGGGTTTTTTATAGTCTGCCCTTCCACCTAGAACTTCCTTCATTGCAGTTCTTGTCAATGGACGTTATCACACGGGGTCTAAAGCAGCCCCATCCCTTCACCATCGCTACATCATTCCGGTTCCTTTGCCTCCGTGATCAGACGACGTCGCAGCAAGCCCCGCCTATCCCTGCATCATCCCTTCGCCATCGCTGCATCATTCTGGATCCTTTGCCCCGTGATCAGACAACGTCGCGGCAAACCCCGCCCATCCCTGCATCATCCTTGCGCCATCGCTGCATCATTCCAGCTCTTTTGAATTCCTCTTTCAAAGAGGAATTAGGGCTGCGCGACCAGAATCATTCTGGTATGATTCTGGATTGATTCCATGCCGCTTTTCTTGCCGCTGGTGTGATAACGTCCAATGTCTCTTGGACCCCAGCACCACTACCCCCCCCCCATGAATCAGTTCCTGTGATTGATCAAGCACCAGACAGCAGCACTACAGGCAAAAAATAAAAGGCTTGTGTAAAGACATAGCCAGCATTTGGCACAGGGCTTGGTGGTACCAGTTCTAACCTATACATTCCTCTAAATTAGAAGTTGACCATACTGAATCCTGTCCCTAACCCACTGAGAACATTGCTGGGGGGGGGGCTAAGATTCAGTGATAGTCACTGATTTTGCCACCGTTGCAATTCATTGGCAACTTCATTAGCTCTATATGATACAAGGATGTAATAGAAAACACTCCAACAGTATTATATTGCTTCTTGTGACTCCTTCCTAAATCCGTATTTTAAATTTAATGAATCCTTCCACTGGTCCTTGTTTGTGTTTGTTTCTCATACGAGTAATTTCACACTATATCATTTTAATTTTTCCATTTTAATACTCAGGGTTTCCCCTCCACCCATTTATTTATTTTTTAAATTATTATGTTTTTCAAATAAAATTACAGAAGATTTCTGTTTATGTCCCAGGTTTCTTCCCAGTATTCCATAATTGGTAACCAATTTTTCTCTACTTTATTTATTGATTTATTATTCACCATGAGTGTTAGTCTATCCATCTCTTTCATCTCACTTATTTTTATCAACCAGTACTCTTCTGGAGGTGTTTCTTCTTGCTTCCACTTTCCAGCTCTTGCAGCCGTCACTAGGTATAAAATTAACCTCCAATATTTATTTTCTTCTTCCTTATGTAAAACTGAAGTCATTGAAAGCAAGGAGATGAAAAAGGGTATCTCTGTGGTGATTAGTGTTTCCAATTTTAAGCTCTATATTTGGTCAGTTGCACAGTGAGGTGCTGGAGTTGCTATCATCAGAAAGAATGGTTCGACGCTGGGCTTACAGTCAAGAAAATCCAAGGATATGTTGGCCAGTATCTCGATTTGCTCATTAACACTGTAAATCTCAGTATTCCTCCATGGTTTTTCTCTTACTGAAAACTGTAATTATCAGGAATCCCTCCCCTCAAGATATATTCCAAAGTTTCCAACCAGGACAAACAGGGCCTATTCCCCCTGCACCATATGCTCCATCCTTCTTCAAGTACTTTCCATCTAAGTACGTCTGATGGCCACGTACACACTAGAGGCTGGATGGAAAAGTATGTGATCCCTAAATTGTGTGTCAGGATTTTCTGCTACAGTTTCTTCTAAAATGCTGTGACAAAACAGTGGTGATAGATGCATTTTCATGTCAAAATGGTGGCTCTACTGGGAAAGGAAAATTAATAGGGCACACACACATTGGAAAAGATGATCCACATCTCAGCAATAGTGGTAGTGAACAGAGTACTGAAAAGCACAGTAAAAACCAAAAAGAGTAAGCTTGTCTCCCTACTCTTTTCTGCTTTTTCCATTAGTGACACTCTACCCAAGTAAGTGACTTGGATGATAGTAGACTTTCAAACCCTGCTGAGACTGGCGGTATCAGCTGCTGCATCAGCAATAACCAAGTACTGCTGCATCAGCCAGAACCAAAGTCCAATTGTAACAGCAGAAAAGGATAGGCAAAAGAAACAGAGGCTGCTGGTACCATCCTTGTACTTGAGTTAAAGTTGGAAGTATGTCTGGAGAACTGCATGAGATTGGTATATGGACAAGCAAGTCTGGTTTCTCTTCATATCTTATACATCTTCCACCTCCTGTTTAAGACTACAAAGCATAGTTGCTAGTTTACATTCAGTCACAAACAGTACATCTCGACTCTAGAATGCCCCCATCAGTTTAAGCTAATCCATTCCAAAGCAAACATTTTGAAAGGCTGTAACGAAGCCAAACATTTAAGAAGTGACTCTGGCAGGAATCTAGAGTCCAAATAAGACCAGGTAAGGCAGGCAGCCAGGTCATTACATATATTCTATTTGAAAGAAGGTCAGGTCAGGGTATGTGCACATCCTGAAAGAACTATTTGTCCCAGTTCAGATAACTTGCTTCTACAAAATAAATACTAGTTATCAAATTAATCTAAACATTGGACAAGATGCTGGTATAAGGAGATTGTATTTCCTAGGTAGATGCAAGTTTCTTTCTGATAACTGAAGTTCTGCTTGAGTGGAGTGTTTGATTTAATCTAAGGTTTCATCTCAGAGAACAAAACATTGACTTTTGTCTTCATGCTGCTTCCATACCACCACTTCATCAATATTTTCCAAAGGAAGGCCCATAATTTAGTGTAGGATTAATGAAAACTGCAGTCTCAATTACATTGGTTTAGACTTATTTATTTATTGGATTTATATCCCGTCTGTTGCCCAAGTAACCCTAAGCACAGTAAGATATCAGGCAAAATTAACATCCACAGGACATAGTGAATTATTTCCTTCTAGACATAATGAATTATTTGCAAAGAAGGCTCCAGATACCAGGTATACTAATAGTGACCAGCACTCTTAGCCTGTTCGCCTGTTGACTTATGGTGGTAACACTATGAATTTCATAGTATTTTCTTAGGTAAGGAATACTCAGAAGTGTTTTGACAATTCTTTCCTCTGAAATACAGCCTACAGCACCTGGTATTCATTGGTAGTCTCCCAGACAAGTACTAACCAGGGCTGACCATGCTTAGCTTACAAGAGATGGGAACTTTATTGTATTTAAGCCCTGTTAGTCCAATATGCAGAACAAAAACAAACATTTCCTCCCAAAAGTATTCAGTAAATTCAAGAGTATACTGTGAAATCAACATTTTCTTGTCTGGAAATCTGGAAAAAGTAAGGGTACAGCATGAGTCCCTTACAATGCTCAGAAGTTTTCTGACATTCTTCAAACCAGGGAGCAGAAAATAACAGACCTGAACTTCCACATAACCCTTTGTACTAGAAGGAATGAGTAACAATCGTGAATATCAAGTGGCTAGTAAAGCAAAATGTTGGATCACTGATTTGAAAAAGCCAAACCAATTAGTTTTTTTATATATATATAGTTCAAAGTGATTTGCAAAGCTGAAGTCAAAATAGCTTTGGCATTAAAAAGTTGAGCATGTAAGAATAGAATCCTATTAAATTTGCTCTTGGACTCTAACCAAGTTTCAACTTTAGTGAACACTGGATAATTTTTTTAAAAAGTAAAACCTCCAGGGATTGGTATGCTAAGTGTGAAGAATCCAAGATGAACTGTTATTTTTCCTAAAGAGTTTTAACTTGCTCACATTCTTGTTATTTCCTAGTCATGTTGTTCCTATTTTTATCCAAAGACACTTTGCAGCAGTATTTAAAAATAATTTGTTTAAAAGATACTTTATAGAGAAGAGAAGTTTACTGTACTTCAGCAAATTGCCACTATGCAGTTAAAACTCAAGAAATAATTCATTCAGCATTATAGAATTTAAAACTCTAAAACTAGTGCAGCTAGTGCAAAATGCAAGAACTGCACTGGCTTCCAATTTGCTTCTGAGCTCAATTCTAGGTGATGGTGTTCACCCACAAAGCCCTAAATGATTTGGGGCCAAGATATCTAAAGGACCATCTCTTCCCATATGAGTCTGCCAGAAATTTGAGATGATCAGTGGAAGTCCTGTTGTGTGTCCTAACATTTTGGGAAGTTAAGTTGGTGGGTCCACGTAACAGAGTTTTCCCTG
This sequence comes from Phrynosoma platyrhinos, assembly GCA_020142125.1. Classification (NCBI taxonomy): domain Eukaryota; kingdom Metazoa; phylum Chordata; class Lepidosauria; order Squamata; family Phrynosomatidae; genus Phrynosoma; species Phrynosoma platyrhinos. Next base: position 67,374,474 of record JAIPUX010001232.1, on the reverse strand, counting down.
TTGCAGTTCCTTGACTATGGACCTCTCTGCTCAAGGAAATGAGGCTGGCCCCATCTCTTTTAAGCTTTCAATGGTCAACCAAAAACAGTGCTGTTAATTCATGGCATTGAGTGTTTGACATTGCTATTTTAACTATTTCCAAACTAAATTCTAGAATTGTTTTTAAATAATATTTTAATGTGTTCTGGGAGGCAATAAAGAAACACTTTAAATAAATAAATAATAAAACTTTCCCCCTGGACTATCAGATTTTGGGTAAATTTCTACACAGCCTTTAAAGCCTTGCATTGTGCAGCTGCAAAGTATTGAAAATAAATTTAGATGTTCTGAAGAACCATTTCTGTTAGATAGCATTAGACAACACAAAACAACCTTTCACAGAATATGACCTTCTCTTCATTGATTTTAACAGTGGTGGGATATATCTATTTCTAAGATCACTATAGCTGGAACATTTGAGGAAGACATGAGTAATATCTTCAACAGACAATGAATCACAACTGGATACTCTGGCCCCCTTAAAGTGTCCCCTTTGATGACCCATCAAATCTGTCAAAAGGAGAACATTTAACTTTGCCTGAGTAAATGTTATTCTTATTTTGATATCTGACAAATCTACCAGGTAACTTGGAAATGACAAATATGGAGGAATTAAAGAGGTAAACTTTTTAGATTGATAAATTTTAATCCCAGTTATCTGAAATTGCCATCTCAAAATCCTTGAGCCTCTGCACTATTAGTTGAGTTCTATCATATACTTGAGATAAAAGAAGAGAGGTAGAAAATCCAAATTCATGGTAATCAGCTGCATTTTTTCCCCTCCATGGGTCTGAGCCCATGTTCTCCAATATCAACAAAACAAATTCTGAAACCAGCTTTATACAAATGTTTTATTGACAGCAGGCAGGTTGTTGTATTCACAATGAAGAAGCTAAATCTGTTCATCAATAGTAATTTAGTTTAACTACCTCTATAGATTCTTGTATTAAGAGACCTCTTTTCCTTTATTCCTCTCTAATATCAACTTTAGGATAACTTCTTTCCTTTATAAAAAAGACTGTATTTTGGCTACTACTACTGTACAGTTTATTTTCACTGTACCATTTCAGAGCTCAGAAAAATTACTTTTTGGACTTCAGCTTTCAGAGTTCCCTAGCCAGCATGGCTACTGACCATGCTGTCAAGAGGCTACTGAGAACTGAAGTACATAAATTAAATTTTCTGAGCTCTGGTACATTTCAAGAAGTAGTGACTATATTTTTTTTCTCCAAAGGCAGCTGGCCAACTGTCAAGGATAGATCATACCTGTTTCTGCCTTGGCATTAAAGCCAGTTTTTCCTCCAGGTCTTTAAAGACAGAAATGGCAAACTGTCATCAAACTCCTTTCCAGTTTTCCTATTTACTTTCTTATCTGAAGTGTCCTGTTAGTGTCACACAATGCAAAATGTTCCAGAGACACATTTTGCACAATTATTATTCATCTGAAGAATCACACAGAAGCCCATGGCAAGTGCAGTCCAATTGGGCTTTAAAACACTGCTTTTTATATGCTGAATTACTGTAGGGAGAGTTTACATGAACTCTGTTAAAAATAAAATTTGTGAGGATTTATTTGAAAAATAGCACAAGAGGCCAACATGACTATAGCCACTAAGAGCATCATAAGAACAGTTCTGATTGCATTCATTAGAACAAGAACAATGAACCATTCTGATGCATTCATTAACGCTTATCACTATTAAGAAGCTTATTTTTTATTTTAATGGATTTTCACTTTTTCAGAAGGGGAAAGTGATTCGTTTGATCCAACCTAAATTTTGCCAGTATTTTATTTTGAGGGGAAACATCTAATACTGTTTGCTTTATTCCTTTCCCCCTCAAGTAACCAAATAGAAAGTGCTTCTCTGGAAAAATATTGTATCTATTCCAGTTATTTATTGACCCTATGTGTGCTTATATTTCATTCTAGTTATGTCCAAGGGTATGAATTACCGCCATAGCCATCATTTCAAGTAAAGGAAAGAAGGAAACAAGCGAAGGACATAATCTCCTGTATCCTCTGAACAATTACTACAGCTCATGGCGGGAGCTAAAAGGTGTAATTACTTTTTTATTGTACAGAACCAATAATCTCAACAGTGCAGGACCAGACCTCAATCACTGCAAATATAGAAGTAGAGATGGAAACTGGGATATTTATTTAATGTGCTTCTCAGAACATCCTGAATATAAATCAATCAGAAAGAAGGAATCCACTATATTCTGATATAAAAGAAGAATTTAGGACCTTCCACTTTTGAACATGTTTGAACAGACATTTGCATACACACAAAAAAGCACAAACTGTTACTTCTCCAGGAGATTATTCCATTTTACTCATGTCCTACCATGTTTAGGAAGTTGAAAAGAAGGCAGATATGGTCAGCTAACTTTCTCTTTTCATTGTTTGCATTGTCTTAAAAAAAGGGACCAAATGGCCAAATTCTAAGCAGAAACCATCAGCCTGCCACTTAGGATATTAGTCTAAATATGGGGGGAGGGAGGCAGCTCAAATTGATCCAATTGATCTCAACATGTGTCACAGGTACAGCTGTGTATTACGTTTTAGGAAAGATGACACTTACCTTTCCCATTCTGCCATGCTGTGTACCAGGACAAACTCACGAAAGATGTGATGAAAAATAATACAGTGGCCACAGTTCCATTTCGGAGCCTCATCTCATTTCAACATCACACTGGTTTATATCTGGCCAGCGATGAGGATTTAAGTGTTATTTGTTGCCTAGAAGCCAGTCTATTCCATGTAATGTTGCTTCACCAGTAGGACAGAAAAACACTGCTGTGTCATTTCCAAATCATTGTCGTGCCAACACAGTGTCTGTATTATTGGAGACTGTTCTTTTATTCTAGAAGCCTTTGGGAAACTGAGGCATCCTTATTTATTTCTCCATTCCCTACAAAACAAAAGGAAAAATCAAAGCCATCCCAGAAACACAAAGTCTGATGTGTAAACAACAGTGTCCTGGTTATAATTTCACTCCTGACACAAGCTTACTAGATCACATTAGGGAAGCTTGGAAAACATAACTTTTTGGGACTACAACACCCCAAATCCCCCCCAACCAACCAACCAACATTGTTGGTGGAACAGTGTGTTGGTTTTCCCTTTTTAAAAAGCTATTACAGTGGACCCTTGGTTCTAAGACACCTCCCCCCATGGATACCAAAATCTGTGGATGCTCAAGTCCCATTATATACCATGACATAGTAAAATGGGGTCTCTTATATATTGCTGGAATATGGAGGGCCAACTATATAAGAAATTGTTCACATCACTGAAAACAACCAAAATGGTGGCTATTCTCCTACCAGGACACTCTACTAGAATCTACACAAACGCATGGTAAAATAAAGAAAGAGGATGAAAAAGTTCTACAGAATTCCACATCCCATGTATCAGTGACTTGCTTGTTAAAGTCTTATATCTCAAGAACCGTGGTTTGCTTTTTTGCATTCTTAACTATGCTCGAAACGTGCCCATGTTGGTTGGATGGTACTGGGAGTGTTAGCCCAGATATGGCAAGCTGTGTTTTCAATCCTACTCAAAAGACATTGACAGAGCCAAGTCATATTAACTAACACCACAATCCTATCCACATGCATTCAGAAGACAGATCAATGGAAGTTATTCCTAGGTAAGTGTAAGGTTATGCCTGCAGCCTACATCTACTCTACATTAATACAGATGGACAAGGAAGCCATTAAAACGGTACAGTGGGTAGCCGTGAGCAATCCTAAGGCTGGTTGAGAGGTTACAGTAGAAGAAACCCTCAGCTCATATGACAGCATAAACCCAAGAGACTGCCAACAGGGCAGCCACCACCACACTCAGGATCGCTCTGTCCAAAAACGGAATTGACAGAACAAGATGCCAATGTGTTTCCTGATCCAGAAAGTGGGTCTGTAATATATTCTCTTATTAAGAACTTTATCTTGGGCTTAAAGACCATTTATGTATTTGTTGGACAGAGGCTGCTGGACTTCCATAGATAAATACAGCAAGCCATATCCCACACTGGGCTTCACACATAATATTATAGCTGGTGTGGTGATTTGAATATCACATTAGACCAGCGACAGGCAACCTTTTTCAGACCTGGGCTGGTCTGCCGTCGCCCAGGTCTTGGCTGGGCCAAGGGGGGGGGGATGGCGGCGTGTGTGCGTGTACCCTCCGCCACCGTGCGCGACCCCCCCCGCACACACGGCTCCAGCCGCCACGGCGCATGTCACGGCCTCCATTTTGGAAGTCAAAATGGCGGACACAACGCGTTTGCGCATGCGCAGTACTCTTGCGCATGCGCAAATGCGTCGTGACCGCCATTTTGACTTCCAAAATGGCGATCGCCATGAGCGTGGCCGAAAACGCGCTCCGACGGCGGCGGCGACGGTGGCAACCTCCGGCCTGGGCAGGTAAGTCCGGGGCCCGGGGCCTTAACCGGCCCCCGGGCCATAGGTTGCCGGTCCCTGCATTAGACTATGGGTGATCCAGGTTCTATGAACCATAAACTTCCCAATGAACCATAAAATTTCCTGGACAACCATAAAACTTCCTGGATGATCTCAGGCCAGTTACTCTTCCTCCAGTCTCACGCAGCTATTGTGAGCAAAGAGTAGGGAATAGACAAGCCATGCACATTGTTACGGAGTGCACTGAACAAAACTTAGGCTATAAATATTTGTTGTTAGATGCCTTTGCCTGTTCATAGACTGAAAAAATGTATTTGGAAAAGTTTTGCCCTTGCCTTCCTCTGAGACTCAGAAAGCATGACTTGCCTAAGGTCACCGAGTAAACTTCCATGGCTGAGCAGGAATTCGAACCCTGGGGCTCATTCCCACTTACATTTAACCCAGTTTGCAACTTGCTTTCGCTCTGGGTTGGTGAATCGATTTCATGCATCATTCCCACTATGGAAGTGGGTCTTTTCTTTATTCACTTCTATTTTGGCACAATTGTCGTTCCCACTAGTTTGTGCCCCTTCAAAATGCATGTCAATCATCTACACATCATCGCTGATGCAACCAGCAACACATTCAAGAAAACATGGGAGGGAGTCATGGGTCCGTGGACAGAATTCTCCCCTGGGATGCATGCAGCCATGGGTGTCATGGAGGACTCTCCCTTGGGATGCAGTCATCCATGGGTGTAATGGAGGACTTTCCCCCAGGATGCATGCAATTTTTTAAAAATTGACAGTATATACGCTCCATTGTTTTGCAATTACTTGTCTCATTGAGCCGCAGTCGTTCCGCTCACTCGGCTCACCACCCACAAGTGATACGCCCATAGGTCACACCACAAAGAACAAAGGCAGCACTGAGAGGGAGGGGGAAAGTGGGGCTTCCCCAAAACCTGGTGAAGGATCTGCCAACCCTCGGCCACAGTAATCCCTCCCCTTCAGTTTGATGCGACTCAGGTCCGTCGTTCCCACTTGCTGAAGATGCTTGTTAATCGCTTCTTTTCCAAAGGACTGGCAAAAAACTAGTGTCGGAAAAGAGCGTGTTTTTTTCCCATTTGTCTCACTTCAAAGCGAGTCCAAATTATTGCAGTCACATCTGAAACCGTTTCAAATGGGGATGAGGCACATTTAAAGTGATCAGCAAATTGATGTAAATCATAGTGGGAATGAGCTTCTGGTCTCCCAACATCATAGTCCAACTATGAAATCACTACACCATGGGCTACAAATATAATAAACAACATTACAAGGTACTCTAATTGACAATGAAAAACACCCTATTAATATCTGGGGGCAGCATTGCCCTAACTTTCTTATCACAAGACTGCTGAAATAGTTTTCAGGATGCTGAGCTTCTGGGGTGTGGATGACACCAGGGGAAGGGGGAAGCATCCAAGTGGGGGCTGGAAGAGTCCTACAGAAGCATTTAGAAGTGTCCTTTAGACATTTCACCTAGATCAAGCCAGGATGACCACCACAAAGAAACAGAGGAAATAAATTATCAGATGCACACAAGAGGGTCAGCCTTGTACTCTCATGCTGGATCCAGTGTTCATGCAAATTGTCAGCCCAGTGACATCTGAAAAAGAAAAAACTATAATCTCTTTAAAGGTGGACAGGATTGAACCATGGTTCCCTTGAAGAAGAGCCATGTGGAATAGGGGACAGAGTGGGAATTGGGAGATTCAGGCTCAAGTAACTATTGGATCATGAATGTTAACTGGGTGGCCTTGGGCCACTCACATATGCTGTTTCTCCTTCAGCCTGGCCTACCTCACAAAGTTGCTGTGAGGATAAAGTGGAGAAGAACGGAGCCACATACTTCACCTTGAAGTCAGCAAATGAGAAACAGGATGTAATGATGGTGACCAGAAACGATCAATTATATTTTATACACACTGGTCCTCACTCACAGCAATGGATGGTGATGTTGACCAAGTAGCCTCAATTGTATTTTATACACACTAATCCTCATTTGTAGCAATGGATGGCAAAGGTGACCAATATTCAATTGTATTTTACACACACAGATCCTCATTCATAGCAATAGATCAGGGGTAGGCAACCTTTCCCCTTTAAGGGCCGAGGGACTTCAGCTCCCAGAAGCCTCAGCCATGTTGGCCAATAGTCCCATGTTGGCCAATAGCTCCTGGGATTCTGGGAGCTGAAGTCCCTCGGCCCTTAAAGGGGAAAGGTTGCCTACCCCTGCAATAGATGGTAATGGTGACCAATATTCAATTATATTTTATACACACGGATCCTCATTCATAGCAATGGATGGCAATGGTGATCAGGTACCATCAATTGTATTTTACACACATGGATCCTCATTCATAGCCATGAATGGTAATGGTGATCAATATTCAATTGTATTTTACACACACGGATCCTCATGCATAACAATGGATGGTGATGGGGACCAGGTACCATCAATTGTATCTTACATATGGGATTGCAGTGGCTCAAATCATTAAGACGCTGACTGTGTTGATTGCAAGATGGGCAGGTTGGCAGTTCGAGGCTGGTCCTTCATTCACAGCAATGGACAAAAATCTGTGAGTAAAGGTCTATCAGAGAGAGGTATGGCCTATAACACACTACCGTAATTGTTTAGGATGCTTTCTGCTACAGTCACCGAGTTATTCTGCAATCGTTAGTCCTAACAGAAAAGAATGAGAAAAGGAAACATCACTGGCCGCAGTTTATGTAGGCTACAGGGGTAGGCAACCTTTTTGAGCCGGGGGCCGGGTTGCTGTCCC
>JAIPUX010001232.1:67312826-67323768 GCA_020142125.1 Phrynosoma platyrhinos | reverse complement strand
TCAAGATGATCTGCTGTGCTGGATGGAATAATGTTAACTTGGAGTGACACTGAGATTAAGTGGAACTGACTAGATTTTGGCAGACATGGGTTAACTATTTTTATCATATTATACAGGAGAATATACAGGAGTTCCTCCATGAAAATAAGGAAGTTTCTTCATACGTAACTTAATTTTGCAAAATTGTTATCTTTCTGCACCCTTTTTCAACCAATGATTTATAAAAGTTAAAATAAACCTACATTGTTTCCAAGTCAATTTGGAATCATTTTTGCATGGGAGTGGCCACAGATGGAGAAAGCTTTAAGTAGGAAACAACAACAAAACAGGAAGCCTTAACAACAAATTTAGCCCAACATGCCACCAGCTTTCATGAAGGAGTTGCACAGATCTGACAGTTTGAATTTATGGCTATAAAAGACATGGCAATATCTGACAAAATGGTTCTACAAATACTTCAGCCTGCATTACTCAAGGTCAAGTTATATTACAAAGAAAATAAAAGCTTGGAGGTGGTGGTGGAAGGTAAGGTTCAGGGGCTCATCATTTTATACTGTTGTTAATTTCTGCAGTTTCCACACATCCAAGTAGAAATGAAGTTGAGTGGCTTCATGAAAAGGGGTGTGGGTGTGTGTGTGTTTGTGAATGTGCCCTTAAGTTGCCTGTGTGACTTATGGCAACCCCATGAACTTCATAGGGTTTTCTTAGGCAAGGAATCATCAGAAGTGGTTTTGCAAGTTCCTTCCTCTGAAATGCAGCTTACAACACCTGGTATTCATTGGCAGTCTCCCATCTAAGTACTAACCAGGGCTGACTGTGCTTAGTTTCCCAGATGAAACATTATCTGGTGCATATTTAGGCCACTTTGAAAAACAAAAACATATCTAGCTTTTTAAAACCCACCAGAAACATCCATATTTATTTTATTTCATTTATTTCAAGGATTTATACCTCAACTTTCTCCCACAATGGGATTCAAGGAGGGTCCCTCTGTATGTTTATCAAGTTTATCCATATATTCTGTCCCGCTATATGTTTATCTAGTTATCCCTCTATATGTTTATCAAGCTGTAGAACTTCCCATAACTCATTGCTATCTATGCTCTTTAAATATTAACAATACTGTATAAAAGCTACAGAACTCTATATTCTTCAGATGTGAGAAAGACTACAAAAATGTATCCTTTATCTTCCACAGCAATATTAGATACAACTGACAGCCATACAACACAAGCTGTAAAATGCCTTTGTAGTAGTTGTTTTTTTTTTAAAATACTACCAGTTCAAATGTATTTAGACACATAAAAATCTTAAGAGCCACCTTACCAGGCACTTCAGGAGGACTCTGCTTCTTTTCCAAATCTTTGTCTTCATTTTTCAATTCAGGATACTTGGTCACCTTTTCCTGCTTTTCGTTGATTGTATTTGTGCCACCAATGATGAAATGTTGCAAAACAGGCTTCTTTCGCAATGGAGGCTTTGTGGCACCCTGTTCAGGTTTGATTTTAAGGCCATCATTTAAAAAGCTATTGGTATTTACATCTGTTGTTTTCCTGACCTCTGTTTTCTCACTTTTTAGTGAAGAGACAGGCAGTACCTCTTTTTCTAAACGAAACTCAGCACTGTGTCTTTTAGTCTCCTTTGATTCCTGTGAGAAGTCATCTCTGTGTCTGAGTGATAAAGATGTGGATCTAAGTTTGACATGAAAGGGATTTTTGTCTTCACAACTTGATTGGCTAACATTTGATTGTGATGGAAGACCAGCAGAAGACTTATTCAAGACTGGTTTTGAACCCATAGACTGGGACTGCGAAGCAACCACTACTCTGTCTGTCACTGCATCAACCATTTCCAGTTCTGATTCAGACAGGGATGCCTGTTTCTTTGTGCATCCTTTTTTTTCTTGTAAACAGCTCACCTCCACAGCCACATTCTCATTACTTGAGGATTTCTTTGTTTTCATCCGCAAAGCCTGTGTGGCTAAGGGACTCTCATGTTCTAAAGTTTCTTTCATGTTCAAGCTGCTAGTCCTTGGCCTTCCCCGACCTGATGAGACAGAAAACTTTCTTAAACCATAGAGTTCACTGCCTTCTTTCTCCTCTTTCTCTCCCAAAACCAATCCACTAGTTATTGATGTGTAATGGGTTTCTTTACCAGATTCAAATTGCTCCTGAATTTGTTCCATTGTACCTGGAGTCAAGGAAGAAGGCTTGTCCATCTGTGATGATGAAACTGTACATGAAGTTTGAGAAACACTCTTGCTTTCATGGTAGGGTAAATATGTGGATTGGAAAGTATTTTTTGGTGAATGATTGATGGAATTAGTAAATGAAGGAGATATCTTTATGCTTCCCTTATTACAGATATCTTCCACAAGTGCTTTAGAATCTCTCAGTGCCATTTTTTCTGTTCCATCTAATGAAGGGATCACATCATTTTGGGCTGAGACATTCCTATCAGGCAGCATGTCAGTTTTTGACAATTTATCATAAATCTGTTTATTTTCTTGGTTTAAAATACTCTGTGACATGCCACTTACATCCCCAGATGACATTTCCAATTGTCCTGACTGCTCTTTTTCTTGGTTTGGAATAAGATACAGACCAGCTGTATCTTCTGTATCTTCTTTAGAGTGGGAAGGTAATGGCAATGGTACCATCTGCGGTAATTCCTGCATAATTTGGCAGTCCTCTGTATTATTTTCATAAAGAAGTAAGTCTAACTCAGCAGTGCATGGCAGCATGCAAACCTTTCCATCTTGCAGAGTCAATTTTTGATGAAGGCCTTTTGACATTTCATGTAGTTGGACATATGGTGTCTCAGATGGAGACTCTGCTAGTTCCTCTCTTTCATCGGTCAGTTCAGCTACCATCTCTTTCGCTTCACTTTCATCTTGCTCAAGAGTGCTGCTCAGGTCATTATGAGAAGTTGAAAGGTTCCTCTGCAAGAAAGGAAATATGTTTTTAAAATCTTTTCTCTAAATCACAGCATATGCCCAGTGCTAAAAAGGCAGAATCACCAAAGTAAATATTCTCTCATTCATAGGGTTACCATACGCTGATGTCAATTTGACAGCAAATAACTACAACAATTTTTTTAGGTTAATTGTCTCATGGGAGAGAAACATGTCCAATAATCAGCCTCCTGCTGGCTTTACATGTCTCATGGTAAGGCAGCCTGTGGTTTGTTTCGCTTTTCTCACTATAGACAGAACAGGGCAGCATGCACTAGTACACTGTTCTTCCATGGTAAGCAAGTGTTCCCATGGTTCACTTGCTTACAGTGATATGCAAAGTGAGCAAAATATGTGTTCAAACCACTTACCCTAGACCAGATTAAGGAGGCATATTTGTCTTCATTTTTATACTAACTTTCAGTGTTTCACATTTATAAATCATAAAAAGCAAATTAAATTATTATATATAACATAATATTGGAAATGACAAAGTATTAATTAGACTCAGAATTATTGATTAGACACAACAAGTAAGATAACTCTTTGGTGTGAATCCTAAAAATAATTTCCTGTGATGTAGTTTATTCCATGGCATCTTCAAAATAACGGGTCTAGCTTTTGTTGGCCAAAAGCATTGACTCTAGATTTTTTGTATTTTATCCTCTCACCATGTTTTAAGTAGCCGATTTTAAATTATTAAAAAAGTCCTGGGGGTGCAGTGGTTAAATGCCAGTACTGCAGCCACAAGGTTGTGAGTTCGATCCCAGGCAGGGGTCCATGGTTGGCTCAGCCTTCCATCCTTTGGTAAGTTGGTAAAATTAGTACCCAGCTTGTTGGGGGCAATTAGCTTACAGACTGTAAAACGCTTAGAGAGTGCTGAGTTCACTGATAAGCAGTATAGAAATATACATGCTATTGCAATTGCTACTATTGTTATCTAGCTTGGACTGAGATTTTGGGAACAGGAAAATGATGCACCCACAAGAAGATAAACACAGTTGGTTGAGACATAACACTAAATCATCGCTTAGTGTATAAGAACAAACTTAAAGGTGCCTTAGCTTCAGACATTCTTCCAACCTCCTCCTCTTCCAGCATTGGCATAATGAGTTCAGAAGTTTTTAATATCATTTAATAAAAATAATAATCACAGTTTGTCATGTTTTTAAAACCTGACAAACTATGGTTCATTTTAACTATGGGCCTTTACAGACTGCCAGAAATAGTGCAGCTTGAGGCCATTTTAACTGTCCTGGCTCAGTGCTAAGGAATCATGGGAACTGTAGTTTATTGTGGCACCAGAGCTCTCTGACAGAAAAGGCTCAATGTCCCAGAAAAAAATACAATTCCTATGATTCCCTAGCACTGAGCCAGGACAGTTAAAGTGGCCTCAAGCCGCACTATTTCTGGTAGTCTGTAAAGGCCCTATGTTTGCTGAAACAAGCCAACCTCAAACTATAGTTTAAGAAGCTGACTCATTTCAACAAACCAGTTAAGAAGAGGGGTGAGAAAATGCATCATCACTTACTTTAATGGTGGCAATATGCCCCCTCAAATCATAGAATCATAGAGTTGGAAGAGACCACAATGGCCATCCAGTCCAACCCCCTGCTATGCAGGAACTCCCAATCAAAGCAAAATCCTTCAAACTCACCCTGACAATTTTAATTTGACAGTTGAAACCATGCCCTCAAATGGTCTATCACTACTTAAAGTTTGCCTGTAACTCCTCAAATCCTTAAAAAACCTGGCCAAACAACAACAAGGAGACAAAAATGGAGAATGGAAGTAGGAAAACCAAGAGCAAGGAGAGTTGAAAGAAAATGAATAGAGCGAGTAGTTAGGTAGGTGTGCTGCCACAATCACAGTGGAATGAAATATCTTTCAGTAATCAGTTCAGGCACAACCGCAACTTTATGACCATTCCCCTTCCTATATTATTATTGTGATCACTGTCTATTTTGATTTTTCAGTTTTATCTTGTTTTCTGGGAAACCTAAGATGCTGCTCCGATTAAGCATGAGTGACAAAAAAGTAACAAAAATCTACTTTCTTCTTTCTATCTAAACAGCATGAGTCTAGAATGGAATTAAGCCAAAATTGGGAACAAAAAAAATATCTAGTTGAAAGTCCATCTCTCTCTCTCTCTTGTTGTCATTCTCATGCTCATTCTCATGCACACCAGGCACACTTTTTTGAGAAAGAGTAAATTACCGAAGGAGTTTTTCTTATTCTACTAGATCTCTGGTTCCTTGGTTTTACTAAAAGCTTGTGCTTAGCAGCTGAATTATCCAAGCAAGAAGAGAATTCAGGTGGAGTATCAAAATCAGCAGGAGGGGAGAAATTGCAGTCAGTTGTTCTCTGAGTTGTAATTTTAGCATTTGGCTGCTGGGGGATTAGCTGGTTTTCTGTAGAAGAGAATACTGAAGGACTTGATGTGACCTAAAGAAGAAGCCCAAAGAAGAAAAAGAAAGTGTCAAAACAAAAAAGTTTAAATTTTAAAACAAAATAAAGCATGGGCATTTCTAAAAAATATAAAAACCCTGTTTTATAAGCACCGGAATAGCCAAAATTCTCCATTTGTCACTGTTGCTTTACATTGTTTTTTCCTTTGTGAATGGGTTAATCTCTATGTTGGAAGAAGGCATGTACTTTGCAAGGATACTTGCTAATAAAAGTATCTATCCTTCAGGACCCATGTAAACACATCAGGTAGCAATTTGTGTGAACATGGATCAAAATAAACTTGTTTGCACAAGTAAACACAAGTTTTAAAATGATAGCGTACAGACCCTCCTGTATGATGAAATATTGCAAGAAAAAACAACAACAAAGTATTATTTTATTTTAAGCAAAATACGAAAAAAAGTTAACAGGGTTGTTAACACTGTAAAGTGCCCACATTTAACAGGTACAAGTCTAAATACCCTAAAGGCACCAGATCCTGTCTGAGCTTGAAAGCTAATCAGGGTTAGCCCTGATTAGTTATTGCATGGGAGATCACCAATGTATGCTATATTTCAGAGAAGGAGCTAACAAACCACCTCTGAGTATTCCTTGCCTAAGAAAACTATATGACAAATTCATGGGGTCACCATAAATCGACAGGCAACTCGAAGAATAATGAAGAATTTGCACATTTAGATTCTAAAATACTGAAGGCCAGGTGCTCTTGTGCTGAAGAAGTGGGTTTATGTCCATGAAAGCTCATGCTAAAATAAAACCAATTAGTCTTAAAATAAAAGTGCTGCCAAATTTCTTTTTTTTCCTCCCACTCGCTTCCTTTTTTTTCATTCCTGTTCTGACTCTTACTCACAGAGCTTCAGGGTGACTGCATCTCTGTCCTTTTAAAATTTCAGTTATTTAGTATTTCCACTCAACCCTTTGGTGTCAAGATAAAAACAAACAAAACGTTATTTTTCTTATCTGGGACAATGGTGCAATCAGTGAGATTTATTGAAAATGGTTAAACAGATAGTAATGACTTTGTTATGCTGAGTGCTTTGTAACTGTAAGAAACTGTTCTGTGTTGGTACAAAGAAGAGGGGAGAATCAATTACCACTGGGAATGAGATCCTCTCCCCCTTCTCTCTTTCTCACAGCTTTTCTAGGACTGGGCAGGTCCACTCTCATATGAGACAGATAATGAAGTTCATATGGAGCTGGCACTGCAGAACTGTTTGTGCACATGAGCTGGTGTCAGGCGTAGGGCTGGAAGGATGGACATTCCCCCCAAAATAATCTGTTGTTGCTAATGCTCAAAAATGCAGCAAGAGGATGGTGATGGGGTCCTGGTGGGACACTTTTGTCTCCCAGGGCACCCTCTCTCTCACCAGCCTCAACACCGCTGCTGTGGAGAACTTAGATACACACTTCAAGGGAAAATTCAGCATGCTGAAATACAGTTCTTTTAAGCGCCAAATGACTCCCTTGAGTTTCTGGGGCTATAAACAGAGACACTGAGTCTCTTTATTGTTCTCCTCTGAGGAAACTTTGAAGTAGGGAAAGTGAGAAACAGCATTCAACACACTGTGTGTGTGTGGAGGGGAAATAGCACACAGAAAATGTTAAAAGGATATACACATTTCAGCAAGCATACAACACTGTGCCATATGCTGTCTGGATGCGTTTTCTGTTTTATTATAGGAACAACTGAGGAGGCCAATCCTTGTTTTGTTTGTGAAATCGTAACAGCAACAATAAACAAAGAATCTATAGGGAAGACAATTGAGTGGGCAACACTAGTCCTTCAATAGGTGATGCACACAACACATTACAATTGATTCATACATCAATTGTATGTGCAGTCACTTAAGGCCTTTGCAGACTGCCAGAAATAGTGCAAATTGAGTCTACTTTAAGGGTTAGGGTTAGGGTTAAGGAATCATGGGAACTGTATTTTATTGTGGCACCAGAGCTCTCTGACAGAGAAGGCTCAATGTCTCAGGAAAAAAAACCAATTCCCATGATTCCCTAGCACTAACCCTAACCCTTAAAGTGGATTCAATTTGCACTATTTCTGGCAGTCTGCAAAGGCCCCTAGTTGTATGTACTGCTGATTGATGAAAGTAACCTATTCACTCCTATTCATGGCTCAAGTGCAAAGATGAACATTACTGTCTCAGCAACTCTGTTCATCCTGAGCTGGCTGACTAAAATTCAAACCTAAACCTCTCAGATGGAAAAACCAACTGTCTTCATTAGAAAAGCACTTTTAGTTTTGGTCCCTTATAAGGAATAATAGTAGGCAAGTTACCTGACAAAAGTTATTTATTAAAAGTACTTCTTTATCAGTCTTCCAGGGCGCCAAAGGCAACACACAACAGATACAAAAATTATTTTGAAAACAGAGTAAGAGACAATTTTGGAAACTAGTTTTATAAAGCCACACAACAATGTCAAACATTAATCCTGTAACTGGTTTTAAGGACCAAAGGCCATGTGGAGCAATGGAGTCTGAAGCTGGATTGTTTTCTTTACCTTGCATGGTTAGGTCACATGATATAGAATATAATGCTTGTGATTTTTCATGTAAAAGCAATGGAAAGGTATTTGAGAGTCTGAATTCCCCTAATTAATGCTATATTGGATGTATCTGTAACTGAAAATTAACACCTGACTAAATTCTGACCAAACCTCTCTTCTGCCTTTTTCTGAAGACTGAATTCAATAAAGTTTGACATAAAAAAAGCATGGTATTCTACGGTACATCAATGAACTTTCTTGTATCTGCACCATGATTAACTTTAAATTAATATCTCCTCACCAAGAAAGATTCAACCTCCCACCCCATCCCACCCCATCTGGACATTCAGGAATCCTGTAGCTGTTGGACTGTAACTGTTGTGTATTGTTTTCTTGCCATATAATATAGAAACGTGTTTAAAGTTACCTGTTCTTCTTCTTCGCTGCCTGTTCCAGCTAAACTCAAAGAGCTAAGATGCTTGTGAGAGTCAGAAAACTGTGGGGTGGAATGAGGAAAAGATTCAGTGACAGATGGAAAAATGAAATGAGATAACACACAAAGGTCACAGCAATACATAACACCAAACAGATTGCAGAAAATGTAGACTACAAGTTAGAAACTCCATGGTGTTCTATGAATTAGTAGGAATCCTAGAAATATAAAGATAGAAGATTTTTTCCTCCAAAGAAAGTTGTCTACACATCCACTACTAAGAAAGAGGAGATTACCAATGGACTGAGATCAGGTATAACTTCTTTTGTGATCCCTTTCGTAATTCTCTTGATATGGTACTGGTGAACTAGTTCAGTGCCCCAAGGTTGGGATAAACTGACAGTTGAAAAATATGCTACAAAAAAAATCTATCTCCAAATTATCTGAAATGTTTTCTAGACCTTTTCATCCCTACAATCACATCTACTTCTGTGCATTTTTCAAAATGATTTTGGCAATGCAGGCAGGCTCCCATGTGTTCTATTCACATTTTAAAATTAATTTTATGTCATTTACATTCTTATCTCTCTGTTCCTCCAAGGGCTCAAGGTAGCACACATTTCACTTCTCCTCCCCACTTCATCCTCAGAACATTGTGAGGTGAAGGAGAGAGTGGAACTGCCCCAGGATTATCTCAAGCTCCTGTCCAAAATTTAACCACTATACCATATTTAATTTTTCAACTTCATTATAAACTTGTGTCTTTCATTTGAATGGCCATTTACTGTGAGGTGTAGGCAGTTTCAATGGATAAACATAATAATACAAATTACTGCTTTCACTCTGTGTATTCACAATTACATTCTAAAGTGTCATGTCTTAACATAGTCTACCTTTGCTGTGCTGGAATTTAGGATTTCATGTAGCAAAGATGTTTCTGGTGGACTTCTAGGTAAGCCATCATCTTCTGAATTCATTCCAGCATCATCTATTCTCTTTGAAGGAATTCCAAATGGAGATGGGAGGCCTGCTTTCCAATTCTGTTGGAGTTTCAACTACAATGAGAAATTTCAATAATCTTACGGTACTTAATTATTTTTATATCCTTCTCAAAGAGTACAGGATAGCTAAAAACTAAAAACAATGTGCTCTTCCCATCTACAGTGATTCAGATCTGGGGCCTCTTGTGAATGGAGGAAAAAGCAGGAACTCAAGCCCAAATTAACCAATGGGTAGGTAGTAATGTGCATGTGCCCCACATAGTGCAGCTGTGTACATGTGCCACCATTAACTAATATGAGGCAGGGTTCATTTACAGGAGCTCTAATCCACAGATGGATATCTTGTCGATACAGCAGGCCCACTGTATATAAACAGCACTAGAATCATAATGCTAAGATCAGAGATAAAGAATAAGATTTAAAAAATTGTAACATAAATCTTGCACAAATTTGTTTTTAGCTGGTACATAAATGGTACCTTATTTTCTGGCGTATAAGACTACTTTTAAACCTGCAAAATCTGGGGTTAAAGTGGGGGGGTCGTCTTATACGCCAGGTATAAGGAGGTTCATGATAGGTTTGCCTTAGTGTCATCATCAGTTGGAAATGACTTGAAGGTGCACAACAACAACAACAACAGTTTTGGAAGTCATACTCTTCCCAAACTCTATATTTTAACTGGAAAAGTGGGGGGCCGTCTTATACGCCCAGTCGTCTTATACGCCGGAAAATACAGTACATAAATGATAACAGCAAATGGGACAGTTGGATTTCTATTGGAAGAGAGCTAGGACACTATCAGTGCAAAAGCTTTGCCACATGTGATTGCACTACAGGTCACATTAATCAAAAGTACCATTGGTAGAGCCTCCCCAGCCTTAAATGCTGAGTTGGTGGACACTGGGGAAGGCAATACCGTATATTTCACCTATAATGGTAGAGCTACATAAATAATATTTTATTTTTGTCCTCGTGAATCAGTAGCCAGGTACTTGCTTAAAGGAATAAGCCAAGATTTACCAGTAGCTTCCACAGTCACAATTCTCTCTCCTCCCCCAATTTTCTCACAGATGGGACAAACACAAAAGTAGGATATGGTGTTTTTTTCACCCTTTATGCAATATGATTTGATACAGTGCTTACTTATCTCTGTAACATACTTCTGTTAGTTGTTCTATTTCCAAAAAAATTCAAGAACAGAAATAACTGAACGTCGACCCCCAAACACGGGTTTGAGCACAGAATCATAGAGTTGGAAATAATCACAAGGTACATCCAGTCCAACCCCCTTCTGCCATGCAGGAAAACACTCAAAGCATCCTTGACAGATGGTCATCCAGCCTCTGTTTAAAATCCTCCAAAGAAGAAGACTCCATCACTCTCCAAGGGAGTGTGTTCCACTGTTGAACAGCTAGCTCTTACTGTCAGCAAGTTCCTCCTAATGTTTAGGTGGAATCTCTTTTCCTCTAGTTTGAATGACATACAAAGAACTAAAACATCTGCTACAATTTGCCAGTTTACACCCTATGTCTGAAATATGAATGTTCAGCTCCTTTAATGTACTCCACTAAAGGTTACACTTATGAG
>JAIPUX010001232.1:67301769-67312726 GCA_020142125.1 Phrynosoma platyrhinos | reverse complement strand
AACTGTGCCAAGAATGTGAGGGACTGTCGAAGAATGGCTACCCAACAATAACAGCATCCTCACAGAGTCAATTGTTGGAACACCTTATTTTTTATTATTTTTTAGAAAGTAATCACTTTTGAATGCCAAGTTGCACAAAGGCATACAGATGCAATAAACAAACCAAAAGGTATGGTCCAGAATCTTTCGTGTTACCACCACAAAGGTTATACTGGAAAATAGCTCTAGGTTCAATCAGCACAGCAAATGCCCAAAAAGCAATGGCCAAACCAACACTTGCAAAGCAAACAATGCTTGCAGTTGCTCCAGCAAAAACAACTCTACTGACCCAGAGAAAATTCTCCCCTCTACTAAGCTGCATTGCTTCTTCCCACAGTCCACAGCTTGGAAAAATTACTTTTGGGGACTATGGGCCTTTACAGACTGCCAGAAATAATGCAGCCTGAGGCCACTTTAACTTTCCTTGCAATGCTGGGAAAGTGCACATAAATTTTATGAAAGATGGCAGCATGCCCAGAAAACTGTTTAATTTTCCACAAAGTATACAGTTTTTGGAACAGAAACTGAAAACTGTGCACCTTTTCTTGTAAAATGGACTGTACAATATTTCATCTGGCAAAGGCTTCAGTTTTAGTCAGCCTGAGTTTCTTTACCTGCTGCATAACATTTGAGTTGTGCAACATTCAATCTGGCAAGAACTGCACCTTCAGATAGCCCAGGTTTCTTTTCCTGCCATGTAACATTTGGTTTGTGCAACCACAATGTCAACTGCAGCCACAGTATCAAACTCTTCACTCCGCTTTTTGCATCTTCCCCAAGTATAAACATAAGACATATCCAAGGGTAGCCATGTTGAGCATGTAGCAAAGTACAATAACACCCAAAATCCACAAAACAATGATACTTTTATACAGGAGGGGAAAAATTAAAACAATGTTAGTCCCAAGCCTGGATTTTGTCAAGATATGGCTGTTCTCAATTCAAATGGTTCTGGAGGGTAATTCATGCAGGTGGACTCATCCTCCTTCTGGCCAAGTGAATACTCCAGGAAATAATTTTTAAGTTCCATTCTCAATATAAAAGGAGATGCTCCTCTTGAGATCTAAGTTGCCCTCCATCCTTTGTGAAGCCATAGGATCCATTGTTAGGATTGTTTTCAGATCTCTCTGCCTAATAAAGGAGTCTGTGGTTGCACACAGAATGGGGGAAAACTTGGACCTCAAGAGGAGTATCTCTTTGCAAACAAAATTTAAAAATTCTTTATTTCCTGGAGTACCCACATGTCCAGAAAAAGAAGGGGCCCACCTGAATGAATTTCCCTCCAGAACCATCTCAACTGAGAACAGTCACATCTGGACAAAATGAAGACTTGGGACTAAAATCGTCTTAATTTTTATTTTCCTGTGTGATTTTTAAATCTTTGCCTGATGAAAAAGCCAGTGAAGTTTTGAAAGCTTGCAACATATATTTTTTGCATTTGGTTGGCCCAATAAAGGCATAATTGTTTTGTGGATTTTGGATGTTATTGTACCTATAAACATAAAAGGTTTTACCCCTTTAAAATGCTACAGTTATCTACTCATAGTGAAAAAACAGTGAGCACAGCTTTTTATAGCAAAGCTACATATCCTATTTCCCAGCATATAAGAAATAGGGTCTCAAAAATTGGGGGGTCATCTTATATGCCAGGTAGAGGAAGAGGAGGACGAGGGGAGAAAGAGAAAGCAGCTAGGGAGAGGAGGAGGACGAGGGGAGGAGAAAGAAGCCAGTTCTACAGTATGGATGCAGCCTGAATCTGCACTGCAGAAATAATGCAGTTTGACACCGCTTTAACTGCCATGGCTCCATCCTATGGACTCTTAGGATCTGCAGTTTGCTTTGTGGTACCAGAGCTCTCTGACAGAAAAGGCTAAACATCTCACAAAACTGCAAATCCCAGAATTCTATAGCTTTGAGCCAGGGCAGTTAAAGCGGTTCAAATTGCTTCAATAAATTTCTGCAATGGAGACGCAGACAAAGTTGATGTGTTGCTTGGGCATGGCTTCTTTAACAAATAATTCTGCACAATGAGAGAGAGTGAGAGTGTGTACCTTTGAAGATTTATCTAAAGAAGAACCAAGGTCCTTAACTTGGAGGTTATATGTGTATGTTGTGTGCCTTCAAATTGTTTCTGACTTATGGTGATCATGGGGTTTTCTTGGCAAGACTGGTTCAGAGGAGGTTTGCCATTACCTTCCCCTGAGGCTGAGAGTGTGTTACTTGTCCAGGTTCACCCAGTGGGTTTCATGGCAGAGTGGGGAATCAAACCCAGGTCTCCAGGGTGGAAGTCCAACACTCAAACCACTACACCATGCTGGCTCCTATTCCCATGTACTACCTATGAAACAATTGCAGACTTTTTTGTTGTTCTTGTGTGTCTTCAAGTCCTTTCTGACTTATGGCAACCCTAAGGCAACCTTATCATGGGGTTTTCTTGGCATGTTTCTTCAAATGGGGTTGTCATTACTATCCTTTGAGGCTGAGAGTGTGTGACATGCCAAGGGTCACTTACTTAGCCGCAAACTGTACAGACCCCAGAATGCATCACCTAGTATATTGGCAGTCCTTCCCCCCAACACTTTCTCATTTCCCTCCAACCACCTCGTAGCTGGGAGATGGAAATAATTTTTAAAGCAGCATTTAAATCTGGACAATTTTTTAAAAAGTAAGGTCCAAAACACATTGCAGAAATAAATGCTAGGGAACATGGGGGCTGTAGTTTGTTGTGCTTATAAGTGACAGTTTTCCTGCTAAGTACCTGCATGTCATAAGCATTTGAATTAAAATTACCGTATTAAAATAAAATTTAATGTTTTTTAAATGTTTATTTGGTGTGTGTTCGAAGAGGGGTAGTCTTATACGGCAAGTATATCCCAAACTCTATAGTTTAACTGGAAAAGTTGGGAGTTGTCTTATATGCCCAGTCGTCTTATGTGCTGGAAAATATGGTAGTTTCTCAGAATCCTGCACAGTTTTTTAAAATTTTGCAGCTTATGTTGTGCTGGGAACAAAATAAACAAACAAATGAAAAGTTTCCTGCAACTTTTGGGAACTTTCAACATGCCATTTTCATTCCTGTGCAAGTTTCTGGAAGGATCGTGAACTTCTAATTTGACCCCAACTGGAAAATTGTTAAATTCACATTTCATTCCTAGCACTGGTTGCTTAGACTGTACTTCTGAGCAAAGACCTTGCAATGTTGCCTAGCTCGGCCTTGATCTTCATGTCATTGCTAAGGGCATATTTACATTAGTTTTCTCAAAATGAAATACATTTCATAATTAAGTTGCAACTGAAAAGAATGCAAAGGAAACACAAATGGGAACAATGACATTCTTCTCAACTGAAAAACGTAAGTGAAAAGGAAAAAGAAGTAGTAATAGTGGTGGTGGTGTAAGTTCAGTGTTACTCAAGTGTAATGTATAAATAGAAGCTTCTACCAGGAATACATGAGACCATCCTGAAGTGCTTGTTCTCTTTTAGGAAAGGCTGTTGCTTCAATGCCTGGTTCTACTTTTGCTTCCAATTTCACTTTGGTGTAAATAAAAGATGTCCTAGGATTGAAAAAGCTCCCTAAACCAGGGATGGGGAAACCGTGAACCTCCAGAAGTTGAAGAACTAATATTCCCATGATCATAGTTTTTAGTGGGTTTTTCGGGCTGTGTGGCCATGTTCTGGAATAGATTCTTCCTTACGTTTTGCCAGCATTTGAGATGCTGGCAAAATGTCAGAAAGAAACTCTTCTCGAACATGGCCACACAGTCCGAAAAACCCACAAAAAACTATGGATGCCAGCCATGAAAGCTTTCAACTTCACATTCCCATGATCCCTTGGCAGTACCTAAGATGCACTGGGCAGATTGCACTGTCCCAGTCTTGCTTACTTCATCAAAACTTTTCTGTTTCCAGAATCCTGGTTCCCCTTAAAATCCCCCTACCAACGATTCAAATTTCATCTTCATTATGAATGTGGCTTTAGCTGATACGAGGGAGATAACTTTAATTGCAGCAGAATTGTGCTTTCTAGAAATGCTGTTGGATTTTTACAAAAACTGGGAAGGAAATTACAAGCACAAAAGGAAAAAAAATGAAGCGCTGATGTTTGTGAATAACTACAGCACACTTGTGGCAAAGTTTGTGAGGGGTGATTTACACTGTGGTTTGGCACTCTCTAGTGGCAGCACTGTATAATGCAGTCTGCACTATCATTGCAAGGGCTGCATCCGCACTACAGAAATAATACCAGTTGGACTCCACATTAACTGTCATGGCTCCATCTTATGGAATTCTGGGAATTGGGGTTTCTTGTAGCACCAGAGCTCTTTGACACAGAAGGCTAGAGATCTCACGAAACTACAATTCTAAGAATTCCACAGAACTGAGCCATGGCAGTTAAAGTGGTGTCAAAATGGATTATTTCTGTAGTGCAGATGCAGCCAAAGAATACCTTCTTGGGCCCTTACAAAATGCAAGGCTGCAGTACCTGCACAGAAGCCACATGCCCTGCACACACACCCTATATAAACATACTTGAAAACATGCATTTTTATCTTTTAATTGCATTTTGTCTTTTTAAAGTGTAGTTTTAAATCCTTTTCACATTGAGAATAGGCAAATTCCATTTCAGTGCTTCCTTTTGGGTTTTTTTTAAAGCTGTATTGTTCTTTTTTAAATTGTAAACTTCCTTGAGTCCCAATTTTGGGAGAAAGAAAAACAGATCATCATCATCATTATCATCCATAAATTGAATTTCTTGGCTTGTCCATCCACTATTACTACTTTGACCACTTAAAACCCATTCATGAGGATTAAAGGAAGCTTTTCAATTGCATGTGATAAGGTAATGTGGATCTTCCTTTCACAAGCAAAGGTAACATTTCTGTTTGCGCTATGTATTTCTGAGACCAAGGCTTTACATCTATCATACATACTCAACTATAAGCTGACCTCATGTATAAGTTGAGGGCAGGTTTTGGGGCCAAAATTATGACTTTTGATATGACCCATGGATAAGTCGAGGTTAAAACTTGGGAGCATGTAACAAATAATCTAAAGAATGAAGCAAAGGAAAATGATGCTAAAGAACTTACAAAATTCCATCAGATATATATATAACTGTTTGCGTTCATACTAAAGGTTGGATGGATAAGAAAATAGAGGGTTGGGGTAAGTGTTTCCAGGACATATTACACTCTTGCCCTTCACCAAGGGATGGTTCCTTTTTAAAAAAATAATAAGAGTTACAGTACAGTACTTACCCATGGATAAATTGTCTCAGGGTTTTTTGGGATACATTTTTGACTAAAATTTCTAGACTTATACATTAATATATACAGTATTACCTTTACATGACAGAAATTTACTTCCAGGCAGCCTTTCTTACATTCTCACAGCAATAAATTGCTCAAATATATGACTAAAGATCTTTTGGGAAAGTAAACCAGAAGAAAGGACATAGCTTTTTTTTAAAAAAGAAAATTCTTTTGATTTTTTGAAACAAGCAAAGGTAGTTTCAAGACTTACTCAAGTTCTTCTTCAGAATCGAATTCTATATGCATGGGCTGTGATGCTGTGACATCACTTGCAGACTGGCATGGTTTCAAGCTACCACTTTCTGAAGTTGATAATGTCTCTTTTCTTTTCCTCTTCCCAAAGAACTTTTTGAAAGATTTAAATTTAGACTTCTTCTTTCCTAAGTGAATAAATATAAAGGAAAGAGCATTGTTTTTCACAGAGGGATACACAGACACATTTGGCTATCTACTCTCCCCCTTCTCTTTTCACAAACACACACATATACACACAGCAAAAGGGGCAATTTCTCCAAATGGCAGAGCATGGGAAAGTTATTTTTAAACTACAGTTCCCATAATCTGCCAGACAACATGGGAAATAAATGTTCCATATTGACTGGAATCAAACTATAAAATATTCAGATGCAGATTTCTACTTGTCAAAGTTTGGACATTGATAAATTTGCACCTGTGCACTAAATGCTTCTTTTATTCCTACAATTCTGTAATGCTACAAAAATAACAAAATTTTCTAATTCTTAAAATAACTAGTTCCACAAGTCTTGCTTTTATCAAAAACTGCAACTCACACAGACAGAAAGAAACATTTGAAAACATGAAGCAGAAATAAAAAGAAACCAAGCCAATTTATTGGGAGTGGAACAAATCTGATAATGCTAATGCATATCTAAACCTATATATATATAATTGTGGTTTTAAATACACATCTGGGGAAAATTGTTGCTGTAGCTAAACTTCATCACTATTGTTAGAATTACACCTACTAAAAATATGTCTTTATCATAATTACACTCATCCCTCCACATTTGTGGCTTTGACTTTTGTGGATTTGATTATTCACAGATTTTATTAATATGTTCTCTCTAGGAATATTTAGGTCTTCAAAAGTTGCACTGAAGGACCCAGAGATTCCTAGAGAGAACACTCCACTAGGCATTTGTAGTTTTTCCAGTCAATGTTTAGCAGATGTCAATGTTTAGCAGATGTTGACTATAGAGTTGCACTGGAGGACCTAGAGATTCCTAGAGAGGTGTTCTTTCAGGTAAAAACATAGCGGTTTTGTTATTTGCAGTTTTTCCACATTCACGGACATCCTGTGTCCCTAACCCCAGTGAATCTGGGGGGGATGAGTGTAATTCTTTTCAGCAGAGACATCTGAATGTGCCATATTTATTTAAGCATAAGAAGGAACAGAGACAGGAAACTACTAAATTAAAATGCAGTAGTCTCTTTTTTACCTGAATTTTCCTCACCAAGTCCTTCAGGCTCCTGTAATTTGGTATCCATTGTCCTTGCAGAATTCATACAGTAGTCACTAATATGGAAAATGAAAACTTTTTAAGTGAAAGTAAAGCATCACCAGTATACTTCTATGGCCTCACTATTATAACTAAATCCTTATTTCAAGATGTATAAAGCTTGAAGTAGCTCAGACTCAATGGGATTAATGTAGGATGAACAGCACCACAAAGAGAATGAAGTTAAGATTATGCAACATCAATAAAATCAATGCTCACTATTCAGAATAAAGTTGGTAGGATCAAGGATCTGTCTTTTGTGGATGGAAAGTCTCTGCTTACAGTAGTTCTGATTTTTGCATCCAACCAGTGTTCATTGTATTCAGCAAGGTCCCTGTCCCACTTTGTAGTATCTGCAATCTGGAATGCATGAATATATATGGAATATACCCAGTGGGAAAATCTCCTTCTGCCAGCCCAGTTCCGTACCCCTAAAATCCAAGCCAGTGTATTTAAACCCATGGATTTTGGCAAGGAAAAGAATGTTTACATTTGGCTATAATGCATAGCCACTGAAAATTAGATTGCTTTCTTCAATCAGCAAAACCCAATGCTAGTAAATTTAGTTTCCCAGACATTTTTGGGAAGTATTGTGGGAGAGAAGGTAATTACTATATCTGCAACACAAACAATTTCAGAAATTTTAAAAGTTGATCAGTATTTTGGGTAAGGCACAAACAATCGCCTTATTTAGAGACAGAACCTGTTAATGAAGAGTGGTCTAGCCATATTTTGTTGATGCAAAGTCCCAGATTCTTTGAAACTACTGAGCTTGAAATATCAGTGATGGGATGGCAGGAGTTTACCACAATTTGTAGAACTGCTCTTGAATCTGCTTATGTTTAGGAAGTAGACTCTTTATGGCAATAGTAGATATCCTGCTCACAATTTTTTCAGGAAAGTGCCCTATGATTTCCCTTGCAGTTTGTTCTCTCTGCATTGATATTCTTTGTTGTTAATTGCCATCATAAATGATGGGGAGGAGTTGGGACTAATTAAATCATATTTTTCCTTTCCTTTCTCCGGTAAGTGACTTTTGGTTCTGTTTGGAATGGGTAAAACAAGTGATATAAAGAGGGACTTGCAGTCCTTAATGATTAAGAACACATCTACACTGTAGAAATAATGCAGTTTGACAACAGTTTTAATTGCCATGGCCTCATCCTACCAAATCCTAAAATTTGTAGTTTTGTGAGGCACTGGGATGCTTTGATAGAGAAGGCTAAAGACCTTGTAAAACTACAAATCCCAGGATTCCAAAGGATAGAGCTACAGCACTTAAAGTACAGTGCAGATGCATTCCTAATTAGTACAAGGGAACACAGATATAATACTATAGTGGGGTGAAAACCCTAGAGGAACAGTGCACATGAAGAATTAGGATGGCATGTGCAAATAGTCTCAATATGCTAACTGTCTAGGTTTATTATGCTACCTTTCTTGGGCTTCATCCACACTGTAGAAATAATGCAGTTTGACACCACTTTAATTGCCATGGCTCAGTGCTATGGAATTCTGGGAATTGTAGTTTTGTAAGACATTTTAGCCTTCTCTGCTACAACAAACTACAAATCTCAGAATTCCATAGCATTGAGCCATGACAATTAAAGCAGTGTCAAACTGCATTATTTCTGCTGTGCAGATGCAGCCTTGGTTTAATTCTTCCAGAACCCGCTGCAGCTTCAGCTGATGCTAAGTGTTAAATTTATATAATCTTGGCATCTGACTATGCTTATCATCAACCTGTGCTCAGCAGAGCTTTGGAATGAAGGGAGGAATTTGTACCAACCACCTGTCCCTAACCTGCTAGACACAAATATAGATAACCAGCAATCAGGATAAGCATTATTAGTTGGTTGTAGACATACGTATAAGGCAGTGCAAGTAAGACAGTGCAAAAGTACACATAGTTCTGAGGAATTTCTGTCCATAAAAAACTCAAGTTGCCATAAGAGAGTTCAGTGTACATCAGAAGAGCTGGCAAAGCTGTGTATCACTGGCCTGGAGTATCTCTACTGTTGTTTCTCTGGACTCCCGTTTTCCTAGTTGGACATGTGAGTTGCTCTGTAGGGTTTGCTTTGTGTAGAAACTTTAACATTTGCAAGTTTTGTCTGCTGTCTAATAAATCTGTCATTCCTTTCACCCGCTGCTGAGTTTATTGCCTCCACAAAAGAACCTGTCTTACTTGGTACTACATATATATCATGGTTTCAGCAAAGCATCTGACATGTTTTCTCATGATATCTTGCTTTAACTGGAATCCACTCTGGTTTTTGCTTAGCTTTAAAGCAGCTTTTCAAGGTGATGAACCTATTTAAGATTAGGGTTTAGCACCATGGAAAGCTCTGTTCAGACCTGGATTAAAATCTAGATTAAACATGGAGTGGATTAGGGGGGTTGCAGACTGCCAGAAATAGTGCAAATTGAGTCCACTTTTAGGGTTAGGGAATCATGGGAACTGTATTTTATTGTGGCACAAGAGCTCTCTGACAGAGAAGGCTCAATGTCTCAGAAAAAAAAAACAATTCCCATGATTCCCTAGCACTAACCCTAACCCTAAAAGTGGACTCAATTTGCACTATTTCTGGCAGTCTGCAACCCCCCTTAGTTACTCTTCCTACATGAGACCCATCAGCCCTCACTGTCCAGCAGAATGCAAGGTGTTCATCTTGGTGAATATAAAATAGTGTAGGGTAAATGTACAGTGAGCCCTCCACCTCCACTGGGGTTAGGGGCACAAGACCCCCATGACAGTGGAAAAACTGCAAATGAAAAAAAAAAATCCCTATTTGTTTACCTGAGAGATCACAGCACATTTCTATGGTCAATATTTGCCAAAAGTTGACCACAGAAGTATGCTGGAGGAGTGACAAATGTCTAGAGAAGTGTTTTCTCTCTGAATCTCTAGGTCCTCCAGTGCAACATCTGGCAAAATGTGGCCAGAGAGTTGCACTGGAGGACCTAGAGATTCATGGAGAAAACATATTAATCAAATATGTGAATAATAAAATCCACAAAAGTCAAAGCTGCAGATGTCAAGGCCCATCTGTACTAACAAACAAATTCTCATGTGAAGTCGTAGGCTTTCATGGCCAGCATCCATAGTTTTTTGTGGGTTTTTCGGGCTGTGTGGCCATGTTCTAGAAGAGTTTCTTTCTGACGTTTCGCCAGCATCTGTGGCTGGCATCTTCAGAGAAAAAAACAAATTCTCACTTTGCACTTTCTTGTAACCTTAAAAAACTAATAATAAGAATAATAAGCATTTGTGTAAAACACTGCAAGTGTTCAAAGCTGTCACTCTCATACATTATATAAATGGCTTTTAAACAGCCCAAAAGGCATATCAATATTGCTCACTGGGGCCTGAAGTTAGGGAACAATGGCTTGCCTAAGGCACCTGGAGAGTTTGTGGCTGCTACCAGACTGCAGAATTAATCCAGTTTGACACTGCTTCAACTGCCATGGCTCCATCCTATGGATTTGTATTTTGTGGTGGCACCAAAACTCTCTAACAGAGAAGGCTAAATATCTCACAAAACTACAAATCCCAGGATTATATAGCATTGAGCAATGGCAGTTAAAGCAGTATCAAACTGCATTAATTCTGCTGTGTAGATGCTTCCCTAGCCTTCCCAAGATCCTCAGTATTGAGCTTATATGATTCTGTGTGAACAATAACATTATTTTTGCCATGGGATTTACAGGAACTTTGAGATTAACTGTGTGAAAGACATTGTAGCATGACCTTTCTTGGCTTGGTCTACTTTCTCAGATGCAAGTACGAAAGCTGATGCTAGAACCTCTTTCACACAGTTAATCTCAAAAGTGCTGCAAGATCCCTTTGCATACTCATATTTCAGATTAACACAGCTATGTCTCTGAATTATTTTGCCATGGTTGGGTGAGAAGAGCTTAGGCACATCTTTTGTTTGGTGTCTGCCTCTCACAGTGATACTTATTTCTGGAAATTCACCAAAAGTTTGACCTTCTTGTGTAAGCAAGACTATCAGTTTTGGATAACATTCAGAGCTAGGATTACACCAGCAGGGAACAATAGATATTTTAACATTATAAAAATTGTATTCT
>JAIPUX010001232.1:67273617-67286355 GCA_020142125.1 Phrynosoma platyrhinos | reverse complement strand
GGATGCGTGCATTTTAATCATTATCGGGATGGAGGCGCATTTGGTCCCGTCGTGTGAAAACCATTCGCGCATTGCGCGCAAGTGAGGATTAATCTCGGATTCAGCATGGGATAACAGTGTTTTTTGTGTGAAAACCATTTGTGTAATTGTGAGTTAATAATAGGTTCTTAATAATAATAATAATAATAATAATAATAATAATAATAATTATATCCCGCCCCTCTGCCAGGCAATTGGGGTGGTGTACAACATTTTAAAACATGAGAACAAATAAAATCAATTCAAATCCCATCTTACCAATGTTCTTACCATTTTAAACTTCCAATTTTCCCCATATGATAAATTCATTAGCTTTTGACTATTAAAGTTATTACAGGTCAAAGAACTTAAAATGTCAGACTTTGCCAAGGTCATAAGCAGCCAGTTCTAGCAACTGCCCAAGTAATATACTAAGCGGACTATATTATCCTTACACTTCAACAGAGGAAAGTACAGCTTCAAATTTGGAAAGGATCCAAATTCTGAACAAATGAAAACTAAATTATTTATAACAAGTCAAAAAGCAATACTGATCAATATGAACACTTCAAGGACTTAAAATACCTTTTTATTTATATATTGAACTGGGAAAGAACAACAACACATATTGACAACTATAGCTATGACATGATATCACTCATTCATACTGGAGCATAAACAATGAAGAATTCCATGGCATCTTAAAGACTAATAACTCTTTCTTGTTTTTGCTTTTTTAGACTAGCAGGACTACACCTTTGGAAAATAACAGAGGATCCCTAATAAATTATTCAGAAATCTCCTTGGTGTTTGGACCCAGACTGAACCATCTAAAGCCGCGATTCCCAAGAGGTGAAATGTAACCAAGCAACATTGCCATTTTTACTCCAGTGTATTGTTATTCTAACTTCTGTACTTCTATTTTAGAAAGAAATAATGGTCTCTCAATTGCCACAAGAATAGCATTGAATATCTGCCAAGGTCATGAGCAGTCTAATTAAAAGATTCAGTCGTTCTCATGGCTGAACATGGCAAATTATAAACTGAAATTTAATTGATTTTGTTTCTTTTCTTATAAATTATAACACTAGGATGCCTCATAAAAACAAACAGAAATTTGGTTTTTTAACAGATAGATATTCTTTACAGGTGAAGTAACTGCAATTTGCACAATGCAAGTAGTTCAGAGTAATTAATTATTCACCGTGACAACAAGACACATATGAGCTACTTGATAACTAGATGATTACTAGACGTTATGGGGAAAGTGTCATTCATGCTTTCCCACGCATTCTGACAAAAATAATTCACTATCCCAAATCAAAATTTAAAATTATTTTTATATCCCAGTTTTTACTTCAAAATATATGCAAGGCAACATATACAGTTGTCCCTCCCAATTCGCGGGGGATCCATTCTGGACACACACACCCACGAATCGGGAAAATCACAAATATTCAAAGCCCATTGGTTATAATGGGTGTGCACCCCATTTTGTCCCTCCCTGCTTGCCATCCGCAATGGACTGCAGGCGCCAAGTACGCAAACAGGGAGGGATGAGTGTAATGATAAATAAAATACACAGTCTTAATCACAAATTATAAAGGAAAGTAGACAATTTAAAAATAAAGTAACGTTGGAAGAAATGCTAGTACAGAGTTTGTATCATTTCCATGGAAGCATATGGTATTTGTGGCAATGCATTTTTCTTCTGCTCTAAATCCTTCATTATTAACAGAGATTAATAATGATTCTTTGAGCATAAAAGCAACACAGTTACTTTCATAAATCTGGACACTATTCCAAGATAATATTAAAAGGATGGAAAAACAGAAATATATTTAAACTGAGGCTGCCCAATTCTATGTGTACTTATGCAACACTACATCCAAAAGAGAGACAGTGTGGTATAGTGGTTTAAACATTGGACTAGGACTCTGGAGACTAGAGTTCAAATCCCTGACCAGCCATGGAAACCCATGGGCTGACCTTGGGCAAGTCACATTCTCTCAACCTCACATGAGAGCAAGGTAAACTCATTCTGAACAAATCTTGCCAAGAAAACTCTATGATAGGTTCATCTTAGAGTTACCATTAATCAGAAGTAGCTTGAAGGCACACAACCGCCACAACAACAACCAGGTGAACTCAGTGTGGTTATAAATCTGGAGTAACCATGCATTGCACTGTACTATAAGCAAGAAAATAAGGAGAATTGCATTTTCTGTTTTTGGTTTTTTTACTGCTTTAACGGAGAACAAAAGTTCATGGCTTTTACTGGCCAATATCCCATATTATGTCAGGGTACCTCTATGACCACAATGAGGTTTTCTCCTTCTCTCTTCTCTGCTGCATCCCTCAGTGCCACTTGAAACTGCTCCATCATATTTTGATGGCTTCCCTGCTCATCATATTTTGAAAAAAAAATGCAGGAAGCTGTGGGCAAAGGTAGGCCTAGTTCCTCTGACAAAACTACTTCTGTCAGCAGGAGGACACTGTTGTATCCCCAACAAGGCAATAAGACAAGCAGCAAATATTTAACATTACAAGAAAAGAGAGAGCAGCCTCCTAACAGTGTTCACAGTAATCAGCTCCAGTCAGCAGCCTTGCTACAACATTTTGTACTCACTGCAGCTTCCAAACAGTTTCCAAAGGCAACCCCACAGTGTGTGTTATGGTGATTCAAATGGTATGTAACTAATGTACTTGCTACTGTGGTCAGTTCAACACAAGCACCAGCTTTAACTGTACAGATGCACTCCTAGCCACTGTCAAGACTTGAGATTCCAGGAGGAGTGTAACTCCATCCAGCACAGAGTGTACCCATATTCCTTGATGTGCCTTTCAAACTGACCAGAAGCACTTCTGCTTTATTTGAATTAAACTTCAATTTGTTTGCCGTCATCCAGTCCATTACTAACAGAAGACACCGGGCCTTCGCAGACTGCCAGAAATAGTGCAATTTTAATTGAGGCACTGCCCTGGCTCAGTGCTAGGGAGTCATGGGAATTGTATTTTTTTCTGGGACATTGAGCCTTCTCTGTCAGACAGCTCTGGTGCCATAATAAATTACAGTTCCCATGATTCCCTAGCACTGAGCCAGGGCAGTGCCTCAATTTAATGTGCACTATTTCTGGCAGTCTGCAAAGGCCCTCAGATAGCTTCTTTGAAGTTCAATGGAAAGGATAAGTAGAGGTGGATGCAATCAATGTATTGGTGACATCCAAACTCAAAACTCCAAATAAACTCTTCCAGTGTTTTCAGAAGCTAAATAGTATAGGGGACAAAGCCTAGCTCTTGGGGATCCCACACGCCAATGGCTATGGGGTCAAACTGGAATTGACTAGTACCACCCTCTGAGTTCACCCCTCCATAAACAACTGTGAAACTGTGCCCCAAGTCCCATCCAAGACATGTGACTCAGAAGGATACCATGGCTGATGGTACTGAGAACTGCCATGAGGTCCACCAGAACCAACAGGGACACACTGGAGGTCATTCATCAAGGTGACTAAAGCTGTCTCCACCCCATAACCAGGCTGGAAACCAATTTGAAATGGATCTAAATCATCTATTTCATCCAGGAACCCCTGGAACTGGGAGGTCACCATGCACTCTAGATTAACCTTGTCCAAGAACGGTATATTGGTAACTGGATGGTAGCCATCTTGTGGGGTCAGATTCAAGAAGGATTTTTTTTCAGCAGACACCTCACCACAGCCTCTTTGTAATAACTAATAGCTCACCATTTCCTGTCCTTTTATGACACCCAAAATCATCTGCCTGAAGCAACTACCTAATGACAAGGGAAGCCATCCTTTTTAAATGTCTCCCTCCTCACCAATTTTCAGAATTGGATTACCATGTGGCATTACAAAAGATAGCTGTTTGAAAAATACCAACATAATACCTGTTGGAATTCATACAATCGCTTTGTAGTTCTTTGGATCTTAATCTGCATTCATAGAAGCATAGGACCTTGTCACACGGGGTCTAAAGCAGACCTAATCCAAAGGGTATCCGTAGCTAATACATATTATTTCCCCGTGTTTACACACGACGTTACACTGAAACTCGACAGAACCCGGAGCTAATCCGTATTGTTTCTCCGTGTTTACACACGACGTTGCACCGAAACTCGACAGAACCCGGAGCTAATCCATAACAAATTGAGATCTTTTGACATTCGGTTTTTCGGGGAAGTACAAGGGAGCTTTCGGAATCATTGCGCAATGGCCGCGCAGGCGAAATTCAGTTCATTTCAGTATAGAACTGAATTTATTCTTATTTCGGTTACTTTTCGCTTCGTGGCCAGCGTGTGATAAGGTCCATAGTTTCCAATTCAAGGGAAGTAATAGTCCCACTATATTCTGTGCTAGTCAGGCCTCCTTTGGAGTACTGTGTTCGGTTCTAGGTGCCTCGTTTTAGGAAGGATATAGACAAGTTGGAGTGAGTTCTGATAAGGGCAATGAGGATAATAAGATGTATGAAGAACAAAACACATGACGAGAGGTTGAAGGAGTTATAGGAGGGTAGATTTTGATTGAACATTAGAAGGAACATCTTGACAACGAGAGAGGTTCAGTAATGGAACCAATTGCCTTGAGAGATGGTGGGGTTTTCTTCTTGGATGTCTTCAAAAAGAGTCTGGACAGCCACCTGCTGGGGATGCTCTAGCAGTCTAGCTAGAAATCCAGCATTGGACCTAATGGCCCATAGCACCCCTTCCAACTTC
Organism: Phrynosoma platyrhinos; assembly: GCA_020142125.1. Classification (NCBI taxonomy): domain Eukaryota; kingdom Metazoa; phylum Chordata; class Lepidosauria; order Squamata; family Phrynosomatidae; genus Phrynosoma; species Phrynosoma platyrhinos. The sequence goes on along the minus strand of JAIPUX010001232.1, from coordinate 67,281,602 downwards.
ATTATTATTTTTTAAAAATTAAAAATATCTACTGAGAAGGAAATTGACTGAGTTCAAAGGGACTTACTCCCAGGAACTTTGTGGCCTGGAAGGAAGGAAGAAGTTGGTCTGCAACTTCTAGCATTCTTCTCTGCTAGCTATACTGGCTAGGATTCGTTAAAAAATATACAGAGGGCCTCATGAGTCCTACCAGGAGGTACATGATCATAGGTCCAAATCACACTGCAGAAATAATCCAGTTTAAGACCGCTTTAACTTCCCTGGCTCAGTGCTATGGAATCTTAAGAATTGTTGTTTATTGTGGCACCAGAGATCTCTGACAGAGGTGGCTAAATGTCTCACAAAACCACAGTTCCCAGAATTCTCTAGCATTGAGCCAGGGTAGTTAAAGCGATCCCAAACTGGATTATTTCTGCAGTGTGTTTTGGACCATAGTCTGAATGTCAAGCGTATAAAATGGAAGGGTTCATGTTATTTAACTTATATGAATTGTGACTTTAAAAAATTAACATTACAAATCAGAAACATAGAAATGGCTTTGCAAAATATTATTTGATGTATTTCACATTTATTTTTCTGACCAATTTGTCATCAGAATGTCAGGCTTTGGTTCTACAATATGATATTGTCTCAGCATAAAGAAGTAGATGTATTTGTGCAGAATCTCCTAGGATTATTTGTTAGATGACAGTATTTGTAATGTCATAGAAATGATTAAAAAATAAACCAAAAAGGTTTATTGAGTGACACAAGCAACATCCTCAGTATGGAAAGTAGCAACAATAACAAGACTTATTATTATTATTATTATTATTATTATTATTATTATTATTATTAATCATAATTTCTTATATCCTGCCTTTTGCCTAAGCGACCAAGACAGCTTACAAATATAATTACTACCCACTTAATTTTTTTTTACATTTCATTCTTGGTTGATTTTTCTCTCTGACCTTCTGCCCAAATGTGAGCACAGAAAGAACTAAAATCAAGCAAAACAAAGAAACTGGGACAGCCACCAATTTGTTTAGTTGCTATATTCATGACTAATATTTATTATGTCAAATGAATTATTTCACCGTTAAACATCACTGAACTGGTTCACATCAATCCTCCTTGGCAACATGGTCTGGTCATATGGTATAACTTTTACACCGACATTACTAAGGTATGGCCCTGACAAATGTTTAAACTATCAATTGAATTTCATAACATGGCACATGAGCAAAATGGCAATCCAGTTGTATTGCTGAGATTTTTAAAATCCAGTTGTTATCCCAACTAAGATAGACCCACTGAGTTAATGAAATTTAGATAAGTGTAGATGTACTAAAAAGTGTGGCATCGTGGTTAAGTGTAGGACTACAACTCTGGAGACCAGGGTTCGATTCCTCGTTTGGCCATGAAAACCCACTGGGTGACCTTGGACATGCTCTCAGCCTCAAGGGAAGGCAATGACAAACACTTTAAAAACATTCAGTGACCAGTTTGCAGTGAAAGGCTTGGGAAAATAAAAAGGTCCTTGCCCACTGGCAGAAGAAAAACAGGTTAAGGGTAACTTGGCCTCCCATGGGAGGAATCCTGGGATACCCTAAGGTTGCCAGGATGGGTACTGACTGATAATGAGTTGTTTTAGTTTATTGGCATGTTATTTTAGCATTTTTATTGTCTGTGTGTTTTTATTATATATGTTTGCTGTTCCACCCTTCGGTCAAAAGGGTGTTATAAATAAATCTTTCTTCTTCTTCTTCGATTTCCAGTTTTAAAAGGTATTTAAAATTCTCTGCCAAAAAGTTCTAGTGTGGTAATTCAAGGCATTCTACATACCTCCCCACACTACAAATACCAGAATTCCTTAGGACAAAGTCATGGTACATAAAGTGGTATCAGACTGTTATAACTGTGCACTGTGGTTACTCATTAAGTCCACCATACTTTTTTGTGGCAGTCTCAACAAAAATAAACAAACAACACATATGCTTGCTAAGGAATAATCTCAAATCAGAATTTTTCATTCAGTTTTCCCAAAATGGAAGGAAATGCAGTGCCTTAGTGGTCTTGTGCTTCTGTGGTGCAGGAGGGAACCCTGGCCTTCCCCACATCATACATAGTGTCTGCAGGTACGGTTCAGTTTTGCTGGAAATTGCAGCTATGCAGCCCCCTCCCACACCATGAGGAAGTTGACCACCCTGGATAGAAAGAGACCAGATTTTATGCAAATTATAAATAAAATTATCCCATGCTAAAGTGCCTTACCCACTCATGCACAGATTAAGATGGGTAGCAAGTTAACCATGAACTTCATAAGTATCTTACCTTACTCTAGAACGACCTGCCAGACGAGATCCGTCAGTTGGCATCACTAGACAGCTTTAAAAAGGCTGTCAAGACAGATCTCTTCCGGCAGGCCTTTCCAGATTAATTATCCCAGCCTAGGGCTCCTTGACTCCTGCGTTCCTCTCATGGCCCCATCATCTGTTGATGGATGAGGAACGCAATAAAGGTTGATCAGGGCACTGTAATCTGTTTTTAATATGTTTTATTGTAATATGTTTGTATCATTTATGTTTAAATTTTATGTTTATTGTTATTTTAACAATGTCTTATTTAATACTGCTTTAAGGGGAGTGGGCTGGTTTGGGGATAGGGTCTGGGTTTTATTGTAAGCCGCATAGATTGGGTGGGCTGGGTTTTATTGTAAGCCGCTTAAGGGGGGTGGGTTTTATTGTAAGCCGCTTAGATTGGGTGGGCTGGGTTTTATTGTAAGCCGCTTAAGGGGGGTGGGCCGGTTTGGGGGTGGGTCTGGGTTTTACTGTAAGCCACTTAGATTGTTTGTCAATAAGCGGGATATAAATTATTATTATTATTATTATTATTATTATTATTATTATTATTATTATTATTATTATTATTATTATTTCCATTTGAAGTTGATGTATCTAAAATATTTTACTATATAAAAATAAAATCTTCAATTAAACAGGGTCAGTGATCACAGCACAAGCAACATAAAATGTGGACCATATAAGAGCCATGTCCATTTACTCCCAAAGGTCATCCAGAATATTTCCCCCCTGAAACAATCTGTTGATTAGATTTAGCAGAAAAGCTGGACAACACATATGTAAAGATTTCACTAAAACTACCTGATTCATTTTCAATCAAAGTATGTGGCTCATGTATGTTCTGGGAGCATGGTTATTTTAACTTTTTCTTGCCTTCCTAAGATTAAGAGAAGGAAATGTATTGCCATGTAAAGTCCTTCAATGAGCTATTAACTTCTGTTAGTCTTATTCTTCCATACAAGTAGGAAATTACTATGCATTTTTTTCTTGTAGCTCTTTCAGAAAGATCTCAAATTAAGGGTAACGTGTAAGCTTTAAACAGATCAGACAAGCGTGGAACTATTTTAATCCCTGAATAAAGAAAACCTTTGAGATAACCTGCCTGTAGATAATTCAATGGACTGCAACACCCATCTGGCTTCCATAGAGAACCTTTAAGCTAACAACCACATGATAAGAATGCAGCAGATCTGTGTGATCAGTCAACAATGCTGAAAGCACAGGCTTACCTGTAATGTCACTGTTTATACAGCAGTTGTGGGATCTAAATCTTGACAAATCATTTCAAACCCAGTTCAAACAATACTTATTTCCTTGTCCACAATCCCACCTATTCTTAAATATGCATCTACATGGACCAAGTAATGCATGAAAAGGGCAATCATGAACCTAATTAATTGGAATTCATGCGATCGCAAAAGGCTCACAGAGTGTCACACTACTCATGCTGTTAATTTTTCATTATAAATATTTGTGATGCTTCTTCTTACTTTAAACCCAGAGTCATACGGGAGATACTTCCTCACTCCTGAGTTCTTCAGCATGCTCATCGGATTTTAAATTTAAGTTCTTTACATTTGCAGGGGGAAGGGGGCTCTTATCCCATGCAGGCAGGCAGGTGGAAACAGAAAGGTTAATGAGGGCCACAAAAACTGCTGAGTTAAAGCAATGTTTCTAATACTGTCATTTTTTCCTGTAACAGAAATACGCAGGGCCTTGGTTGTCTGGTATAGTGACTTGCACACTGGGAGAGACAGAAGGCAAGTGTCTATTGGCTCCCCTTGATCTCTCAGTAGTTTTCAATATCATCGATCATGGTAGCCTTTGAGGAGACTAAGCTGGTAGAGAGGGTAGTAACTTTGCTCTGCTCCTATTTGTATGGCAAGCACCAGAAAGCAGAATTTGGGATGTTGCTCAGTCCTATTGACTATCCAAACTATGGCTCTGCAGTAGTTATCCTCACCTTATTTAACATCTACATGAAACCACTGAGTGTTGTCAATTTTGGAGTGTGTTGTTATCACCAGTACACTGATGAAACACAGCTCCATTTCCCATCTTCAGCAGGTGCTGAATCAGTATCAGACCGCGGCAATGGACAGCATGAGTCCCAATAAGCTAAGGCTCACTTCAAAAAGATTCAGGTGCTGTTAGTGAGTGGTTTTTATGATCACACAAGTGGAGATCAGAAACAGAATTCAAGACAGAGTTACGTTCCACGAAAGGATCATATTCACAGATTTGGTTTCTTCTGAATCCACTGCTGTCACCTTGAGGTACAAAGTAGTGTTAGCGGCATAGAGCACTTTCTATCCAGTTTGGCTGGCAGCCCAGCTATATCTCTAGCATCTGGACAAAAGCAACAGAGTTGCAGTGTTTTATGCTCTAGTAACCTCTAGGTTCATTACTGCAGTGGACTAAGCACAGGTCTGCCTTTGAAGATGGCTCAGAAAATGCAGCTAGTGCAAAATGAAGCATGCACACTTGATGATGGGTGCCAGAAGATCTGGTCATATATATATCAGCACTTGAGATCATGACTTGATGTCTTCCTCTGGGTGCCCACTCTGGAATGCTCTTTTCAGGAAGGCCTGCCTGGATCCAAGAATATAATCTTTTTCACTATCATGTTAAGACATTTCTCTATGCCAAGATATTTGATGGGATGTGCCTGGGCAATTTTTAAAACTCAGTATTAAGCCAATTGATCATTCCTATAATTTGGATTTTGGTGATGTGCTATTTTATATTATGTATCATTTATTGTTTATATCCTTTGTATATTTTATCGACAAAATAGCTAACTTTTATTCTATTTTATTAGAAGAATAAAATCCAAGAGACGGAAACAAGGTTGCCAATCTTCTTCAGAGTTTGTCTCAAGCTACTTACCAATCCCTGCCATGTCCTTTGTATAGCAAATATTATAGAATCATAAGAGTTGGAAGAGACCTCAAGGGTAATCCAGTTCAATTCCCTGCCATGCAGGAACATAGTATCAAAGCACCCCCAACAGATAGCCATCCAGCTTCGGTTTAATCAGACATCCTTTCTAAACTTCCTACATTTCTAGACTTTAAAAAAAATTCAGACAGGTTTTTAGAACTGAAAGATTTTAAAGAAAGAATGGTAAGAGGGTACTATAGTACTTTAAACTGTATTGTTCTAACTATTTTTTAAAATAAATATTTTAAAGTGTATGTTTTATATTGTTTTAATATGGTTAAAAACTTAATTCTTTTTAATGCTGACTTTTAGGATATTTTTAATTCTAAGCATTTTAATTACTATACTGCCTTGAGTCCCAATCTTGGGGGAAAGGCAGGATTCAAATGATGATGATGATGTGTTTTCATTCCATTATCTTGTAGAGGAAAAATAGAAACCTGCAGATTGTAAGTGTTCACCTCCCTATTACATACTCTGGAATACTGTAATTTTTAATGTCAAGTTCAGAGCCTAAAAATACACTTACTGTAAGCACAATACTTAACTACCATTGTATTTTGCTGTCTCAGTGGGTCATTTTTGTGGCTTTGGTTTAAAAATTAACATATGATTTGGCCCTTCCTTGGCTGTAGGTGTAAGGGCATAAACACTGACATGCTGTCCTATACTAATACAATGTCCAGTTTCTTGAAGTCCAGGGGGATGCAATTTTGAGATAGACAAAATGCAGTTCTGAGATTAACAATCCAGATGAATATACAGATCAAACCCTTTCTGATAATTTATTCCCAGATTCCAAGAACCACCTCAGAACAAAGTTGCATTCCCTTATTTTATTATTCAAGAAATATCTATTATGTTTTCAACATTTGTATTATTAAAGGGAAGGTTATTTACCATCTTGGCCATACATTATGATGAGCAACTATTATGATCCTTCTAGGATTCTTGACAGCAACTCCTATCAGCCTTCACCAGCACACTTAATGGTACAGGATGATGGAAGTTGTACAGCAAAAATGACAAATGAATCTCTCTGGGACTTGTCTTGCAGGACCAAGTTAAGAAATATAAGAATGAATAGTACAATTTGAATAGGCCAATTTCCCCCCTGAATTATCAGCATAAACTAAATGAAAACACAATGAGAAGCTATAGTTAGTTTACATGAAAAGAGGAATGAATTATTTAACCCTAAAGGTTTCTTATAAAGATCAATACTTCTTTTGAAAAACATTTACAAAGCATAACTGACAACAGTTTGAAACACGAACAAATTAATTTCCAATCAATATAAGGAAGCAAAAATGCTATTTCAATGCCTGAATGGTATTAGTATAGAACTGCTTATTTTCTTTCTGAAGATGAAACTGCAAAGCTATTGTATGGTCTTTCCTTCAATCATTACAAAGTTAAATGGCAAGTACAAGAATGTCAAGCCCTGCCCTGCATCTAATCTCTACCCTTTATAAACTGCTGATAAAGAATTTGCATAGATACCAACCAATGCTTTTGGAAGATCAAAATTTCAAATAATCAGCAACTCCAAGAACTGTAATAAAACTTTGGATGAGACAATCAAATTGCACCATGTTTTCTTGGAAGCATGTGATACTGGAAGTATAAAAAGTAATGGAACAAAATATGAACTGATACTTGTATTTCTATTATTTGTAACTCATGTAACTAATTTTATACTGTAACTTGTAATCAAAGATACTACCTACTAAGAAGAGACGCAATCTTGAACAGTACAAGGCAGACCCTAAATAAGCAGGTGTCATATTCAGATTTATTACGTTTATAATTTATTCAAATCTTAAGAAGTTAAAACACATTGAAAATATAATTTTTGCACTATTGTGGATTCAGGTCTGTACAAAACTTGCTTAGGTTATGAATGCTTAATATGAAATAAACTTGATAAATTTACTAAACCATACCAAATCATTGACTATATTCAGTGTATTCGAAGCTGCCTAAATATTTTCTGCATGTATTTTAAAAAAGCCCTAGAAATATAAGACTGATTACACACAACAGCTTTTCCATTCAGTTTTGTGGAGGGAGCAGAACGTTCTTCTGTATATTAAGATTGATTCCCTCTACAAAAATGAATGAGGAAACCTTCATGGAAACTAAAACCAGTACAATCTGATTTTTTAAATTAATTTTTTCCACTTCCTATTTGCCCCGTAAGAACTAACAGCTTAAAATATTATTTTGTTTTTGTTTTGCTTTTTTATGCTGCTACACAAGTTTTGGCTAAAAGAATGGAAGCCAATGAAACCATTTCCTAGTAATTCTGTACAGAACTGGAGTGTATATACCTATTTGGCAAATAGAGCAATGGAAAACTGACAAAGGAGCGATACTTTTGGACCAAACAGAATATAGATTCTAGTTAAGAATTTAATTTTCATATGTGTATGAAATGGCTTCTCACAATAGCAGGTGTAAAATCTGGGCTACCTTTCTCTTCCTATAAGCAAAGACAGGTCAGTTCATCTTATGACAGAAGAAGGATGAGAACAACAGTTCCTATATTACATGGAATTATTTCTGTATTTTATTATTGCACAGATTCCCTAACTGTGTTGGTTTATTACAAACAGCTAATGAATATATGTATGTATGTATGTGTATGTATATGTATATGTGTGTGTGTGTATATATATATATATATATATA
>JAIPUX010001232.1:67241295-67254534 GCA_020142125.1 Phrynosoma platyrhinos | reverse complement strand
GAAATTTCTTATGATGAGTTCTGTCAGATAAGAGTCCAGTTGAGCACCGTTTGCGCTCTCGTCGTTGTCCCACCCGCTTCATGTTCTTTAGCTCTCTGGTATACCAGGGCTTCTGATTCGAAGCGGGAAGGAAAGGATGCTTGGGAGCGATTGTGTCGATAGCCCTAGTAAGATCGGTGTTCCAAATATTCACCAAGGTTTCGACAGAGTCACTAGCATTAGCAACCAACAGACCCTCTAGGGCTTTCTGGAATCCAGTTGATTCCATTAGCCTTCGAGGGCAGACCATTCTAATAGGTCCACCACCCCCAAGGGGGCAAACAGTGACTCTTAGTTCTGCCCTGACCAGGAAATGATCCGTCCATGACAATGCAGTGGTATTAACCACCTCCGCCCATGGATATTCCTGTTCCGTACTGAAGACTGCATCGAGAGTATGACCCACACAATGTGTTGGCCTGTTGACCAATTGGGAAAGACCCATGGTTTTCATGGATTCCATGAACTCCCGAGCCGCACCTGTTAAATTGGTCTCGAGTGGGATGTTGAGGTCACCCAGAACAAGAAGTCTGGGCGACTCCAACAGCAACGGGGTGGATGGTATACCAACAGAATCCCTATACTGTCCCTGGTCTTCAGATGTAGGTACATACACTTGAAGTGGTCCTTCTTCCGGACAGGTGTCCCGGTCACGGTAAGATTGTCTTTATAGACTAGAGCCACTCCGCCCCCTCACCCACTTTCTCTTACCTGCTCAATAACAGCATACCTGGCTGGGAGAGCTTGATTCCAAGTAATGGCACTATCTTCTCCCAGCCAGGTCTCTGTAAAGCAAGCCAAGTCAGCCTTTTCATCCAACAGGAGGTCATTGATGAAATCCGACTTGTTTTTAACCAACCTGGTGTTGCAGAGGAGCAGAGTAAGGTTTTGTGGCATGGATGATAAGCTCTCCATCCTATTTTGGGTAACAGAGTGAACTGAATGTGGGATCACTTTCAAACACCGATCCCATCTTCTTTTGCAACAGAATTTCACTCTGTTAGCGACATATCTTCCTTTGCCCCATACAACCTCAATAGCCGTTCCAATTATCACCTCAGCTGCCGGATCCCTTTTGTATTCCACCTGCCTTTCCATATTGCCAGTCCAGATGTCCCCCCAAACAAACAAAAACAAAACTTAAGGAACACTAATTAGTACTGGTTACTTTGTTATTACAGTCTAATTGTAGATTCGGCTGATATTGGGTGAAAAAGAAGGGCCAGCACTTGGCTCCCAGGCTCTTGACACTGGTGGAAATGTCTTGGGGCTAGCTAGCATGTTTAAATTTTCCGCTCTAACTACGCCCCCTTGCTGCGTCCTTGGCTGTGAATGCAGCTTGAGAGTCCTCTGTTGCCTCGGCCACACCTCCCTCACTTCAGTCTTGGTGGTGTTGGGATACAGGGAACTCTCAGCAGGTGTTTTTCAGTTGGCTGGATGTTCCTTGGCTGTGAAGGCAGCTTGAGAGTCCTCTCTGACACAGATCTTAACCCATTATTTCCAAATTAAAACTTTATTTCTAAGAAGATTTGTGATCTCACTTATTTTGGTGGCAGATAACACAGTAAAGGGAAAGAAATTGAAGGCCCTAACTCCATTTGGCCATTCCATTTTGACTCAGTATGGCCATACATTGCATATTACATGAATCAACTGCCTGAGTTGGAAAGTGGCACAGTACAGCAAGAGTTTGGAACTGCCAAATCACCTTTATTTGCTTTGTTATATAGTTGGCCCACTGTATCCATGGATTCTGCATCCATGGACGCAGCCATCTATGGTCTAAAAATATTTGCACCACCCAAAAGATCTCCAAAAGAGCAAACCTTGATTTTACCATTTTATGTAAGGAACATCATTTTACTATGTCATTGTATATAGTGGGAATTGAGCACCCACAAATTTTGGTATCGGGGGGAGGGGGTCCTGGAACCAAACCCCACTGGATACCAAGAGCCTACTGTATGAAACCATTTTAGGAAATGGTAAGTATTGGCAGACCTCTGCTATAAAACTTTACATGCATTTTGCCAAATTTTAATTGTAATTGTGCTTGGATTTGTTGGGATTGCCTGGAACAGAAAAATAATTTGGGTAAAATGTGATTTGGCAGCTGTAAACCAACCTAATAAAGATAATTTGAGCATTGACAAAGTTTTCAGCTCAGATCTATTTTATGATCAGATTATCATTATGATGCCATAACTGCCTGTATTCTTTGGTAGGGAAAAAACCCAAATGTTTCAGACCCCAAAATGCTAAATCAAATCCTGTGAGGGAGCTGAGTTGAGTGGGGTGTGTTCAAGTAAAATAATTCTGACTCAGAAATATTTATTTGGAAATCTGAGTGGGAACCAAATAATTATAAAACATATAAAACCTGTCAAAGATTTTTCTGGACTAGACACAAAAAGAACAATATCATCTGCAAAAAGGTTTATACAATGGGGATATTAATTAATGCACGCTCCCCTAATCTTCACAGAGACCATGAAGAAGAAACATTTTTATAGCTGCCATGACCCTGGAAGTTGACCACCCGCATATCGTGTTAAACAGCTTATGAAGGTAAAGCAGAAACAATTCTTGAAAACTCCAAAGTGAAGCCTTCACCAGAGGATTTTGCTGGTTTAAATTTTTTTGACCACCATCAATGGATATAGGAGCATTAAGACAATTATTATGTAATGAAGTTAAACAACAGGTCTTAATGGAATAAAAAAAGCAGACCAATTAATTTTGTCATCAAGTTCAGATTTATAGAAATGAGTGTAAAAAATAAATAAATTCCTTATTAATATCTGCTGGGGAGGAGATTAAATCACCTTGAGGTGATCTGATAGCAGACAGAACTCTAACTTTTCTGTTTTCTCAAAGCTCTAGCTAAAAGCTATGAGCTTTTATTTCCAAACTCATAATATTGTCTTGTAAGACACATCAAGAAAGAATGAATTTTGTCAGTATCAAGTGATTCTAATTCCATTTTTTGTAGAGAGCTTATCGTAGTTAGTGTCCTTCTAGACCCCACAGACTTTTGGGTTTGTTCATGCAAATGTACTTCAGCTATAAACTGACTTCTAATAAAATTAGGTTTTTTATTTAACGTAGAATTTTCTTTAAGTGGCCTTGCCCTTACTCAGGGGTAGGCAACCTGTCCCCTTTAAGGGCCGAGGGACTTCAGCTCCCAGAAGCCTCAGCCATGTTGACCAGTAGTCCCATGTTGGCCAATAGCTCCTGGGATTCTGGGAGCTGAAGTCCCTCGGCCCTTAAAGAGGACAGGTTGCCTATCCCTGCCCTAACTGTTTCAGCAAAAATTGATGTGGAACAGGTGGTCAGTGCGGTCGGATCCTGCTACTACTGTGGTTAGAACACTTATACTCCAATGCTGGAAAGATACATATTTGCCACCTATATTTCAGTGGTCAAAAGGTTTTACTGTTTTAGCTATGCATGACCGTCTTTTCTGTATGTCCTTTTTTAAAAAATCATGACCCATCTTATATAAACATATATGCCTGGTCCACATTCATATCCTATTTATTCTCCCCTTCCTCCCCCTTCTTTGTAATTATAATTTTAAAAATCTAATATATTTTTCTAAAAGGGGTAGCCCATTCACAATTACAATGATCAGAAATGGGAGGGAATGAGAGCATTTTCCTATATTTTGAAATGGCACAACAGTAACAGTATTGGTTAACATTATGCAAATGTCTTGAAGTATCTTTGTTAACCATTGGTTAACATGTTAATAACAAGCAATCCAGCAAATTGTTTTCTGGACTCCTGTATCAGTAACAAATAATAATCTGTTGGTGATAAGAGTAACAATTAGCATAACTAGTTTCTTTTAAAAAGTAACATTCCAAGCCGAGGTTATAGAATTAGTGCCTAAATGCTTTTACCCATTTATCCTAACTGCATCTTTCTAAATTTGTGTAACAGCAAAAATTGGAAATAGTACATTTAAAAGATTAAAAATGCAGTTATAAACTTGCCTTTCAAAACGTTCTGTGCTTAATTGTCTTTTGGTAATATCTAGCTCAGATTCCAGTTGAGTTATTGTGTTTTTGAGCTGCGAATAATCTCGACTCTGGATGGCACTATAAATGACAAAATTAAAGACTTGAACAGATCATTTATAACTATTCAAATGTAATAAAACAAATAGTTGAATTTATCCTGAATCCTGAATATCTTCCAGTGTTACAAAAAAAGTTTTAAGCAACTGAAAACACTTACATGCAGTGTCATAAGGTCTTAAGCACCATCAATACTTAACTGTTTAAAATAATAAAAATGAAACCAAAATCATGTCCAAATAGAATTACCAAAATTTAGACATTTAAATGCTGATAATACCTTCTGTACCAACATATTTAGTGTACATACATATGTAAACAAATAGAGCAGTTGTTTTCCCCAGGGCAGTGGAGTGTATAATGGCCCAGCCTTTGTGCACATTCAGCCTTTGGTAGAGGTTTTTTATCACTTGTACTCTTTTCTGATCCCTACAATGCTTTTTTAAGGCTGTCCACTTTTCATTTAATTTTATAGGTATTTATTTTGCTTACCGCCTTGGAATCCCCCATGGTTTGTGAATGATATAAAACCGAGTAGACTATACAGAAGTAATATTGTGCTGTCAGATCTGTTCATCTTGCATTATTTCTTCTAGTTATTTACTTACATTTTGTTTTCAGCCAGAGAGAGCTGCTCTTTAAGAAGCTGAATTTCAGAATCCTTTTCTTGGTCTATCATCTGAGATTGAAATTCCTTTTCTCTGTTGGAGGCTAACAATGTTTCTAGATTTTTCATTGAGATTCTTTCATTTGTGAGTTGTTTTCTGAGGAGTTCTATTTCTGAGTTAGATGATTCCCATTCATTTTGAAACTGAAAATCAAATAATAATAATAATAATAATAATACATTTTATTTATAGCCCGCCCCTCTGTAGAGCAATTGAGGCGGGTTACAACATTTAAAACAAACCAAGTTAAAACATTCCCTCCCATCCTAATCCACCCTCTCACCCCTTAAAACAAAATTAAACCAAAGAAGAATTAAAATATAACAGTGCAATTAAAACAATAAAATAACAACAAAGGATTGTTGCACCTTTACTTGGTTTTCTAGTTATTTAAACTCCATACCACCACCTCCTTTTTTCTGTTAAAGCTGGCTCTCAGACTAGAAACTTGACTTGAAAATACCTTGAAAGGATTTGAGACTCAACTTGAGACTTAAAGGTAGAGCCTTGTCTCAAGTCAGTTCAGTTCATCTTTATTATGGTAATTGACCAGCACAGGTCTCAAGTTGAGTTTCAAGTCTGAGAGCCAACTTTAACAGAAACAAGGAGGTGGGGGTGATAGAGTTTTAATAATTAGAAAACCAAGAAGAGGTGCACAAAGTTAAGTTAAAAAAATTAATTATAGGCAATTTATCAAGATTGCGTTTTAGAAACACGAGGTCTGTTCAGCAGCCTCTTCCCATTGCACACCAGAGGAGCTGTCTAAAGCTTTACCCAGGTAAGACTTGACTTGAAACTTGCAGTGAAAGATTTGAATATAACACTGTCCATAAGACAAAGGAAATGAGAAATAAATCTTTTGCCTGATGGACCTAATGAAAGCTTAAGCATGAAGAAGAAATAACTAGCATACCTACAGTTCCTAAATATGCCACTAATTCAGCCACTAATTGATTAAACTGTGAACTGTATGTCTCCATCATTATCAGACCAGAAGGAACAAATCTTTATGTTAAGTGTCCAGTGTTATGTTATGTTTGGTGCAAGAAGATATCTAACGAAGGGATGTCCACAAGCTAGTTTAATATCTAGGAAAGCTGACAGTGACTAAAACTATTAAGTCAAGGAAGAACACATCTCTCCCAAAGACTGTCTCCACAGAGGCAACAGTATTCTAACTGTAGAATTTAATGAAAGTACTTGGTGTGGACTGCATAGCAGTCTTGTGTATCTTTCTATTAGTTGCTAGTGGAGAAGGCTACAGATGTGGCTGCTGCCCTGTTAAGGGACATGATTCTAATTTTTGCTATTATATGTGAATCCTATCCATGGGGAAGGAGATTAGCTCAGTTGCCACATCTATAGACGCTCCAAGGGAACCACTACCTAATCTGGTTAAGTAGTAAAGAACAGCCTGGAAGCAAGTGCTAAATATGATGAGAAGATCTAGAAACAATAATGATTTTGCTGTTAAGTGCAGTTCAGATATCTTTCAAGCTACTGGGTTATGTGGGGCTATACAAAGCAGTGTTTTGCTGACAGCTGCCTCTGACAGAAGGAGATGTTTCTGAGCTAAATGAGACTGAATGGAGTGAGTGATAATCTGGGTTTGGACCAGAAGAGTTTACTACTCCCTAGAGTGAAAAGTATTCCTGCTGACCCAAATGGAGGTACAGCTGTGAGTAATCTCTTCTCATTCACTGATGGCCTTACAATGTCCATTTTCTCAAAAAAAGATTGAAGCATTTTTTTCTCTAAAATGGCAGGTTCCTGTAAAGGGAACCAAGATGCACTGGAGCTCCTATATCTTTGTGGTCCAAAACACACTGCAGAAATAATCCAATTTTAGACCACTTTAACTGCCCTGACTTTCATTGCTATGAAATTCTGGGGTTTGCAGTTTTGTGAGACATTTAGCCTTCTCTGTTAGAGAGCTCTAGTGCCACAATAAACTACAATTTCCAGGATTCCCTAGCACTGAGCCAAGGCAGTTTAAGCTGTCTCAAACTAGGTTATTTCTGCAGTATGTTTTGGTCCTATGGCAGAGCAAAGTAGATCACCTTGCTAAAATGAAGGCTGTTGAACAGTTTGCAATATTTATTTTTTAAAGTAATGCTATGACAGGACTATTCCCCAACTTCTTTGCTGGATGTACCATGGAGTTCGGTATCCTCCGGTAAGGAGAAAACACACACATGGGATCTGATTCATACATTAACCAACTCTTCTGCTTTTTGATGAATTTTTATAACAAGTAGACAGCCTGCTCCATGGTAGCAGACAAGGGTTGAGGTATTTATAGGAAGGTTCAGCTAAAGAGTAAGAGCTGCTCCCCCCCCTTCCAGTGGGAGCTTGCAATTCAATTTCCTCTTTTCTTTTCTTTCTTTTGCAGTGGGGAGAGGGTGAGATGAAGAATCTGAAGAACAGTACCTCTTCTGTAATCTACTTGTGACTAGTTTGTTGAGTAAGCCAACCCTTTAAGATACATAGTAGGAATCCCAGAGCACTACCTTCATTAGAGAAGTTAACACTGCAGTGCTTTCCTATTCCTTAAAAAGATGTCCTCTAAATAAGATGAATGATGGATAAAGTGTGGCCCCATTAAAGGAAGCTGACAATGCAGCATCCCAAATCAGAGTGCTATAAACTTGGCAGAGACTGGGCTGCTTGGAAAGCATTTTTGGTCATTTAAGAAAATGCTAGTGCTCTCCCTTCTGGTCTTCAAAAACCATCTGCTGGTCAGAGGTTGTAACGCATCACAAATGACAAGGGAAAGTTGGGGATAAAAATACCATTGAAAACCTTAACTAAAAAAACTATTCAATACAAAAAATTTAAAAGCATTAAATAAAAAGTTCCATTAAAACACTGAATTACAACAATTAGAGAAAAGGAATGAAAAGACCAGAAGAAACGGGGTGGCTTTCACACTAAGAAAAGATGTTGCAAAAGCAGTCGGAGGTTACAATGCAAAATCAAACCGAATCATCTCATAAGGCTCCACAGGAAACCTATGAATATCACCATAATTCAAGTATATGCACCAACCTCTGAGGCAGAACAAGAAGAAATTGATAGATTTTACAAAGGAGTACAGGAAGAAATTGACAACACACCAACACAGGATGTCAAGCTGATCACTGGAGATTGGAATGCAAACACTGCAAGTAAAGAAGAATAAAAAATGGTAGGCAGAGTTGGACTAGGCAAAAGGAATGAAGCAAGCAGATGAGCATCTGATAGATATTTGTGAAGCCAACAACCTATTCATTGCAAACACATTTTTCATACAACCAGAGAAAAGGTTATACACATGGGCATCACCAGATGGCCAACACAAAAACCAAATAGATTACATAATTGGAAGTAAAAGATGCCAGTGCTCCATACTGGTGGCCAAGACTAGACCAGGTGCTGATTGTGGCACAGATCACGAACTACTCATTTCAGAAATAAAAGGAAAACTCAAGAAGAGAACAAAACCAGTCATCATACCAAAATATGATTTAAACAACATTTCCACAGAATTAATTGACAATATAAGGAACAGATTTGCAGTACTAAGTATAACAGATCATGAACCGGAAGAGCTTTGGTCTGAAGCCAGGGACATAATAAAAGAAGAATGTATAAGGACAAGTTGCTTACCTATAACTATATTTCTTCGAGTGGTCATCTGCGAATTCACACAAATGGGTTATGTCTGCGCCTGCGCAGCTAGCTCAGAAAGTTCTAGTATCACTGGGCAAATCTTCGATTGCAACTTTTTGGCGGTAGCCTTGGCCACCCCTATAAAGTCTCTGACATTCCTGCTCTTTCCTCAGGTCCAAAAAGTATGCCCCATAACAGTGACAAGAGAATCTTGGTCATGAGCAGGACACGACTGAGGGGAGAATGAGCGGGATTTGTGTGAATTCGCAGATGATCACTCAAAGAAATATGGTTACAGGTAAGCGACCTGTCCTTCTTCTTCATGGTCTCAGCGAATCACACATGGATTAGACTTACAAACTTTGGTCAGTGGAGGAGGGAGTGTCCTGGCACCAAACCTTTAAGTTGAAACAAGTTGTAATTTATTGACAATAAAACTGTAGACTTTTAAGTGCATTTTGGGGTCATTAGCTTGATTTCAAACACACAACACAACAGTGCAATCAATATTTAATGCAAACCAGAAAGCAACACTGCCCTCCCAAAGGATGCTTCTTGCCTGGTCCTTGTGTCCAACCTATAATGCTTAATGAAAGTCAACGGTTGGGACCAGACATCAGCCTTGCAAACATCCTCCAGCAGCACCCCAGTTAAAAATGCGGAGGATATAGCTACTGCCCTAGTTGAGGTGTGCTTACACCCAGCCCGGAGGGGTTTTACCTGCTAGTTCATAACACAAGTGGATGACAGCCGTCACCCACTTAGAGAACATCTGAGCGGTCACAGGCAGTCCCTTTTTGGCCTGTGAGTAGCACACCAAAACTCTCAGAGTGCCTCAAACCCGAAGTCCTGTCAAGGTAGAATGCTAATACCCTCCGAACATCCAGAGTGTACATCCAACATTTGGTATCAGTAGTCAGGTTTGGTGCCAAGATGGGCAGCACAATCTCCTGGTTGATATGCAAAGCTGATACCACCTTAGGCAGGAATGTGATGTCGGTACGGAGGACACCTTGTTCCTATGAACTGAAGTTACGGCTGGTCCATCTGCAAAGCAGAGTTCTCCTGCCCGGCAGGCAGAAATGATGGACACTAAGAAAGCTGTTTTCCTTTGGCAGAGAGGTCCAGGCTCTATGCCAAGGTCAGAACTGAGGATGAAGGGTGGAGATTCTTGAGTCCTTTGAGGAATCTGTTCACCAAAGGGTCCGTAAAGAAAGAGGGTCTGCCTTCGAACTGGTACTGTGAGCATATGGCAGACAAGTAGCACTTGATGTAATTGAGGCACATGTCATGGTCAGTCAGGAGCTGGATTCGGAGGAGGAGGAGGATGGGGCTCCTCCAGAGCAAGAGGTAATTGAGATTACACCAGGTATTAATCATGCTCTGCCAGAGCCCAGCCCTGATCTCCCAGCCCCAGAGGAGGCGGCTCAGCCAGGTCCTAGTGCTCATGGGATTCCTCTGGTGGTACAGCAGCCTAGTGGTGACTCTGGGGAGGAATCAGGCTTGAAGGTTCCCTCCTTCAGGCAGCGCAGGGCTGAAAGTGCTGGCAGAAGCAGATCCCAGAGAATTGCTGCGAGGCAATTAGCTAACCAGCCTCATCTGGTACGGGGGAGGGCATCCCCTATTTAGGAAGCAAAGAGATGCCAACTCAATGCCAGAGTTTATTGCATGATCCTTTGGTGTGATTGCTGCCTGCACTGGCTCCCTGTACCTTGACTTTTTGTGGCTTTGACTCTTGACTTCAGAACGGACTGGACTATTGCTACCCTCTGGCTGACCTGACCTCGGATGGGACTGACTATCGTGACCCCTGTATGCCTGACTTCAGCTCTGGCTTTTGGTTTGCTCTTTCTCTCAATTCCTGCAAGGTTGGTGGACTATTTCCAGCTGCATAGCTAGTTACCTTGTTGAGCCATCCTTATCGACGTAGGTTTGTGTGTGCTGGCCGCAATCCTGGACAGCACAGTCCTGAGTCAGCTACAGACATTAGGAACTCCAAGACGGTCAGGACCGAGGCACAGGATGGAGATAAATCCTTGGCCAATAAAAAGTCCAGGAACTTGTTCCATTTAAACATGTATGACTTCCTGGTGGAAGGCTTCTGAGAGGCTCAAATTACAGTCTGCATTGAGGTAGGCAATGTCTTTATAGATGGATTCTCCACGCTACCAGGGAAGTGTGTCCATGTCTGGGTGTCGAACTCAACCACTGTGCAGAGAGAGAAGGTCAAGATGGAACTTGAGGTGGTGGTATCTTCCCAGGCAATATGGAGCAGGGGAGCAAACCACAGTTGTCACGGCTACCATGGGGTGACGAGGATGGCGTCTGACCTATCCGACCTCAACTTTGCCACAACTTTCGAGATGAGTGGGAGTGGGGGAAAGGCATAGAGCATCCTTTCGGACCACTCGAACTGGAAGGCATTTCCTCATGATCTCGGTGTTTGAATTTGAGAGCAGAACTCTGTACAGTGAGTGTTCTGCGGAGTGGCGAACAGATCGATCTCCGGCTTGTCCCAGATGAAGAAGAGATGGAGACCGTCTCGGAATTGAGGCACCACTCGTGACAGGGGTTGGATGACCTGCTGAGTTGGTCTTCTAGTCCGTTGTCCTCTCCAGGCAGGTGAACCGACTGCAGTAGAATCTTATTGTCGAAGCACCAATTCCAGATGCGAACTGTGATCTGGATAAGCGTCTGGGACCTTGTGCCCTGTTTGTTCAGATAGAACATGATGGAGGTGTTGTCTGTCAAGAGAAGCACCACCTTACCTGAGAGCAGGTTTGGAATGCTTGGAAGGCCTTCTCTACAGCCAGTATTTCAAGGGCACTGATGTGGAGCTTCTTCTCTAATAAAGACCACTTGCCTTTGACAGATCCTGTGTGTGTGTGCCCACCATCCATCTAGGGATGCATCCATGGTGAAGGTGATTTGAGGCCAAGGAGCCAGAAAGGGCATCCTGGTACAAATATTGTTGGGTTCGAGCCAGCAGTGCAATGACCTGGCTACGGCTCTCAGTACTGTGAGCCACTTAGAGGGAAGATCACATACGGGATTGAAGACAGACAGAAACCAGAACTAAACAGGCCTGAGATGTAGTCTTGCCCACAGGATAACAAAGGTTATCAAAGCCATGTGTCCCAGTGCTACCTGCATGGTATGGGCTCTGATCCACCTGTGAGTGAGGCAGTCTCTGATGGATTTGCAGAGGACATGACATCTGTCCTGTGGTAAGAAAGCCCTGGCTTTGTCGGAGTTGAGGACTGCTCCGAAGAACTTGACTTGTTTGGATGGGACCAAACTTGACTTTTCTCTGTTGATTAAGGGTCCAAGAGAGTCCAGAAGAGCCAGGGCAAATTGAATGTCCTATTGAAGTCTTTGTTGGGATGGGGCTGCAAAGAGCCAGTCGTCTAGGTAAGGGAAGACCGTAATCCCTTGCTGGCGGAGATAAGCTGCCACTGGAGCCATACATTTGGTGAAGACTCTTGGTGCTATGGAGTGTCCGAATGGAAGAACCCTGTACTGGTATATCTTGGTCCCGATAGCGAAGGCAAGGAACCTCCTGTGATCCTGTTGAATGCCAATGTGAAAGTAAGCATCTTTGAGATCGAGGGTCGCGAACCAGTGTCCTCTCTGTAAGAGTGGTAAAATAGAGGCAAGAGTTACCATGCGGAAACGTTGGTAACAAATGAACGAGTTCAATTGTCTTAAGTCCAGCATGGGTCTAATGCCCGAGTCTTTCTTTGGGACAGTGAAATATCGAGAAAAAAAGCAGTGACAGGCCTGAGAGGGGTCTACGGGCTCGATAGCACCCTTTTCCAATAAGGTGTGCACTTTGTTGAGTAAGGTGTCTGAGGGGCTGGTGGACAGGACAGCTCCGGTGGTCGGGAGCTCCTCGAATTTGAGGGCATAGCCCCTACAGACAATGTCCAGTACCCAGGAGTCAGAGGTGATTGAGGCCCAGGTATTAAAATAAGCCTCTAGTCTGTCCCCAAAGGGAGGTACGGCGAAGTGTATCGCCCCATCTCATAACTTCCTCTTACTTGAGTCAGAGGTCTTCTTCCTAAAGTCCTGCCAGTATCGAGACTGGGACTGTTGATGGCAGCCCGAGGAAGAGGAGGACAACTGAGATGGTTGGCTCTGTCTAGACTGGCCCTGTGGCTAGGGCTGCTGTTCTTGTTGCTGGTACGTACGCTGGTGGTAAGGCTGGTACCAAGGGCACTGGCCTCCGTAGCGACGTCTTGGGGACTGGAAGACAGACGAGGACATTCTTAACCACCGTCTTCATACGTTACCTAAAATTTAACTTCTCATCCATCTCTTTGTTGAAGAGACCGGAATCATCGAAGGGCATGTCCTCGATAGCAGTCCTGGCCTGGAGTGTCAAGTCCAATGCTTGAAGCCATGCATACCTACGGAGAGCCACTGAACCCGACGGACTCATCGTGGCACAGTCGGTGGAGTGACGCTCCTGGCGACCTCAGGAGCGGCCTGTCCACTAACAGCGATTCGCGATGGGGTGAAACCAGAGGGAGAGACGGTGTATACTCTGTCAGTCAAAGTGAAGGCAGCAGGACGACAGGCCATTGCCAGTTGCGCCTGAGCTGATCCTGTTCCACTGGCGGATAGTACTGGCTCGACTGAGCATCAAAGATCAGGTCCAGATATTGCAGGAGAAGAGGGTCTTGCGGCAGAGGCCTGACTTCCAATCCAACCTAGTCAGCCTTGAACCCGAGGGATGCAACCTCTCGGTGATGGGCTCAGTCCGGAGGCCTCTCTTGAACTCGAGCGGTACCAGCGAC
>JAIPUX010001232.1:67204829-67221826 GCA_020142125.1 Phrynosoma platyrhinos | reverse complement strand
CGCAGGTGAGCTCCTTTTTTCCAGAGCGGCTGTCCCCGAGCAGCACTCTCTGGAATCTGCCCAAGAGGAGGAACAGAACCACTGCAACGCAGTGCCTTCGATTCCTAACCCACTCAGGCGATCCAAGAGGATGCCATGATCTATCATGTCAAAAGCTGCTGAGAGGTCTAAAAGCACCAACAGGGTCACACTACCCCATTCGATGCTCAGACGCAGGTCGTCGGCCAAAGCTACCATGGCAGTCTCAACTCCAAATCCTGTCCTAAAGCCAGTTTGATGTGGGTCTAGATAATGGGTTTCATCCAAGACAGCTTGGATTGTCTTCCCCTGGTAGGTGTATTGATTGGAGCATGATCTTGTTGGTGATGCACCAGCCCCAAATGTGGATAGTAATTTGCAGCAGAGTGTGAGACCTGGTGCTTCCTTGTTTGTTTAAGTAAAACATAACGGTAGTGTTGTCTGTCAGCAACAAGACCACCTTTCCTGCCAACACAGTTTGAAAAGCCCTGAGGGCCTTTTCTACCGCAAGCATTTCTTAAGCGTTGATATGGAGGACCCTCTCTTGTGGAGACTATTGTCCCTTGATAATCAAGCCCTGGGTATGCGCTCCCCACCCTTCTAGGGAGGCATCTGTAGTCAAAGATATTTGAGTCTGAGGAGCTACGACAGCACTCCCGAGCAGACATTGTCGGCCTCGAGCCACCAGCGTAATGATCTTGCTATCGTCCTCGGTACCGTGAGCCATTTTGCTGGCGAGTCTCTTACGGAGTCAAAGACGGACAGGAACCAATACTGTATTGGCCTGAGTCGCAGCCAGATCCATTGAGTGACAAAGGTGGTTGAAGCTAAATGTCCCAAAGCCACCTGGATTTCATGTGTTCTGACTCGTCTGTGCACAAGGCATGCCTGGATGGCCTTCAAAAGTGCTTGGAATCTGTACAGTGGAAGAAAGGCCATGGCTTTGACCGAGTCCAGGAGGGCCCCAATGAACATGACTTGCCTTGATGGTGTTAAGCATGATTTCTCTGTGTTGACCATAAGGCCCAGGGAGTCCAACAGAATTAAAGTGAAGTCGAGGTCGCTCCTCAATCTTTGGGACGACAGTGCCATAAAAAGCCAGTCATCGAGGTAGGGAAAGACAGTGATCCTCTTTTGCCTAAGGTAGGCCGCCACTGGTGCCATGCATTTTGTAAACACCCTGAGTGCCGTGGAAAGATCAAAGGGTAGGACTCTGTACTGATAGCGGTCTTCCCCAATCGTGAAAGCTAGGAATCTCCTGTGATCTCTTCGGATTCTGATATGGAAATAAGCATCCTTGAGATCCAGAGTTGCGAACCAGTGTCCTTTCTGCAAGAGAGGCAAGATAGAATGCAGAGTTACCATACGGAAACACGCTAAGACAAACAGGGATTTAAAATGTCTCAAGTCCAAAATAGGCTTAAGGCCCAAGTCTTTTTTAGGCACAGTAAAATATCTCGAGAAAAAATAATATCGAGTCTGGGACGGGTCTACGGGTTCGATAGCCCCCTTAGACAATAATGAGCACACTTCGTACAGTAGGGTGTTTGAGGGGCTGGTGGACAGGACAGCTCCAGTGGAAGTGGAGTGCATAGCCCTTACAAACAATGTCTAGCACCCAAAAATCAGAAGTGATTGAGGCCCAGGTGTTAAAGTGGGCCTCAAGCCTGTCCCCAAAGGGAAGTGAGATGGAGTGCGCTGCCCCCACATTATTGTCTCCTCTTGCGTAAATCAGTGGCTTTCCAGAAGAAATCCTGTCGGTACCGAGGAGGAAGTTGTTGACGTTGGCCTGAGGAGGAAGAATAATAAGAAGGCCTTCTTTGCCATTGTTGAGGCTGTTGCTGGCCATGGTATTCTTGCTGACATGAGCACTGCTGGTAAGGTTGGTACCAGTGGGGCCGGCCTTCAAAGTGCCTTCAGGATGGAAGAAAAGCCGATGAAGACATTCCGTGCTTTTGGGCCGCTGATTTCATACGATACCGAAAGTTCAGCTTTTTGTCTGTCTCCTCATTAAAGAGGCCGGAGTCATTAAACGGCATGTCCTCAATAGCCATCCTTGCCTGGAAATTCAGGTCGTATGCCCTTAACCAAGCATGCCTGCAAAGAGCTACCAAGCCTGATAGCATCTTTGCGGCACAGTTTGCAGAATGTCTGGCTGACAGGATCTGCTGGCCTCCCAGGGCATTGGCCTCTGCTTGGATGTCATCTGATGGTGAAGACGACACCAAGTTGGTCAGATCAACAGGGCTTGCAGGACCCTCTATGTCTGATTCCTCGGGTGTAGGGGATCGAGATCGGCGTTCCGAGCCACTCAAAATCAAAGAGGCCTCTGGAGACCTTGGGAGTGGTCTGTGTTGAAAGAGTGAAGCCCTCCTCGGTGGAGGTGGTGGGGGCGTGGGAGAGTGTTGGCTGCCACACCGTAGTTGTTCCGGGTCTACCGGGAGGAAATAACAGCCTTGAAATTAGGGTCAGGATACTGAAGGAAGAGTTGATCCTGCTGCATATTTGCTGCCTGTGAACTCAGCCGGTCAGCCTCGAGACTGAGAGAGTCTGAAACCAACGGACAGTCCCGTACCGAAGAGTGGGCTATTTTCCATGGACTGGAGGCTGTTGTAATTGGTAGGGAGTCAAAGCAGGGGGGTCGGTATCGATGATCTCTCCTTCTGATTCCGACTCCACCTGGACCAGAGGTGAAAGAGGCTCGGGTATAGAGATGTGCTCAACCAATCCGGGGCTGAAAGATGCCGGAGGTGTCTTGGCCAATTTAGAGGGCTTCTCTCGATGAGAAGACTGAGGAGAAGTAGATCAGGCCCTCTTGGAAGACGAAGAACGACCAACAGAGCCATTTTCCGGCTCAAGATGCTTGCATTTGGCCGTCTTTTTACTTTCACCCTCCCCACGATGTTTCTTGGGGGCAGGGTCACCTCCTTCATCTCGGTCTTTATCAGCCCTTGAAGATTTCTTATTTCTAGCTGACTAATCCCTTGGCTTTTCCTTATCCTTGCGGGGTTCATCGCGAGAAGTAGACTGCTGAAGCTCCGATGTTTGAGCTTGGGAAGGCGCCGAAGCAGGTCTGAGGGCCTGCTCCCATAGAGCTGCCTTTAACTTTAACTCTCTATTCTTTAGGGCTTGCACAGTCCCCTTACATAGGGGGCATCTTTTAGAGTTATGGGTCTCACCCAAACACCATACACATTGATCATGCTGATCAGACGTCGGGATCTTTGACTTACAATCGATGCAACGCTTGAAGGAAACCATTAGCACGAGCCAAATTTGACAATAATCATAGTCAAAAAAACAGTCTGGGTCAATCGATTCATGATAATCCCCAGTCCAAAATCCAAGATAATAGTCAAAAACCAGAACAAGATCAAAAGCCAATAGTCAAACACTGAGACAACACTAGCGAGCTAAGTTCCTTACTAGCTGCAAAAAGCGGCGGACAAAAGGAACTGGAGAAAGAGCAGGAATGCCAGGGGATTTATAAGGATGGGCAGAGCCACCACCAAAAAGTTGCAATTGGAAATTTGTCCAGTGATACCAGAACTTTCCAAGCTAGCTGCACAGGCGCAGATAAAACCCATTTGTGTGATTCGCAGAGACCACGAAGAAGAAAGAGGATACCAGGGATTGCAACCACCACCCAGGACCACTACATTAATTTCCCATGCAAGCAAAATGATGCTCAAAATTCTAAAAATAAAGACTTTTGCAATGTATGGAGTAAGAAATGCCAGATGTTCAAGCTGGTTCAGGAAAGGAAGAGGCATTAGAGGCCATATTACAAATATACGTGGAAATGGAGCATACTTAAAACTTTTAGAAGAAAATCAGCCTGTACTTTATAGAATATAGAAAAGCCTTTGATTATGTAGGTCAGGGGAAATTATGGATTGCTCATAAAGAAGTGAGTGTGCCACAACATTTGATTTTTGTGACATGTAACCTGTACTCAGGACAAGAAGCTACTGTCAGGTCATAATATGGAGAAACAGAATGGATTCCAATTGGTAAGGGTTTTGGGCAAGCCTACATTTTATTACCCCATCTGTTTAACTTGTATGCTTAATATATCATACGTAAAGCAGGATTAAACTTGGAAAAAGGAAGCATGAAAACTGGAGGAAGGAACAATTTAAAATATGCAGATGGCACCATACTACTAGCAGAAAATGGGAAAGACTTGGAATGATTACTGAAGAAAGTCAAGGAAAAAAGTACAAAGGCAGGTTTACAGTTGAACATTAAGAAAACAAAAATCACTACAGGTTATTTACATAATTTTACAATTGACTACAAATACATTGAAATAGATCAAGATTTTCCATACCTTGGTTCAGTTGTTAATCAGAATGGAGACTGCAGTCAAGAAGAAGAAAGGATAGCTATGAAGGAACTAGACAAGATCCTAAAGTACAAAGATATATAATTGAATTCTGAAGTTAAGATGGTCCATGCCATCATATTTCCAAGTTCTATGTATTTTTGTGAAAGCTGGACAGTGAAAAAAATGTTCTCATTAGAAATGTGATACTTGAGAAGAGTTCTATGGATACCTTGTTAAAAAGACAAATAAATGGGTCCTAGAGCAAATCAAGCCTGAACTCTCTCTAGAAGTCAAGACAACTGAACTGAGACTGGCGTACCTTGAGCATCCTGAGATGACATAAATTACTAGAAAAGACAATAATGCTTGGTAAGGTGTAAGGCAGTAGGAAAAGAGGAAGACCGCAATCCAGGTGGATACACTGAATCAAGAAAGCCATGGCTCTGAGTCTATAAGACCTGAGCAGGACTGTTGATGACATGGTGACCAGGAAGTCTCTCATTCATAGGGTCACCTTGAGTTGAAGTCAACTTGATGACAGTTAAAGGTTAATTTATAGAAGTGAATTCTAATATAATACATTGGTCTAATTAAAAAGTTATTTTAAAATAAGAAAATAATCTGAGACTTACTTTGATGAATGTTCCATATCAGAAAGTAGGCACTTCAAATCTGAAATGGTCTTTTCCTTGAAAATAAGTAAATTAACAACAATACAACATGTATTTCTTCTGAGTTAGCAAAAATAAATTAATAATACTGAAAAAGATTGTTTTATTTTGTTCAGATTTGTTTCCTTCATTCATAGCAAAATGAATGCTATGAATGCTGAAAACTGAGCAAGCTATTCTATTCAAATTTACTCTGTATTAAGTTCTATTAACTAGAATGGAACTGGCTTCTGAGTAAACATGCACAGGATTGCAATATGTTCTATACAAACTTAGATCAGGGTAATACAGCAAAAGAAAAAAAAATAACCTTTTCCTTCCCTGGTGCTTTTGACTGAATCAGAACTGGAACACCTTGGCATTACTTTGAAATAGTTGTATGCATCAGCATACTTGTTTTGGCTCTCCAAGAC
This sequence comes from Phrynosoma platyrhinos, assembly GCA_020142125.1. Lineage (NCBI taxonomy): Eukaryota > Metazoa > Chordata > Lepidosauria > Squamata > Phrynosomatidae > Phrynosoma > Phrynosoma platyrhinos. The sequence goes on along the minus strand of JAIPUX010001232.1, from coordinate 67,216,394 downwards.
ACCCGAGAGAACTGGATTCAAAACACTTTGCCCTCTGATGTGGTACATATCTACACCAGAGCCCTGAATTTATATCTGCATGAGCCATACATCTTTTTTATTACCTAGGTGCTGAACTGAAAGAAAAAAGTTTGCTCTCATGTTTGCTCCCAAATCCTACTTTCTTAAAATCATTCAGTTTAACTTACTGGCCCTCGGAATAGCCTGGTCTATGGTGTAGCCAAGGAACATACCTCACCTGCCTTTCCATATGGATCTGGGCCAGCCCTGCTAGCTGCGGATTGGGGCCGCGCCAACTGCACGGTGCAGCCCCAATCCTTCCTTTTGCCGCTCCTAAGAGTGGCAAAATTTTGCTCCTTTTAGGGGCGGCAAAAGGCGGCCCTAAGAGCCAGCACCACAACTCTTCCATGCCCTTTTGGTGCAGCCGGGAGGGCATCCTGACGCCACACACTATGCATAAGGGCGCGCAGTGTCAGGACGGCATTGGGCTGGGGTTGGGGCAGCTGGCGTATGGCTGCTCTGCCCCAACTCCACCCCTAGGCCATCCCTTTAGGCCGGTCTGCATAGCCCCTTGCAAGACTAATAGGGTACTACCAAAAAAATCCATACCCACTTTGATTCTGCTGTCAATACCAGTGCTTTGTCAACGAAACTGCTTCTTTTGCATGTTAATGCATTTTTTAAAAACTCATGTTTCCAGGAAACTCTGGATTTTTATTACATGTGTTCTATGCAGATAATACAATACTACTAGCAGAAGTCAACAAAAACTGGAGCAATTACTGAAAAGGGTCAAGGAGGAAAGTGCCAAGGTTTGATGTTGAACATCAACAAAAGTAAACAAAACAAAAGTGATCACAGATGATCTATAAGAATTTGTCCTAGGTAACAAGGTAACAAGGAAATTGAAATAGTCAAGGAGTTCCCATACCATGGATCAAACATTGAGCAGAAGGGAAACTACAGTAAAGAAATTAGAAGAAGGCCAGAATGGGGAAGAGCAGCTATGAAAGAACTGGACAAGATCCTAAAGTGTAAAGATATAACTCTGATTAGTAAAGACTGGTCTTTAATGCGTTTTAATTCAGACAGCATATTCAGCTGTCAAATTTCTTCTGACAGGTAATTCCACAGGCTAGAAGCAGTTAAAGAAAAAAAAATATCCAAAGGACAGTTGTTAACTTACTACTGGCTGACTGGAGTAAATATCTCCCAAAGGACCTGAGTGTATGAGGGGGATTATACAGGGGGAGGTGATCCTGTAGGTAACCAGGACACAAACCATAGGGCTTTAAAGCTAACAAGCAACACTCTGTACCTTGCCCAGATACTAATTGGCAACCAGTGGAGTGATTTTAATATTTATGTAATATGATATACCAGTAAGCAATCTGGCTGTCATGTTTTGAACTAACTGAAATTGAGAGGTTGTACTTACTGTGAAGGGTCATTCTGGGATGGCAGGATGATCTTTGGGTTTATCCCCAGCACCATCTGAAGCAGGAGTCAGCATTTTATTCAGTTAACTTTTTTTCAGTTAGACTCCTAACGCCCTTCTCCTTCAGTTTATTTATCAAGCTGTACCATTATCTCCTGACTACTTGAGTAATCTACCCTGTAATTATAATTTACTTTAAAAAAATAAAACCAGGGAGGGTGTGGATTGATCATCCTAGCATCCCAGAATGACCTTCACGATAAGTACAACCTCTCATTCTTGGGATGGCAGGAAGATCAACCCACTGTCCTTGGGATATGCTCAAGCCCTTTAATTATGGGTAGGTAAACTTCTTAACAGTCTCCTATCATGGCTTGCAGCACTCTACGACCAAAAGCTGCTTGAGACGATTTAAATTTGTCTATTTTGTAATGCTTTATAAATGTGCTTGGCTCAGCCCATCCTGCTGCATCACATATCTCTTTTAATGAAAAGGATACAAAACAAGCTGTTGATGTCACCACTGACCTAGTTGAATGGGGATATACATTCTGAGGTCTTGGTATTCCATCTAAATCATAGCATAATAAAATGCATGCTTTTATCCATCTTCCCAAAGCTATCCTAGACATCTTATGGCCAAGTGTCCTAGGATTATAAGATACAAACAAAGCTTCAGTCTGTCTAAATTTCCTCCTTTCTCCTCTTATAAATGTTTACTGCTCTTTTGAGATCTAATGTATGCCATTGTTTCTTTTTCTCATATTTTGGCCTTGGGCAAAATGTTAGTAAATAAATCTTTTCCTCATAACCCAATTTACAAATATATTTAGGGAGAAATTAAGGGTCTATTGATAGAACCAGTCTGTTATCTTCTAATTTACATAAGTGTGGTTGAATGGATAGTGCTGCTAACTCTGATATCCTTCTGGATGAAGTAACTGCTACTAAAAAAGAAACAATAAAGGACAGATGTTTCAAAGAGGATGTGTATAGTGGCTCAAAAGGAGATTTTGTGAGCCTATTTAATACTATATTTAGATCCTGTGAAGGAAATCTATGCTTTGTTGGGAACAGTGATATCTTTGAACATGTTCATTATTCGACAATCTCTCTCCTCCAAACTGTAAAACTGATAGTGCCAAAACCTGTCTCCTTATAGTGTTAGGTCGAAATCCTTTATTCACTCCTGTAAAAATTGTAAAATATGTTTTATCTCAATATGTTGATAATTAACTTTTCTTTTCTTACACCAATCTATAAATGTCCTCCATGTTCGATTATATATTTCCTATGTAGTAGATCTCCTAGAAGCCATAATAGTGTCTATTATTTGAGGCGTGTAACCACATTTCTCTAGCTTCATCCTCTCAATTCCCATCCTCCCAATGGTTAGCTGTAACCATTCTGGGTTCGAGTGCCAAATCAGGCCCTGAGCTAACAAGTCGACTCTCTCTGTTAACCTTACTGAAATGATTAATTAATAACTGTTGAATCAATGGAAACCATGGCCTTCTTGGCCAATTCTGTGCTACTATTAACACATGAGCCTTTTCCATTTAAATTTTGTTCAATACTTTCTGAATTATTTTTACCAGAGGGAAAGCATACAATGTCCCTTTTGATCATTGTATTCCCTCTGTTAGGTAATCCTTCTCTACTGAAAAATATATGTGAACTTTGTGATTCCTGTGATTCACGAACAAATCCACTGCGAATGGACCAAAATTCTTGTTCAGTCTCTCAAATTCCTCCATATGTAGTTCTCATTCAGCTGGATGTATCTGACTGTGGCTCACATAATCTGCTGTTATGTTCAAAGACTCTTTCAGATACACTGCTGTTATTGATTTGAGCTTGTTCTCTGCCCAGTTCATTATTTTTGTTGATTCTGTCATCAGATGCCATGAATACTGTCCTTGTTGTTTATATATGATCGAATTGTTATATTGTCCATGAATATATCAGCCCTGGTGGCGCAGTGATTAAATGCCTGTACTGCAGCCACTCACTCATAGACCACAAGGTTGCGAGTTCAATACCAGCCAGGGCTGAGGCTCGACTTAGGCCTGCATCCTTCCGAGGTCACTAAAATGAGTACCCAGATTGTTGGGGGGCAATCAGCTCACAGTTGTAAACCGCTTAGACATCCCATAGCGTGATATGAAGCAGTATATAAATGAAGCTGCTATATGAGCACAATTTTCCTTTGGATCATCGATCTGAATTTCAACACTGCCAGTCTGACTGCTTTCATTTCCAAAAAAAAAAATATATATATATATATATATATATATACTCTGCCTCTTGTCTAAGTCCTGCCAAATTTCTTGAGTAGTGAGGTGAACATGAGCACCCCATCCCACCAGACTGGCGTCCATCATTATCCTCATATAGTTCGTTATTACAAAGGGAACACCTCTGTTCAAGTTGTTGTTTAGTAACTACCATTTAAAGCTGTTTCTGACTGATTGGGGGACTGTAATTATGCAATGTAATTTCTTCCCTATATCCTGTTGATAGGGATGCAACAGAACTTGTAACGATCTGGAGCGGTGTCTTCCCTATGGCACCAGATGTACCGCTTATATTAAAATGCCCATCACCACTCTGGCCAGCCATATGAGATCTGCTTTCTTTGACTTTATTAACAATGCCAATGTTTTCTTCAAATTCTCTTGTCTGTCCAACGACAAAGTCATGCACTCCCTCTCAGTGTCTATTTCCACATCTAAGTGAGTTATTTTTGTGGTTGGTGTTAAAAGACTTTTTTTTATAGTTCAGCAGAAATCTGAATGATTTCAGAACCTGAATCGTTCGATGTGTATTTTCTTGAATCTTTGTCACTGTTTTTGCTTTCACCAGTAAGTCATCCAAATATGGAAATATTTGCATTCCTTCTCTCCTCGAATAAGTTATTAGAGGTATTAGTACTTTTGTGAAGACTCAAGGTGTCGATGCGAGCCTGAAAGGCAGTGTCTTGAACTGGTAATGCTGTTGTTTGTAAGCAAACCTTAGATACCTCCTGCTCTACTCATCCATTGGTATATATAAGTACGCTTCCTTTAAGTCGATCGACACCATCAAGTCTTGTTTCCTTAAGTTGTCTTTGATTGTCATTAACGTTTCCTTCTTAAATTTGCAGTATCTTACAAATTTGTTTAGATATTTCAAATTCAGTACTGGGTGATGTCTTCCTTTGCTTTTTGGTACTGTAAAAAAGATGGAGTATACCCCTGAGAATTTTTGATTGTTTGGAACTTCCTTTATTGCTTAAATATGAAGATGATGTTGAATTTCTTTTTGTACAATTTGTTGTTTCAACTTGTCTGTTGGTAGAGATGAAGGAAGGTATCTTGATTTGGGTATTACATTGAATATAATGTGATATCCTGAATTTACTACCTTTAATACCCATTGATCTGATGCAGTGCTTCTCCATTATTTTCTGTCATGCCCCCCCCAGGAAGAAGAAAACATTTCGCGCCCCCCCGCATGACTGTAAATAGTCACACGGGCGGGTTTGGCCAATCAGGATAGAGCATGTCGGGCTGCTACTGGGGCTGCGCTGGGACAATCTCTAGTGTTCGCGCCCCCCTTTACAGAGCCTCGCGCCCCCCCGGGGGGCGCGCCCCACTATTTGAGAAACGCTGATCTAACTATGTGCCATAGATGACCAAATTTTAATACCCTTCCTCCTGCCTCTGTATCTTTCATGTCAATATTGTCTTCCTCCTTTTAAGTTTGAATTTTGACCTCTCTGATTTTGTCTATTTTGGAAATTTTGTTTGCCATAAAATATTGTTGGATGATTCCAGTATTTTTGAGGTCTAAATTCTGATTGTCTGAAATTAGATCTACCTCCTCAAAAGAAATTCTAGCTACCATAAGAATTCCTATATTGTCTTTTAAATGTACGTTACTGAATGGTTGGCATCATCTGTTTCTTATCTTTATTTTCTATCAGTATCTTCTCTAATGCTTTTTCTCCAAATAATAATGCTCCTGTAAATGGAACATTTGCAAGGTCATTCTTAAACTTCTGGTCTGCTTCCCATTGCCTAAGTCAGAGAGATCTCCTTGCTATGGTCATGGGATGCAAAGACCTTGCTATAAATGCTGCAGAATTGTGATCTGCATCTACCACATATTGAAGTGTTCTACATACACGACCCAAAGCTTTATGTAGCATATCTATATCAAATTATTTTGTATTTTGAATTTCCTGAATCCATAGAACAGCTGCTCTAGAGAACATGGAAGCTGCTATGGAAGCACGTAGTGCCATGGATGAACTGTCATGGGCTTTTCTTGAAGCAGAATCAGCTCTTTTTTCATCTAAGTCCTTTAGGGTTGTATCACCCTCCCGAGGTGCTATTGCTCCCGATACTAGCACCGCAATAGGCCCATTAACTAATGGGACCTTAAGCAGCTCCCTGGCATCCTTGTCAAATGTATAAAGTTTTTGACTATATCCTAAGAATTTCTTAATCTGTAAAGAGGATCTCCACTCTCCTTCAATCAGATCTTTAAACATTTCCGGTACTTCTCCTTTTGTTATTTGCTTTTTGTATTACAGCAGCTTATTTTTGCCTCTTTATTTTCTTTTTCATCTTTCTTATGATCCTGCAAACCTAATATAATTAAAACCCTTTCTAATAAATTTTTAATTTTTTCTGATTGAAATAATCTTTCCGCCATCAGTTCCTCCTCTTGATCATCGTCTGATGAGTCATATTGATTTGACTCATCTTGTTGTAATTCTTCTACTGATTGGTTATCCTATATGTTCTCTAAGTGTTTAGATATCTTTGCACATTTCCTTGATATCTGCTCTTCCTCATCTGTATTATTCATTGTGTCTAACTGTATATTTCTTTTTGACCATTATTAATTTTGGGATAATCAAATTTCTGTAAATTTGATTATCAGATTGTGAATCCTCCTCCCTAGCCTCATCTGTTAAATTTGCCAATTCAGATGCAGTACTGCTTATCACCATATGTTGAATCTCCATTCTCATATTATTTGTATTATAATCACTGATACTAGGATTTTCCATGTGACCTCAGTTAATTTTTGATTGATCTTAGGCACTTCTTTCATCATATTTATTAATGTATTTAATTATTTATTTTGCCTATGTACTACATTATAAATTTCCATTGTGTTGTTGGCGGAGTTTGAAACTTCAGCACTCTTTGTCTTATTAATTTTTCTCTTTTTAACTACAGGCACTGCTGCGCTTGTCACTGAGTCAGTCCCTTGGTCAACCAGCTGCGTTGTCTCCGCCTATCTCAGGTGCCTCAAAATGGCAGATCAGGTTTCTGTTGCCCTGACTGGTCAGCAGGCTCACTGAGAAGTACCCGCCTCCTTGAGGGCATACAAAATGGTGGATCAGGTTAAGAGTCTGATGAAAGTTAACTGAACAGAATGCTGAGTCATGCCTTGTGGATGGTGTGTGGGAATAAACCCAAGGACAGTGGATTCTGCCATCCCAATAATTAGTAAGCAACCAGCCTCTTATAAGGAAGACCCTTTTGCCCCTTCCTACACACTTGGTATAAAGAAAAGTTCATGGCCTGACTCACTCTTTTATACCCTCAACTATGAATGTAAAAAAAATACTTACAAATTTTCTTATTCTTAACTAGAAAAGTGGTCTGAACATGTCAAGACACCTCACTGGAAAAAATGCAACCCCTGCTGCACAAAAATGAAATAAGCGCATAAGCTTAACCTCAGCATATCTTTAAAGCACTAAAACTTTAAAGCACACTCACTTGGAAGTAGGTCTTACAAGAAAGTGGGAATTTCCTTCTGAGCAAGCGTGCTTAAGTTCATGTTTTTATCCAGTATGGCTAACCCTTCCAAAATATGGATGGGCAATTCCCCTGGGGATGGGGGCTGTGTATATTCCACTGGAGTTCACTGCATCTTCTTAACACTGCCACTTCAATCATGACCATTTTTGCTGCTGTCACAAATTCGCTACATTTCTGATGAGAAACATAGTGCTGGAAAGCCTCGTTTCTTATTAGAACATCAACCCTCACACAATATTCCCCAGTGAAAACACAGGGTTGTATACTTTTTTTGGTATGTCAGCACCCCAGTGGAGGCATTTGCCAAAAGGGTGTACATGAAGGCTGTGTGTTGCCAACTGCTATAAAGCAGGCCAGCCAGATGCTGTTCAACTGAAAATCCAAAGAACCCTAGCCAGTGCAGGCAATGGTGAAGAATGCTGGGAGATATACTTCAATTATGGGGGGGAGATGCTTGTTTCCCACCCGTTTTAAAGACTAATCATTTATATTCATTATAAATATGAATCAGTGACTTTAGCACTGTAGTTTTCAGTTAACATTTTTGAAATCAGCACCATTGTCTAGAAAAATATTTTGTCAGATCCCTATGTTTGTTGACATTGAAACTGTAGTCTATAAAGACTATTTAGGTTTGCAGTTGATACACTTATGCACAATGATATGTATGTTAGATATCTGCAGCAAGTACAGTGATCACCTACTTTATTTGACATTTACTTGGTACATCCATGCTGCATTCTATGTTGTCACAAAAGATAAAAATTGACCAATTCTCTGGCTTTAAGACCTATAGTCTATAATTTTAAACAAGTGGTAGGCAACTGCCAGGTGTCTGGGCATTTCATTAGATGCATGAATGACATCTGAAGACCATATGCAGATACTTGTGTCTTTCCCATTTGTGGATTATTTTTTTAATTAAAAAATCAAACTAAAAACACCCCCAATACACACCCAACCAGTTAACTTCTTGGGTAAATAAAGGCCTTTGCTGAGCCTAAAAACAGCCTAGGACAAAGGTAGGCAACCTTTCCCCTTTAATGGCCGAGGGGCTTCAGCTCCCAGAATCCCAGGAGCTATTGGCCAACATGGGACTATTGGCCAACATGGCAGAAGCTTCTGGGAGCTGAAGTCCCTCGGCCCTTAAAGGGGAAAGGTTGCCTACCCCTGGCCTAGGAGGAAAAAGCCCCCTACATCCCACTGGCCTTGAGGACTGCACTTTCCCCACCTCTTTTAAATGATTCATTTAAAGGATTCCTTAATATTTAAATACTTCTCTTAAAGTAATCTTTGTGTTAAGATCTAATGGGAGTTTAAAAAATGTGTTTTCAATCTAATTAGATCTGTTTTTTAAACAGGCAGCGCGTTTTATAACCAGAATGTTCAGCTTTGGTTATAATCTTAAAATCTCAAATGTGCACAAGGCTACTCACATACAATCTATACAGATTGTCTATTTTCTTATCACTAACACAATTCATATGCTATTTAAACTAATTAAAATTGTAGCTTGTATTTGCATTGCCATATTGTGTGGTTTCAGAAGCTACATGCTAAGTAAGGATTGTATCTACTGGTACTTCATGAGAAATTCACAAAACATCTTTTAAAAACCATGAATCTTAACTACTAAGTGTTCACAGGTAAGAACCTACTTTAATGGCCAAGCTTTCTTCAAGGGTGACAATTTTCTCTGTTCTTTCTTCCAGAAGGTCTTGTAAAGACTCTTTTTCTGACTCCAGTTCAGTTATTGTTTCATTGAAAGTACAAATATCTTCATGTTGAGCAAGATTTTGTTTTGAAAGTTTTTCTGGAAATACCATCATAGTCTCATTTATTATTAATCCATTTAAAATAATCCACTGTCATATAGGCTGTCATCAATTAAACTCTTTGATATGTCATGCAAATGCACACCATTATGCACATGATGTAATCAAGATTTCAATCTACTTTCTGACTTGGAAACTTGTCTTTGGTAAAGCTACACATTTTCATCAAGATTGTTGTAATGTACATTACCCTCTAAATGGAGGTATTTTTGAAAATTATTCAGAAGTGACTAGTATACTACAGCCAAGCTGGATGATTCAACTGATATTTGGTCTTAATTGGCTTATGTTCTGGAGCCCAGCTCTAATATCTGATTGCCACATTTGAAACCTCATGCAGTTCAAGCTCAGGTATCTAAATAGCAACCTGCTTTGGAATATTTGTGTTTGCCAATTAAGATCTTTAGCGGAATTTCTGCTTCTCAATTCTGCATTAACCTATGGCGTGACTGTTGAGCAAGGAGGACATGGCCTTTTTTTCTTGGTAGAGCTTAGTCTCTAGAATTCTCTCCCTCAGAAAACCTGCATGATCCTCTCCCTTAAGTTTTTATAAAGGTTATTGGAACTTTAACTGGACTTTTGATAGTGTTCAGTATCCAGAGACACTGCTGTTGCTGTTTTAATACTGTTGTATAATTATATTGATCTATTTTTATTGTTTGGTCCTGTTTTCTTGTTTGTAGGTTGATCTGGAATATTTTTATACATATACATAAAGATTAGGGGGGGGGCTTAAAGAATTTTATGGAAAAAAACAATCATACTAGCAACTGTTACTATATTAAAACCATGTTTAAAACAGATAATCAGGCAGTACCATAATCAATTAAATGAATTAACATTTCATGTAAGCAAGAGTAGGTATCCTGTAAACCAGCCTTTCCAAAGCTTTACACCTTTGAAAAAATTTCAGATCCCAGGGAACACTTGCATAAAAAATATATGTTTTAGAGAACATCTGTATAACAATTATTATATCTACAGATCAAAAACTGTTTATTTTCCCCCATCACATTTTTTGCAGAAACTCTAGTGACCTCCCATGGAGCCCTCGGATTTTGGGGAACCCTGGTTGAGAAATCCTGCTCTAAACTAAAAGCTGGTGGCTTGTAAAACAGGAAGAATGCAGTGCACTCCAGGAAGTCTTTGATTCTAATGTTAGTTCAACCACAAACTCACCATGTGAACTTAAGAAAGCTACTGATTTCTTTACCTCAGCCCTCTACCTGCTATATGGGGATAAAAACCCTAGCACACTTCACTTAAGAGAACCAACATGGTGTAGTGATTTGGGTGTTGGACTAGGACCCTGGAGACCAGGGTTTGAATCCTTCCTTAGCCTTGGAAAACCACTGGATGACCTTGGGCAGTCACACTGTCTCAGCCTCAGAGGAAGGCAAAAGCAAACCTGCACTGAATAAATCTTGCCAAGAAAAGCTCATGAGAGGTTCACTTTAATATTGTCATAAGTTGGAAATAACTTGAAAGCAACAACAACACTTAACAGAACAATTGTATGAATTTGAGATAATCTCTCTGAAATGGTCATGGACCCTCCATTGATGTACTTGCATACCAGGATTTAGGTATGCCACATTAGGCTTGTAACATGGCCAAACAGACACCACTAGCACCCCAAATGTCCACGCAAGTAGAATCATAGACAACATTAGCTGAGTGGGAGAGTGAGATGGCAGAGAAGCATCTGTCTATGCTCATAGTGATGGAGACATTTGTTCCTCTATTCAACAAGAGTCACATGTTAACATTTCGCATATAGCTTTTATTTTTTTACAGCCAAAATTACAGAGGTCACTTTTCATGTGATTGCCAGTGAACAATTCTTTTAAGGATTTTGCTTTGTGAAAAATGTTAATGTAACAGCCTCAAATCCTAAACTGGAAATAACATAGAGTCCATCATCTATTGTTCTGCGATTGGACATACTCCAGCTCTGTTCATCAGAGGGGTAAGGGATGTTGGGCAGCATGGACCTGATATGATATACTTAAGTTTTATGTGTGTGATATGGTATGTGATTATAATATAGTGTAAATTCTTTTGAGAATAATTTGGCTAAATTGTGGATATGCATCTTAGAAGTAAATCAATTAAATGCCACTTGCCAAGCCCTAGACGGACAGAAAGAATGCTTCTGTGGTTTGGCAACTTTATAGACTTAGAATCAGCCATATATTCCTAAGTGCATGTGCAGTTGCTCCTGCTTCCTCACCTCTAAATGAAAGTGCCTAGACTGAATCACACACCAATTGTAAAGAACTTAAAGAGACTCCATAATATAGGGTGTCATAAACACTCCATATATTGCTCTCATAGTAAATCTTTTGTAAATTTCAATTTTGGGTTGCTGGGGGTGAACTTGGCAACAGTGTGAGGAAAAAACAAATAATACTAATCATAAAAGGTAAAGGTATTCCCTGTTGACAAGGTTGTCAAGTCGTGCCCG
>JAIPUX010001232.1:67179697-67202094 GCA_020142125.1 Phrynosoma platyrhinos | reverse complement strand
TTTTTCGTTAGTAGAAGCATTCGTAAGTAGAGGTACCACTGTATAGATGTATGTTTTTAACTTTTGAATGTTTTTTATCAGTTTTACAGTGTTTAACTGTGGTGTTTTCTAAATTTGTCATGAACTTTTTGTAAACGTTTTAACGTGTTATGGAAGCCAGCTTGGGCCCCAGCCTGGGGAAAAGGTTGCATATAAATAAAGAAAAGAAATAAATAGCAGGGGTTTGGACTGGATGGCCCTCATAGTGTCTTTCAACTCTATAATTCTATGATTCCACTACAATGAACCAACCCACTCCTCTTGCCATCTCTCTCTGGATGGAACTGCTGGAGCAGAGGATCTCCAAATCAAAATCATCCATGTACATTCTTACCACATCAGACTTTCATGCACATTCACACTACTAATACAATAGACTTACCTAATCACAGATTTAAGTCATATACTCTTGTTTCCATTCACAACGTGAGAGTTATGTGTATAAGGACTGCTTAAGAGGTCATCCAGATAATGGCCTATTCATGCAATGATTTTTAAAGAACAAATATATTTCTACAAAAAGTATTTCCATGGATTCAACCCAGATTTAAGTCCTCCCTCTCCTCAGCACAGTAGCCCCCACAGCCCCTAAGAATGCTGCATAGCTGGTTGGCATACTGATTGAATAGGATGAGCTGCAGTGGGGAACAGAGAGGAGAAATCCCCCCAAATCAGATAGGAACAATTTCAATTATGTGGATCAAATTCAATGTATTTTTTTCAATGTCATTTTTATGCTAATATCTTACAATATATTTCAAGATAAAGTTTTCCTTACACTCTGAATATTTAACTCCAGCTCCTCAATTCTCTGTTCCAGGTGAGCTTTCTCATTAAAAGCAGTGTCCTGGGCAATCTATATTAAATGAAATTAAAAATTAAAATTAAAATTAAAATAATAATAGTGATAATAATAATAATAATTTCTATCTCGCCCCTCTGCTAGGCAATCGGGGCGGTGTACAACATTTCAAAACATCAAAACAAACATCAAAACAAATAAATCAATTCGAATCCCATCCCTCCTTCCCACATCCACCCATCCCCCCAAAACAAATCAAACTAAACAAGTTAAATAGCAATAATCAAAAATATACAATTTAAAAATACATAATCTTTCAATATCATTATGGTCCTCCGAGGGCTGCAGGCTGGCCAAAACAGTCCTCTGCGGCCTTAGAACGCCGCCGCTCGCCGCGCAATGCCAGAAGAAAATGGAATCAGGCAGGGGCTTTATGTCCGCCGGTGCTCCTTCCGGCTGTGCGCAGGTGCGGCGGCTCAAGCCGCTCAGACGGTCTTCCGAGGGCTGCAGGCTAGCCAAAGCAGTCCTCCGCGGCCTTAGAACGCCAAGGCCGCTGCTGGTGCCAGTGTTTGGGCTGTCGGGCTGACTATAAAGCTTCCCTGGAGCCAGGTGTTTCGGGGGAGGAGGGGGTGGGCTAGAGCGCTCACCGCCCAGCTCAGAGTCCTCACCAAGGCCGCCGCTGGTGCCGGTGTTCGGGCTGTCAGGCTGGCTATAAGGCTTCCCTGGAGCCAGGTGTTTCAGGGGAGGAGGGGGTGGGCTAGAGCGCTCACCGCCCAAAATACTTTTCAGTAGCAACAAATTTAGTTTAACTACAGACTAGATACCACAAAACAGCCTTTGCTTTGTCTTCTCTTCCACATATCTTGCACAAATAAGTTTGGATAAAAAGTCAAACCTTTAACCTCTCTCTTAAGCTATCACGTTCTGTGGCCATCCTTCGGAAATCAGAAATAGCTGCATCTCTCTCTGTTTCCACTCTTCTTAAAACAGCCTGGGCAGTCAATGCAGTTTTAGAAGCTTTGGGAATTTTGATTGCTTCTTTTCGCAGTTGACTTATTTCTTCCTGTGCCTGTTATTTAAAAGTAACGTTTAGCAAGGATTTTTCTCTACTGGGAAACAACAAATTACTAAAGTTTGGCACTTTGTCAACCATAAAATTTAAAGACAGAGTTTCAAATATTACCTACAAAAAGAAAATTTTCTTGCTGTGTTATATATAACTTTTAGAAAGTTTATTGTTGGTGTTACTTATTGCAAACTATTAGAACAGTAACTTGTTTATTTAATTGTTACTAACAAGTTACTTTTGCTATTTCAATTTTTTTTAAAAAAATACATCTTAAAGAATTACAAAGATAGCTCCAATCCTCCCAAATTATGCTATCAAAATCATAATTTTAGGAATACTGAGTAAACATTACCTATGTCAAAAAAATTACCAACACTAACAGACACCACAGTAGTTTTAGAAAGTAACAGTGTTGGCAATGTCATTATTTAAAAAGTAATGTTATTTCAAGCCATGGGCAAAACAACCATTAACAATGTCTATCAAGATTGTCTTAAAACAACTTAAAAACAATAAAGGGTATTGTATTTTATCAGAAATCACTCTTACAAAAACATTCCACACATCTAGAGATATTACCTGATCATAAAGACAGATCACTTTGTCTCTTTCTGCTGTGAGAACCCTGATGTTACCCTGAATTTCTGCCATGTGACGTTCGTATTTTTCAAGTATAGCCTTATACTCTTCGCATTCTCTCAAGATTTGCAGAAATTCTGGATCAGAATTACTTCCCTAAAAGTTTAATGAAGAGAAACTGACTTCATTTTCCAATGGTTTAGATTAACAAAAATATTTTGTTATCAATAATTCAAAAACACTGTAACTCCACTATAGTTGTTACCTAAGATGTGATGAATTCCCTTTGTACCTTGATTCTGCATGAGGAAGCTAGACCAATTATTGAATCAACTCTAAACAGAAAACAGATCTTACACCCTCCCACACATTTTTGATAGATTTTTTGGACATTATTTTTGATAATAATTATTTTAGTCAAAAAGGAATATTATATTCAAATCAGAGCAGTAGCAATGGGCAGCCCCACATCCCCATGAATCACAAATTTATTTAAGGCAGATTTTGAGAAAAATATAATCTTGAATCCCAATAGCAACCTGTTTTTCTGCTGCCTGACATTCTATACTAGATAATAATAATAAGATACACAAATGATGTTTTTATTTTCTAATACAGAAAGGGTTACCCTTTTTTTGAATGGATTAACACCATTAAGCTGTAAATCAAATTTAGTTGTCATTCTCACCCTGAGACAATTTCATTTCTGGATGTCTTAGTGTACAATAAAAACAATACCATTAAGATTTCCTTATATAGCAAACTTACTGATAAAAACTCCATACTTCATTATTCTAGTAGCCACAATTACCAGTTGAAAACGAATTTACCTTTTTCGCTATTCCTGAGAATTAAACTGAACTGCACAGAGACTTACGACTTCCATTCAGAAAGCATGATATTTAAGACACATTTTTAAAGGAGAGGTTATCCAAGTAGCATTATAAACATTTCTTTTCAGAAAGCAGTTCAAATTGATCACAGAGATCTGTTCACTCCTAAAATCAAGTCAGATACTAACAGTATAATTTGTATCTTGATCTCTTCTCCTTTAACATACAAAATTAAACAGCTCATAAAAAAACCCACTGGCATATACTGGAGAACGTGGAGGGTTGCAAATTCCCACCTATTGTGGCTTATAATGTACTCAGAATCTGAAGGACCTTTTGGTCCACTCTGATTTTCCCCAAAAAGTTCAGACAGATCCAGGAGTTAAGAGCCATTATCCTTGTGGTCATTGTGTGCATTGTAAATTTTATCTGCAAGGGCGTTGTTTTATTTACTCTCTATCAAGGGAACAGTTTCTCCTCCAATCTTTTTCAAACTGTAATTCAAAGAACGTTATTTATGCTATAATTTGTCCCTGTCACAAAATGTACCTTATTTTCCTCCGTATAAGACTACTTTTTAACCTGCAAAATCTGTGGTTAAAGTGGGGGGGGTCGTCTTATATGCCGGGTATAAGGATAAGGAGGATAGAGGTGCTAAAACTCTATATTTTGACTGGAAAAATGGGGGGTCGTCTTATACGCCGGGTCGTCTTATACGCCAGAAAATACAGGTATGTTGGCAAAACTTCAAGATCTGTAAAATTAAGAATATCTGAGCATATAAGTTGCATAATAAGAGGAGATACGGATTCTTTTTTCTATGAACATTTTGTTCATGCTAATCACCATTTTGATTCTTTTAAATTTTGTATTGTTGAGACTATTGAGGTGAGGGCACATCAAGACATCTCTAAGTTATTGCTCGAACGTGAGTGCTTTTGAATTTTCAGACTTAACACAGCTGTCTCCTATGGTCTAAATGAAAGGCTTGATTTTTCTTGCCTCCTATAATTAAAGATACTGATTTCAATACTTGTTCATTTAATGGTTCTTTACATTCAAATGAATATTTAAACATCTTTACAAACCCAGTGATAGGTTCACCTTAGGGTCTTCATAAGCCAGAATGACTTGAAGGCACACAACAACAAAGTAACTGGCAGCTACATTCAACTCTTACAATAAAGGAGACTTTGGCCCAAAACAGATGGGCCAAACAGGACAGCTTTCAGCCACTTCAGGGCTGAAAAAAATAAATAAATAAATAAGAACTCTTATTTCTTAAAGGATGGGTGGGATTCGGGATTTTATGTTTTGTTTAATGGAAATTGTAATATTGTAAGCCGCCCCGATTGCTCTGCTGAGGGGCGGGATATAAATAAAAAGTATTATTATTATTATTATTATTATTATTATTATTATTAGTGTTTAGACGATGCATGCTAAGGCCACCTAAGGCGGCTTGAACCACTGGCAAAAGGAGTGGATTTAATGTGCTCCTGCTCATTTGGGATTGCGGTGGCGGCCCACTTTGGGAGCATGCTGTCCAGTCACCATGGTCCCAGATCAATCAGGGCCAGAGAGGCTTCTGGCCACTCCTTTTTGCCAGTCAGTTTTACCCCAAGACATTTTCACTTGTTCTCTTTAAATGGCTCTACACATTTAAATGGATCTTTAAATGTCTGTAGTAATTGACAGCTCCATCCATTCAATTATTCCACTAGGACCTCTGCTTGCACAGGTGTCTTAACATCTCTGAGTAAGTAAAACATAGCAGTTTGACAGGAACACATACTATCCTGCTTGTGAGAAACACGTGAAAGCAGGTTAGAGGTACTGAGGAAAATACATGGAATTGTTTTTCATTCTGCGATTGTAAAAAAAAATTTACATGTTTTTGTACTTTAGTAAGAACTTTTTTATAAATTATATAGTTGCATATTCAACTGAAGATGCTTAGTGGGGTGAAATGGAAATAATAGCACCTGGGACTTCCTGTTTACTCTGTTGTTGCTTGAGACTCATATAAAACCTATTGCTCTGTTAAGAAGATTTAGGGCCTGAACAGACTGCCAGAAATAATCCAGCTTGAGATCACTTTAATTGCCCTCACTCAATGCTAGGGAATCATGGGAATTGTAGTTTATTCTGAGACATTAAGCCTTTTCTTGTGAGAGCTCTAGTGCCACAATAAACTACAGTTCGCATGATTCCCTAGCACTGAGTCAGGGCAGTTAAAGTGGTCTCAAGCTGGATTATTTCTGGCAGTCTGTTCAGGCCCTTACTGTACTAAGTTCTATTCACTGCCCAGTCAAGAAGTCCTGCTATGCTATAATCTTTTTCATTGCCCTGTCAAGACTTGTAATTTTGACCTGAAACAGACAAGCCAAACAGAGTGGCTTCTGGCCGCTTTGGTGGTGTGGCATTTATGAACACCCCCATAGCTGCTCTGTCGCCCAAAGCTGCTGGCAAAAGAAACAGCAAAAAGCTGCTCCTGCCAGCGGCTCATTTGGAATCATGTTGGCAGTCCCAGGCCAATCAGTCTCAGGCCGATCAGGGCCAGAAGAGCTTCTGGTTGCTTCTTTTGGCTCGTCTGCTTTGGACCTCTGAAATCTGTTTGGACTGGTTACTATCACAGCTACCTACAATGTATGTTTTAGCTATTTTTCTAAGACTGATTATGAATTACAGCTTTGAGTCTTGTTTAAATGAAAAGCATCTTTATGCTCATTATAGAGAACTCACACAATAGATGTGCAAGCGACTTTTGGCGTATGTTGTTCTAAGTTGGATATCGAACAGTAAATATCAGTAACACTATTATTTATCTGTTACACATCTATATCTGTTACCTTTGTATTGCTTCCATATATACACATATTTGATTACCCAGTATGACTGCTTAAACCTTCATGACTTCAGTGGAATATCAGCATCTGCAGGCATAATTTCAATGGCTATACAATGTGCCCTCCATATCCATGTACTTGGCATCTGCGGATTTGAGCACCTGTGGATGGCAAGTCCATTTGTGTGTGGGGGGCATGAACAAGAGAGGTGGGGAAGACAAGGAGGAGGAGGAAGAAGCAAGAGGTGGCAGCGGTGGGAGTGAACATGAGGAGGAAGGAGATGATAGGGGTAGAGAAGGAGGAAGAGGAGGCAGTCCATTGCCTCCTGTTCCCACCATGGGGTTGCTAAGGGCTCCTGCCGCCGGGGCAGGACATCATGCCCCCCCCACCGCTGCCTCCAGTGCCCCTCACCATATTTCTCCTGGGCCATAAGGGGTGTCATCTATGGCCTGGGCTCCCCTCGACCCCCCCCTGGCAACAGTGTCATCCACTCCCGGCACAGCCACCCCCTCTACCTCTTCCTGTTCAGTGGTAGTGGCGGCGGCGGCAGCAGCAGCGGAGGCATGATGGTGACCCTGGGGTTGGGCAGCGTCACTCTCCCACTGGTTGGCAGCAGTGCAGTGGCAGCCAGGGCTGCAGGGCCGGCTGGCCGCCCGCCTCTGCCTCCACCCTTCCTCCCTAGGCACTGGCACCCAGCCTCCTCCTCCTCCTTGGCCTTTTCCTCCCACCACAGGGCTACTAAGGGCTCCTACCGCTAGGCAGGGCATCATGCTCCCCTGCTGCCACCACCACTGTCGCCCCTCACCGGCTCAGTCGAGGTGAGGTCACTCTGGTGCGGACTGGTGCCAGCACCATCCCCAGCCATCCGGGCTCCTCTGACACCAAGGTCTCCAGGCGCCTCCTTCGTTCCTAGGGCCCTGGGTGAGTTGGCCAGTGGCAGTGGTGACGATAACTATAGGGGGCGCAAGCCTCTTCTTCCTCCATTGGTCTCTCAGTAAGAGCGACAAGGCAGGCTTTGGGGGAGCTGGGAGGCAACGTTCCACTGTCCCCAATGGTGGTGCATTGAGGACAATGGGGTTTGAACATCCATTCTGGATCCCCATGTGGATACTGTATAATTATAGCTCATGATGTATTTCCATGTTATCTCTCATACAGAAAATTTTGGTGCATGTTATTTTTTGTCTTTTGACTCAGACATTTTCTGAAAGCTTACAGTCTTTACTTGTGCTTTTTAACAAAGTGGGCAATGTAGAATGACAATTACAGTAAAAAACTATGAATCCATGGGGAGGACTACCTTAATTCCTCCAAAAATGAATCGGTTGGTCTGGGTTAATAAAGTTTAACTATTCATAAGATTATGCTGCAAATCTGTTGTTTGTAAACACTGACACTATCAAAGTTCCATTTTAGTTCTTCTGCATGACTAATGTTGTGTTATACAGGAGTGGAGTGGCTAGTGAGATTATGTTGCAGTATAGAGTATATTTGGGATGGAAGTTAAGATATAAGGCTCCATCAACATGGCCATGTTTTCAATTAGTGAGGGTTTGTATATCTGTGGTCCTTTTTTTTTTTTTACTATGGATAATACATCTTCAAATGTAATACGATTTTCACATATAATCAGAAACCCATTTCTGTTACTTGAAATTAATTACAACGTTTTTTCTCTAGGCATTTTCTAGGTCCTCCAACAACAATTCTATGAAGTGCTTGTGTTGGAGGTTACCGATGGAGTCATGCTGGAGGACCATGAAAGGGTCTAAAGAAGTGTTCTCTCTAGACATTTGTAGGTCCTCCTGTGCAACTCTATGGTCAACTTCTGGTGGAAGAACACCACAGAATCACACTGCACCTAGAAAATGCCTAGAGAGAATGCATTTTTTCCAACACAGGTAAGTGAACTAGTGTTATACAAATTCATGTAATTTGGGATCCCCCTGTATGACTTTTTGCTTTAAACCAGTGGTTCTCAACTTGCAATCTTCCTGATGTTTTGGACTTCAGCTCCCAGAAGCTCTAGCCAATATAGTCAGTGGTGAAATATTCTGGGACCTGACATCCCAAACATCTGGTGGGCCAAAGATTGAGAAATACTGCTCTAAACTATAGCTTTTGTTTCTCTTTGGGGTGTACATATTTTGGAAGTACCTGTAATAAGTGACTGAAAAAGCAGCTGTACATGTATATAAACTGTATATGTTTGAAGAATCTGAAAAGATATACCTGAATGGGAGAGGAACCCTTTGAAACAGAACAAGAGGGCTTGCGCTTAGGACTTAAAGATGTGTTCCGGAGCATCTTCTTCAAATGCCCAGCTTCAGTTTTATAATAATATTGTTCTTCTTCTATTGTCTTTATAAAATTATCACGTTTCGAGGAATACCTCACTTGTGATCTTTCAGTGTTCAAGGCAGCCTTTCAAGCACAAAAATGAAAAGGCATTATTACAACTCTTTAACTAAAACAAACATTTTTCTTTAGAAGAAAACACTATACAAGATTCTATATATTTTATATAATCTGAAACATGTTTGGACTTTTATTAAAAATCAGTTTTTTAACCCAAACTAATCTAACTCATTTTGTGAATGAAACTTTCCCCATAAAAATGACTAGAAAAAGTGGGAAAACCAATAATGGCCCTATTGAGTCACTTGCAAAGATACAGCACTGTTAATGTTAGTGTATGAGCAAAATCGTCTAGAAAATATAAAACAGTAATCCATTTCCAGTCCAACATGTCATGTTTTGCTTGTTTGCTATGTCCCTACTCCATTTACTCATGTGTTCCATGTGAGACTTCCTGGTTTATCTAACCACTTGTGATGTCTGAACCAGGAAACAATGGCTTGAACACTCCACACAGACTTCAGAATTTCAAGCAATAGTTTGATTCTGGGTTGAAATTCTAGTTTTTAGAGAATTATCACAGCTTGCTTTTGACACAGAATAGTGATTAGACAAATCAAGGTATCTTGTACTAATCTAGGAATATGAGACAGGAGGAATGTGTGATAGGGAAGAAAAAGAAAGCAGGCAAGCAGTGTATTCTATTCCAAGAAAGTATGATTTGTTGTCCAGGAATATTGCACTGGGACAGCATATATAGCTTTGGGCAGGGTCTCAAATCTTTCGTTTCTCCAATGTCCACTGAAATATCTAAAGGAAATCGCTCCCAAAGCAGCAACATTTCAAAAACAAAATACTGCATTTTCTCAGTAACTGTGGACAAATTCTAAATATGTCAAGTTTGGGCTTCCAAACATCTGTGTAAGACAGCCAGAGAAATCTGATGTTGCCATGCATGCATACACACAGAGGACTACCTCACTTCACAAGACCTCTGAAAATGAGTTCTGTTTACATAGCCTTTAACACCCACTAGACTCCCTTTTCTCCTTGTCTTCTGTTTAGCTGGATGGTTTTTTTAGCAGCATTGGCATTAGGAAGAAACTGAAGAAGGACTAGAGAGTCACAGACTTTCAGTGTCAAGGTACAGCAGTATGTCTGCTTAAACTGGGAAGAGTGGGATTACAGTCTAGCCAATCGTTCAGCACATGTGTGTGCCTGCCTACAACAGGCAAGTTAAACAAGAGCTGCCTTCAGAATCCCTTAGTACACATTTGTGAATAAGAAAGAAAAAGGTTGGATTAGGACACTGGGAGACCAGGGTTTGAATCCCGGTTCAGCCATGGACAAGTCACACTCTCTCAGCCTCAGAGGGTGGGAAAACCTGTCTGAAGAAATTTACCAATAAAATCATATGATAGGGATGCCTTAGTCAGAAATTACTTGAAGGCATGCAAAAACAATAAAGATTAGTCTTTTTCACCAGCAACCCTCAACACGTTAAAAAAAATCTTTAAGTCTGACCACCAAAATGAAAGTCATAAAAAAGTGTAGGCAGGTGAAAGAAAAAGAAAAAAGAAGGGTACCAATCACAAATCAAACACACACACACGATTATCACATAAACAAAACAAATATATAACAAATACCAACAATATATTTATAGCAAATATGAAAATGGAGAAATGAATAATAAATATATCAAATATGAACAAAAGAGAATTTAAAATATAAGAGCTAAATAGAATATCATACTAAACATAAACATATCAAAAATAACATGCAATATACACAAAAGTTACATTACATATACAGCAAGAAAATAAATGAAATATTTATACAATGTTAACATATGAAAGGCCATAATTCAAATACTCTGAATAATAGAATGAATTCATAAAAAGAGGCTCTACTATCTGGGGAAAAGGCTATACTGAATGGATTTCTGTGCATAAGGAAGAAGATATTACCAAGCACTTCCATTATTATTCCTCACATGTAGCAGCCAGCAGCGTCACTTGTAGGGTGCGGGAGCTGCAGACCACACCAGATGACACCTGAGAGGGTGACACCCGGTTCGGTCTTCCTCCCACTATGTACGTGAGTGTGGGGGTGCAGTGCTGCTGCTAATGACAGCCACTTCTTTGCTGCCTTGGCTCTCTTAGCAGAGGGAAACAAGGAAGCAGAGAAGAAGGGGGAAGTGCGGGCACATGTGTGTGCACAACTGCCCCCCTTCCATGTTGCTCTGGATAGCTCACTTGAGTAAGCTAGCCAAGCAACTGGAAAGGAGGGCAAATGTGCACTCCCCCCCACCCCCACCCATTGGTCTCTGTTAATGAGAGCAGCTGCAAAAAGCGCACATGCATATGTGTACACTCATTCCTCCTCATCCAGTCACAGGCTGGAGAAAGCACCTCCCATCCCTGCCCCATGCCACCTACTCATGAGTAGAGTGGTGCAAGTCATCGAGGTGAGGTGCCCTTTTGGCCCTGCCCCCTGGAAGCTCTCCCCCCCTCCCCGCTCTGGGTGACACCCTGGCCAGTGATGCCATTGGTAACAGCTAAAGGGTTGCTAAGGGAAGAGACATAAAACATGCAAAAATGGCCTAAGATCCTCTTCCATGTGCAGAAATGCAACCTGAACAGCAGAGAAATAATGGATTGTGTCTGTTTACTAATGTTATAGATACAAGGACATAAAAAGAAATCTAAGGTTAGTGGGGGGATCACATTAAATGTCTTATAAAATACATAAGCCCAAGGGTACCCACCCAAATATCTTCTGATATAACCCAGCGACTATGTAATTTAGCCACTTAGTAAAAAGTATCAGTTCTACAAATTTAAAATTTCTTTTGCACTTAGAAGTGACCCAAGCTTTACCAGTGAAAACAAAAATGTAAATAACTTACAGATTTAAGGAGACTGATTGTATGTTCCAATTTCCGTATAGTATTTTGTTGGCATTTAATCTGAGACTACAATTAAAACAGAACAAATATTTGCACGTAGTCAAATAAAAATAGTTTTTTTCCCCTCAAGCATTTTTCACTGATTAATAATACACTTGGATCCTTAAGAGAAGCTAGGATAGATACTGTGTGCCAGCCAATTAATAAGACAAATTTAACACATATTTCACCATAAGCCACTACTTTCATTACACTATGTCAACTACTGATAGCAACAGCAAGAGTGAGATTCCTTGTTGTCCAACCTTCATAAGTCTCACATTTATACACTTCTTATTTAATACAGGAATATAACCTATGCCAAAGAAATAGCTCAAACAGGAAAGGAGGAAGAATGGGATTATATGTCATGGATGAGTACACCTGTGAGGAGATCCATGTTTTAAAGCATGGGAAATTTGCGTAGTTGTGTAAAAATTAAAGGGGAAGGAAACAACAGTGGCATTATTGTGGAAGTCTATTATAGAACCCCAAGCCAAACTGAAAACTTGGATGGCCAAGAACAGATGACCAAACATTCAAGAAAGAGAGATATAGTAGTAATAAGAGCCTGTAAGCATCATGATATTTGCTTTCAAACTCTGTCAAGAATGTCAGTCCAACAAATTCTTCATTCACCCTGCTAACAATTTCATTGTCCAGAAAATGGAGGAGGCAACAAGGGGATTAACTATTTTAAACTGTTAAACAGAGTGCAAGTAGGTGTAACCTTGGGGGGCAATGACCACAATGTCCTGAGATTTGTTATACTGTGGCCTGTTGGTATTGTCTGGGGTTTGGTTCCAGGACCCCTGTGGTTACCAAAACCCAATGTTCAAGTCCCATTATATACAATTGCACAGTAAAATGGTGTCCCTTATGTAAAAGGGCAAAAATAAGGTTTGCTTTTTGGATTTTAAAAAATATATAATTTCATGCTATATACGATTGAATTCACAGATGTAGAATCCATGGATATGGAGGGTCGACTATATAGAGGAAAAGACAGGCCTAATGTAATCAGACACATACTCTGGGTTTTAAGAATGCTGATCTCATTAAAATGGGAAAATATTGAGTGAGATCCCATAGGGAGAAATGGTCTAGGGGAAAGGAGTTCAGGATGAATGGGAGCTTCTTAAAGGTAAGATACTGAAGGCACAATTGCAAACAATTCCAGTGAGGAAGAAAAATGAGAGCTTCCCAAAGAAACCAAAGTAGAGACTAGGACTCAAACCAATGGATTCAAATTGCAAGAAAAGAGATTCCTATAAACATTGGGAAGAACCTCCTGATAGTGGGAGCTGTTGTGCAGTGAAACAGACTCCCCCAGAGGATGGGGAAATCTTTTTGGAGGTCTTTAAACAATGCTTAAGGAACACGTTTGCAATCTAGAGGTTTTCTCAGATCTATTGCTATTGTGAGAGGCCCAGGTGATTTTTGTGGCTGGAAGCGCTTACAACCAGTTTAGGAGGGTATGTCAACTGTGACCACTTCTGCAGAAGGACAGCCTAGCCACTTTGATGCATACATTGGTAACCTTGAGATTAGATTACTGGGTTATCCTCTCAATACGGGACTATGCTTAAGGCTGCTTTGAAAACTGTAGCTTGTGTAAAATGCAAAAGTTAGGTAACTGACTGGAGTGTCTTACCACATGTGCATTATGACTGCAGTAACAGATCTAAACTGGCTGTCAGTCTGCTAACAAACTGTATTGGCACTTCTCCCAGGCCATTACAATCTTCAAAGGAGGCTCTATTGTTCAAGCTATAGTCTACAGATTTCTGTTGGAGATGACACAGGGACATACCGGTACTGCTTTTTCTTTTTGCTGTGGTGCCCACCTTGTAGAATTTTTCCCTTCTGTAGTATGTCAATCCTCAATTCTGATGTGTCTTATGTATCTACTAAACAAAAAAATCCTTTAACCTTGACTTTCTACCAGTCATGAACTCTTTTGAACTCTCTCATATATTGTATCATTGTGGTCTTATTGGGTTGTTTGAGTGTGTTGTAAACTGCTTCAGGATTTTGGAAAAAATGAAAAATGTTATAGAAATATTTGTAATAAATAAATCAGTTATTTCTATGGTCAAATACTAGCCCCAAAAGAAACACAGGAAACTTTAAAAATAAATGAGGGTTGACAACAAATAATCTTGAATTTATGTATACAAATTATTATTTAGTTTTGGCTGCCCTTGGGAATTACTCTAGTTAAAAGTATCAACATAAAAATGTATCTCTTTAATTAAATTTATAATGAAACACATATGCACGTTTATTTCTTTGATAGTGATAAAATATTATGAGAATTCAGTTTTTAACGAGGGGCTTTTAAATAAAACATACCTCATTTATCTGTTTTGTTTCACTGAAACCATTCTCCTTTTTCAGAGACCTGCAATGAGCTAGTCCTACAAGTCAACATGCTAGCAAATATATTTGTAAGGCTGGGCAGAAGGACTGCAGTTTGTGTAATATCCCTCATAGAACAGTATTAGTGCCAAGTCCATCTTACAATTGGCTAATTCTGCTCCCTAAAACAAGCAGTAAAGGAACATGGGCCAACCCTACTTTCCTTTCAAAAATATTCAGTTACACTTAAAGCCACGGTAGTTAATAGGTACAAGGTTATATATATCAGAAATTCCACACCTTGCATCCTCAGATGCTGTTTGACTTCAGTTCACAGAAGAGCAGTAATCCAACATCTGAGCATCCAAAGTGCCAGTAATCCAAAAATCACTGATCAATATGACAGAATGAAGAATCCACAGTATTTTCCCCTATACTTTTATATATTGTTCTATAACAATACAGTATTTACTTTGATATTATCAATTTAATACAGGAAACTCCTAACAAGTTATAGTAAAATCATATGCACAAATTAGAACTATATAAAGTATCCATCATTATCAAGGCATCTTGTTATCACAAGCTTCCCTCCCCCTCCCAAGTGCAGGTTGTTCAACTACTGAGGAAGAAGAAACTGAGAAAAAAACAAACTGAAGAGTAAAACTATATGTTAAAAAAAAATCATCCAGTAATTCACAAACCTTTGCTTCTGAAACTTCCTGGTCAGCACTTTCCAATGCAAATTCTTTTTCTTTTTCCAACTGCTTTGCTAGCTTGTCTACATGAGCAAGTTCTTCATACAAATATTCATTCTTAATGATCAGATCATCCACTTGAGTCATTACCTCCACCTTACTATCAAGTAGTTTCGTAACATGCTTTTCCAAGTCACGGTTTTTTGTTTTCAGATATTCAATCTAGTGGGTTCAAAACCAACAAAATTATTTCACTTCTCATTCCTGTTTAAAGTCTGCATAGAAAAATATTTGTTAACTACTATATATATATATCAATGTATAAGTCTAGAAAGTTTAGTAAAAAAATTACTCAAAAAGACTGAGCCGACTCATCCATGGGTCAATGTAAGTATTGTACTTTAACTCTTGTTTAAAAAGAAAAAAGAAACATTCCCTGATGAAAGGCAAGAGTGTAATCTGTCCTAGAAGCACTGACACCCCCCCCATCTCTGTCATTCATCCAGCCTTTTGTGTGAGCACAAACAGTTATGCCTGGTGGAATTTAGTAAGTTCTTTGGCACTGTTTTCCTTTCTTTCATCCTTTAGATTCTTTGTTATATGCCCCTAAGTTTTACCTTTGACTTATCCATGGGCCATATCAAAAGCCATCATTTTGATCCCAAAACCCACCCTCAATTTATATGTGCAGTCGACTTATAGTTGAGTATATATGGTATGTGCAAGTTCAGTGTAACAGAACTCATGGTTAGGATCAGGTTTACTGAAGTTGTAAAGTAAGTGGATTCATCAGTGTTGAAAGTACAAAGAGTCTCTTGCAAAAACTGCTGCTTTTAGTTAATTACTGTATAAACTCATGTGTAAGTCTAGAAATCTGAGTCAAAAGATTGACCCAAAAAGCCTGGGTCAATTTATCCACGTCAATGCACATGCTGTACCTTAACTCAAAATAGGAACCACCCCTCTCTCTGAGTAGAGTGGCAAAAGGTGAGAGCTTAGTCCATCTCAGGAGAACCTAAAAGAAGCACCAATCCCCTCTACTCTCTCCACTATGGTGTTGCTTCTGGCTTTTTTAAATGCTTAGACAGGAAAACAGCAGCATTCTTTGGCATCGTTTTCCTTGCTTTCATTTTTTTTACATCCTTTGTTGCATGTGCCTAAGTCAGGGGTAGGCAACCTTTCCCCTTTAAGGGCCGAGGGACTTCAGCTCCCAGAAGCCTCAGCCATGTTGGCCAATAGCTCCTGGGATTCTGGGAGCTGAAGTCCCTCGGCCTTTAAAGGGGAAAGGTTGCCTACCCCTGGCCTAAGTCTTACTGTCGACTTATACATGGGTCATATAAAATTTCATAATTTTGGCCACAAAACCTGCCCTTGGGTATAAGCTGACTTATAGTCAAGTATATACGGTAACTGGTAGCTTTATGTTAGGTTGTCTTGTTCAAATGAAGCCCTAATGCTAGACATAAGAGCCCAAATCTATTTGGAGCCATACTACCTATCCTGGATAGCCATACTATCTAACCTGGATATTTTGTTCCCTATTGTAATGATTGCTGGCTGAGACTATCATGGTGAGAACAGCAGACTTCACACACACTCTCAACAGAACTACAGTTTTAGTTGTGTAGATTACCTCCTTGGAAGTGGTCTCTTGCAAACACTGTAATCTATAACTGAGTCCCCCTTGAGGCCAGAACTCCCATTATCCCTCACCATGAGCTATAGTGATTATCATTAGATTGTCCAACAATTCCCCAGTCCTGCTGTAGTTTTAAAAAAAAAAGCTATGTAGTACCTTAGTGAACCAATCTTGAGTGGAGTCACCATGAAAAGAAACATACTCTACATCGGGGGTGTCATACTATGTTTATTATATAGTATGGTCAAGATGGCCAAAAAAGCAAAAGCATATGACCTCTGACTGCAGTTTTTGGATGAGTTCTTTCCTGTTAAAGTTGTCTTCTGATTTTAAAGATATCTCACTTTCAGAAAATGGATCTCTTAACACAAGCTCTTCTCTTGTTGTCACCCTCTGAGGAAGCAAGCAAAACAATTTCAGACCTGATTTGTATTTTATTTCTATTTTATAACTCATCAAATGTTCAGATTACACAGAACTTCAGTAGACAAAACAAAGATTCAAAATTATCTTTATGAAATGGAAAAACTAAGCTAAAATTAACAGAGACTGTGCAAAGTTCTGCATTTAGATTAATAACTTTAAAAATATGCATCTACAGGATATTTTTCAAGTCACATGAAATAAAAGTTCCACTTTAATTGATATTAATCAATCCTATTTTAGAGTCCAGATTTGTTCATTACATTTTTAAAAAAGAATATAGACAAATTAGAATGGGTTCAGAAGTGGACAACAAAGATAGTAGATTGGTAACGTGTTCTACCAGGAAAGGCTGAAGGATTGTGTATGTTTAGCGAGGGGGGGGAGGACTGAAGAGGGAAATGATAGCACTCTCCAAATAACTGACAAGTTGTCAGACAGAAGAATGGAAAGACTTGCCATCTTACATCTGATCACCTTATTTATTGCTGCTGCGTGCCTTCAAGTCATTCCCGACTTATGGAAATCCTAAGGCAAACCTATCACAGGTCTTCTTGACAGACTTTGTTCAGAGGTTTGTCCTTGTTTTTCTCTGAGGCTGAGAGAGAGTGATTTGCCCAAAGTCATTTCTATGGATTTCCATGGCTAATCAGGGATTCAAACACTGGTTTCTCAGAGTCCTAGTCAAACAATCAAACCACTCACTATACCAGGGGTAGGCAACCTTTTTGAGCCGGGGGCTGGGTTGCTGTCCCTCAGACAATTGGGGGGGGCCGAAGCACCAAAAATAAATAAATAAATAAATAAATAATTTTTTTTAAAAAATATATGCATGCACACTCTCTCAGCCCTAGAAAAGCCATCGCAAAACCCCTGTGGAGATCTTGCAAAGAAAACTCCAAGAACAAGTAATAACAACAATAATCAATATCATCATGGCAGGCGGCAGCGGCAGGAGGGCGGCAGCGGCAGGACCAGCCTGGGGTCAGTCCAAAGGTCTCAGGGGGCTGCATCCGGCCCCCGGGGCCTTAGGTTGCCTACCCCTGCACTATACTATACTGGTTCTCGCTTAAGTTACTGAAGTTACAGGAGACTTAGGGCCAGAAATAATGCAACTTGAGTCCACTTTAACTGCCCTGGCTCAGTGCTAGGGAATAACGGGAACTATAGTTTATTGTGGCACCAGAGCTCCTTGACAGAGAAGGCTCAATGTCTCAGAAAAAACTACAATTCCCATAATTCCCTAGCACTAAGCCAGGACAGTTAAAATAGACTCAAGTTGCATTATTTCTGACAGTCTGTAAAGGCTTTTAATTTCTAAAGACTTAAATAAGAAAGAATGTATTAATGGTAAGAATAGTTTGAATTTCCTCAAAGAAAGTCTTTTTGGCAGTGGATGGATAGCCATCTACTAGGGATGCTTTAACTCTCAGTTTATGCTCCTACCAATTCTATAATACTCCCAGGTAAGTTTTCACATGACTGCAGTCAAAGTGATTACAAACCCTACTGTATTGTTATATCCTCTCTCCCTCCTCTCCCACTAAAAGCATTATTTATAACAGGCAAAAGAGTTCAAGATATCAAATCATTGAAATCATTATGGGAAATGTTTAGAATCTATTGGTTGGCCAAGAACTTCAAGCATCAACATTGTAAATAACTGGTAATGTTTATACACACACACAGACACAGAGATATATACAAATACAACTACTGAGGGTCCAATGCAGCTTCGGTTAAAAGGGTTGAAGCCCATTCATGAACTACTTGTATATCAATGTGAGCCTTGAAATGAAATCTCACAGCATGAAACTATTCCCACTCATTTCTATAGAAAAGTGTAAGCATTTGATAATAAACGGATTTGAAACGGAGAGTTTTGCTCTCTTAAGGGAATATTTAAGAAGTATGTAATAAACATATATAATTTACGTATGCTCTTCTCACCCTTGTTTCCTGGGCTCATTTATTATGATAACATTAGAAGAATAAACTAACAGTGCAACCCTGTTTCAGAACCAAGTTCAAAGGGATTTCAAAGGGAACTACTTATAGAATCAGTTGGAAGAGACCCCAAGGGCCATCCAGTCCAATACATTCTGCCATGCACAAACTCACAATCAAAGCACCCCCTGTGGCAAATGGCTATCCAGCCTGTTTAAAAACCTCCAAAGGAGACTCCACCAGACTCCAAGGGAGTGTGTTCCACTGTCAAACTGCCCTTACTGTCAGGAAGTTCCTCCTAATGTTGAGGTGGAATCTCTTTTCCTGCAGCTTGTATCCATTGTTCTGGGTCCTATTCTCTGGAGCAGCAGAAAACAAGCTTGCTCCATCCTCAATATGACACCCCTTCAAATATTTAAAAAGAGCTATCATATCACCTCTTAATCGTCTCTTCTCCAGGCTAAACATACCAAGCTCTCTCTCATATTTATAGGTAAGGATATATAAGATTGTAACCTAAAGTACTTCCCTCATCCTATTTTAAAAATAAAAATGAAATGTATCTGGTAGTTTTATTGAAAGAAACTATCTGAGAAAAAATTTTCTGCAAACATTCCAAGAATTTTTCACCAGACCTAGAGGATCCATGTCATGATCACTTTTTGTTGGGCGCAATATGTGTTTGCCAGTTGCCATGGTAGCAGTAGTAGCAGTTTGTTTTGGTTGGGAATTTAACTGCTTAGCAATCACAGAATAATGCTCTCAACAGGACTCCTCAAACCAGTCAAATATAGTTTGCATTCTTAAGGATTTTAAAAAAGAATCCCAAGAGAAAGAGAAGCATTTGATGAGCTCCCCACATATACTAATGAGACGGATAGGTCCTTCTTCTTTTTCTTCTTGTCCTTCTTTCATTCTTGTCTTCAGAGGGAGGGGGCAGAAGTTCCAGTTATTACTACTCTGGATGGGTTTCTCTCCCAAGCTCATGAAACTGATGTTCATACCCATCTCAGGGTGATAATTGAAAGAGAGGACAAGACAGTGCAGAATAGAGGACATGACCAAATAAAAGCTAAAAACACTCTTATAAATGTAAATCCATGCTTCTCAGTCATGCTCAAAACAGAGGATGTTTTAAAATTCTTCCTGGACAAGGTTAAAATGTAGGATGTGTCCTGGAAAAGGAGGACGCCTGGCCACCCTGCTTCTTACCCATATTCCCCCCTCAGGCAAGGTGACATAACCACAAAAGAAGAGACGAGGTGCCACGAAATGGAGGACATGACCAAATAAGAGCTAAAAAAGGTAAAGGTATTCCCCGTTGACAAGGTTGTCAAGTCATTCCAACCACAGGAGGAGGTGCTCATCTCCGTCACCAAGCCAAAGAGCCAGCGTTGTCAGAGACCACTCTGTGACCATGTGGGCAGCATGACTGCACAGAACCCTGTTTACCTTCCCACTGAGAAGTGGTACCTATTTATCTACTTGCATTTGCATGCTTTCAAACTGCTAGGTTGGCAGAAGCTGGGACTAGTGGCAGGAGCTCACCCCATAATGAAGAGCTAAGAACACTCCTATAAATATGAATTCATGCTTCTGTGGTCCAAAAAACACTGCAGAAATAATAATCCAGTTTGAGACCTGTTTTAACTGCTCTGGCTCAGTGCTAGGGAATTCTGGGAAGTGTAGTTTATTGTGGCCCCAGGGCTCTCTCTGACAGAGAAGGCTCAATGTCTCCCAAAACTAGAGTTCCCAGAATACCCTAGCATTGAACCAGGAGAGTTAAAGCAGTCTCAGACTAGATTATTATTTCTGCAGTGTGTTCTGGACCTAAATCATGCTCAAGCTGGAGGACATTTGGGAATTTCTGCTGGGGAGAAGGCTGAAATGGAGGGCCTATCCTGGGAAAGGAGGACGTGCCTGGCCCACCTGGCCCTGAGGACACTCTACTCTGTACTACCTTGGCGTGAAATTCGGTTTTTTTCTTCCTGCGCCCAGGGCACCTTCGGGAGGCCATGACGGCAGCTAAACTGTCGGCTCCATACTGACTTATTCCGCCTGCCTTTCCTCCTCCTCCTTTTCCTTACCGGCTCCTTCCCCTCCTTTTCCCTCTCTCTCAAGAGACAGCCGCTCAGAGACAATAAAGTTCTCCCTTAACCGCCTTGAATGGAACTGAACGGCGCGAGGGCAGGCGGGGAACGCCATAAACCGCCCCAACAGACACAAGCCCCGCCCACCTGCCTCACTGAGCGCACTGCCCCCTACAGGCTCTCTTTAATAACGCACCCCTCCTTTAACCTATCCTACCCCGCTCTCCTCAGCGTCTCCTAGTAACACACGACGCCTCGCCTCACCTCGCCTCGCCCCGCCCCCTCCCGCTCTCTCTCTCTCTCTCTCTCTCTCTCTCTCTCTCTGGTTACCTGTATGCTGAAAGCGGGCCAGCGGGGCTCCTCTTTTGGCCCCTCCCCCTCCCTTTTTATTGGCCGGAGCGCGCGCGCCCCGGCGCCTTCCCGCTCCCTCGCTCGCTCTCCCTTTCAACCGTCGCTTGGGTTCGAACGCCCCCTCGAGGAATGAGACCGGCGCGCGCACATTCGCGCGCTTTCTCTCTCTCTCTCTCTCTCTCTCTGAAGTTCCATGTTCGAACCGTTGGTGGTCCCTGAGGGGAGGGGGGTGGGCTGGCTGTTTGTTCTAGAACCTTCGTTGAGGTTTTCATTGATGTCGTATAAGCAAAAGGATTTGGGCATTTGTTTTTTGAGAGAGAGAGAGAGAACGCCAAAGCCGTCCCTTGTTGCTTTTAGTGTCAAGGTTTTTTGTTTTTTTTTAAAAAAAAGAATATATTTTTATATAATGTGCCTTCCCAGTGGTTTCCGATTTATGGCGAGCCTGTCACGGTTTTTTCTTTTTCTTGGCAGGATTTGTTCAAAAGGCGGCTTGTCTTTACCGCCTCTGAGGCTGAGAGAGTGTGACTTGGCTCAAGTGGACTTTCCACGACCGGACGGGGATTCGAACCCTAGTTTCCAGTCATAGGCCCGAAACACACTGCAGATATAATCCTGTTTCAGACCACTTTGAAACTACTCAGGCTCAGTGCTAGGGAATCCTGGGAATTGTAGTTCCCATGGCTCTCTGACAAAGAAAGTTAAACCGCTCACAAAACGACAGTTGCCAGGATTCCCTAGCACTGGGCAGTAAAAGCGGTCTCAAGCTGGATTATTATTTCTGCAGTGTATTTTGGACCATAGTCAAACACTCAAGCCTCTACTGTCGTGTGCCTTCAAGTCGTTTCTGGCTTACGGCAGCCCTATGGTGGACCTGTCACAGGGTCTTCTGGGGCTGAGAAGGTGTGACTCACCCAAGGTCACCCAGCTTGATCTCTCTCTTTCTCTCTCTGACATAGGAGACTATGGGCCTTTACAGACTGCCAGAAATAATGCAGCTTGAGGCCACTTTAACTGCCCTGGCTCAGTGCTAGGGAATCATGGGAACAGTAGTTTATTGTGGCACCAGAGCTCTCTGACAGAGAAGGCTCAATGTCTCAGAAAAAACTACAATTCCCATGATCCCCAGGGCAGTTAAAGTGGACTCAAGCTGCATTATTTCTGGCAGTCTGTAAAGGCCATAGTTTTTTCTGAGACACTGAGCCTGAGAGCGTTGGTGCCACAATAAACTACAGTTTCCATGATTCCCTAGCTGCTAGCACTTAGCGGGGGTCCTAAATGTCTCACAAAACTACAGTTCCCAGAATTCGATAGGATGGAGCCATGGCAATTAAAAATTGGATTCTTTCTGTAGTGTGGATGTAGCCCCGGGGTAGGCAACCTTTCCCCTTTAAGGGCCGAGGGACTTCAGC
>JAIPUX010001232.1:67154307-67164612 GCA_020142125.1 Phrynosoma platyrhinos | reverse complement strand
TGTTTTTGTCATCTCAAGATCACCTTGATCATTTTGGTCCGGAAGGCGTTAGTATGTTTATATTGCTAAGTTGCTTTTGGAGCCACCAACATCAATTCTACAGAGAGGTCAACCCATTTTCAAATTTCTATAAGGAAGATAGGAGAGAACTTACAGGAACATTATCACAGTGTTTGTGAGAAACCAGAGTAAAGCTGTTGAGTTATTCTTTCCTGTCTTTATAGAATTTGTAGTCAGAGATAGTATCTCACTGGCTCATTACATTCTTTTATGTTGTATCAAGACTGTCCTTTAAAACCAAGCAAAACCTCTATATTAGATCAGAGGCTCCTAGTTCATACACAAATACATATCTGCTTCTCCCTTTCTGAATTTCTCTGGCATGTTTCCCCCCTTTGGCCCTTTCAAACCATGTCCTAATGTAGTGACCACAAATATTTTCATCTTTAGTTGTGATTCATCCCAAAGGAGATGCTCCCTATCCTGTCATCTTTTTATAAGCAGTTTTAGAGCTGCTCCCTTCTTTTGTACAAACACATTTTTTCCTAAATTACTTATTCTAACACTCCAAGCACAAGTACACAGAGATTTCACAGTTCTACCTGTTTAGCTAGCTGACTGCACAAAATAGGTAGCATTTCTGAGAAGCCTGTCTTCAAAGTCCTAGTTAGTTACCTCTCCCCCCCAACATTTCCTCACATTGGTGGTGCAAATATGCATCACAGCCATTTGCTCTTTTCTAGCACTTACCTGACTCTGTCTAGATGAATCAATATATATGAAAGAGAGATTTATAGCTGTTAGCCAGGTAAGATAACCTTAGCATGCAGATGGTGACAGTTGTTTGGCCTTAGCATTTAGTCATCTTTGTGTTCACCTACTGTGATCTTTTTCTATGATTGCTTGCTGACTGTTTTAAACTGGTGAAAAATAAATATACTGGTGTATTACTATATACCAGCACATTACTCTGGAGATCAGGGTTCGATTCCTCGCTCAACCATGGAAACCCATTGGGTGACCTTGGATGACTTGCACACTCTCAACCCTAGAAAACCTCATGATAGGTTTGCCTTAGGGTCTTCTTAAATTGGAAATGACTTGGAAGTCACACAATCAACTATGTATTTGTTTTTCTACAGTTTAAAACAGCAGTGACAAAAATACCACAGTAGGTGAACACAAAGATAACCAAATGTTAGGGCTAAAGAACAGCTGTCCTCTATTGCAGCCTAAATTCTCTAAAGGCACCAGATCCCATTTGTTCTTGGAAATTAAGCAGGTTCAGCTCTGGTTAGTAGTTGAATGGGAGACTGCCAACAAATTCCAGCTACTGGAAGCTATATTTCAGGGGAATAAATTGGCAAAATCACCTCTGAGTATTTCTAGACTAAGAAAAACCTATGGTTTTCATTGATTTACCATACATTTACAAGTGAATTGAAAAGCACCTACACACACTAGTATATAACAAGTGCAACCAGAGAGATGATTTTAAAATATTTTGATACTACTCCACATTCTAGATCAGTCAACTTGGCTGAGACAAACAATTATCTTCTGTCAATGTATTGCAAAGTACAAATTTATTAAACATCAGTGAAAGCAGTTAGCATTTTTATAGCCTTTGACATGTTCAAAGCTCATTAACAGTGCAAACCTATAATAGGACTGTAAACAGACTGCAGATCAAAACTTTAAGATAATAGTGGCTAATAGTACCCAAATGATTTTAAAAAGTTCCCCAGTTTTCACAGCTTAACCTCAACGTATATCACATTACCTTTTACATTATGGTAGAATAGTAGCTGTTAGCTGGAAGAAAAGTGAAATCTAAAAGGCAGATTATAACTGGGTACAGAAAAGCTGAAAATAATGTTTAAAGTTCATGCTAATTTACAAAAAAAAAAGCTAATTAGAATTTACTTTGCAAACTTAATGCATTTAAGTTGCTACTATGGTTTCACGTCACAGTCATTTAAAACAACCTGGATCACATGTGATTTAGAAACTGAATGTGGGCTGCTTACAACAATCAAGCAACAAAAAGAATATAATCAACTTACAAATAATACAAACAAAAGTTTTCATAAATTGGTTGATTGTACATTTATTTCAAACTGTAGTTTAAAGCATTATTAGTATCCATTTCTTTTGTAAAACATGGCTCTTGCAACAACATCATTGGCATAATCATTCTTTGTTGTTCCTACATCCAGTCGGTCATAAGTTTGAACATTTTTAGTTCCTGCATTATAGGATGAAATTCCACCTGTGGTTAAAATAATTTAAGATCACATAAACAAAACTCACTTTAGAAACTTGTTTCATGTATGTTGATATAAGATGTTGACTGAATCTGGATTTAGGATTCCCAGAGATACAGAAGACGTTAAACAGCTGATTATATAGAAATAGTTCATACTGAGTTCAAAAGGACTTCATCTCAAATATTGGGACATAGGGCTACACCCTGAGGGACATCAGTTGCTAAGAATGCATAGTTTTTCATTCATCCCTATCAGTATATTACACAGTACTATGGAGGTGATATGTACTGGACCAGAAATACACATTTAAGTGCATTTGCTATAACACTGTATATATACAACATATATTAATTGGGTTATTTAGTGCCAGGTTTTCTTTGTTATTACCAATAGTTTTGTGAATGATGGGTGTCAATAATCTAATTGCCATCATTGTTTTCTGCATTTAAATTATCTCTGATCTCACTATCTACAATGCTCCAACCAATGTATGCTGTGTATATGTGCCTGAAATTCTAAATAGCAGTCTATGCATCAAATGAATGGGCTATAGTCCATGAAAATATTATTATAACATGCACATTAAATTCACAATAATTTTTTTAGTCTCATATTGTGTGACAGAACTCTTTGTTTTAATACATAGGAAGTAGTCTTTTACCAAACCACAGAACCTTTTTAAACACTAAGTATGGTACAGATGGAGATGACCTATTTTTAAAGACAGTGGGGGGTTGCATACTGCCAGAAATAGTGCAAATTGAGTCCACTTTTAGGGTTAGGGTTAGGGAATCATGGGAACTGTATTTTATTGTGGCACCAGAGTTCTCTGACAGAGAAGGCTCAATGTCTCAGGAAAAAAAATTCCCATGATTCCCTAGCACTAACCCTAACCCTAAAAGTGGACTCAATTTGCACTATTTCTGGCAGTCTGCAACCCCCCCCCCCCAGTGTTATATATATATAAAAAATCTAGCTATCTGGCACTGTTGTCATCATATGAAGAGTGAGTGGCAATGTCACTAATGTAACTGTCTCCTGAATCTTTCAGTGACAACCAACTAGAAGGGCAAATATATGTTAATCAATGGAAGATGACACTTCATAGTCCATAGATAAATGAATATAGCTGTGTAGTAAAGCACACACCTCTCATGCCAAAGGTCCCAAGTTCGACCACAGTTGCCTCCACATAGAACTGGGAAAATCACATCATGCCTGAAACCCTGAAGAGTCACTGGGACTGCCAGTCAGTATGTAGATAAGGTTGAGCTAGAGGATGAACAGTCTGATTTGGTATAAGGCAATGTCCTGTGTCCCATGAAGTTTAGTGAAATGGTTCTATGAATCCAGGGAACAAGGAGGCTCCAAACTGGCCTGGTTTTCTGTATGCAACTGACCTTCCCATGGTTCCCTTTCTTGCTAAGTGAGAAACTTCATGGTAGGAGGAAATGTAAAATTAAAAAAAACAAAACCTCCCTCTATCTGATTGTCATTGCCATAGCGAATTCATCATAAATATCAGCTATGGAATATTTTGGAACAATTAGTTTCATACCTTTGAGCTGTTGTTCTTTAGTCCACTGTGGAAATTTTTTTTTGGATCTCCTTTATCATGGTGCCCAGGATGAGAGTAGCCTGAGTAATATGCTCCTCACTGTCCCG
This sequence comes from Phrynosoma platyrhinos, assembly GCA_020142125.1. Classification (NCBI taxonomy): domain Eukaryota; kingdom Metazoa; phylum Chordata; class Lepidosauria; order Squamata; family Phrynosomatidae; genus Phrynosoma; species Phrynosoma platyrhinos. The sequence continues at coordinate 67,160,677 of JAIPUX010001232.1, read as the reverse complement.
TGTGCCTGTGGGTTTATGGTATCTTTTATCAACCTTTAAAAAAAAAAAAGATTATTTCAGATGTGGTGCTGGTGAAAAGTGCCAAGAATATCATGGATGGCCAAGAAGATAAAGAGATTCTAGAACAGATCAAGCCAGAACTCTCTCCGGAAGGCAAGATGACTAAATCGAGGCTGTCATACTTTGGCCACATCATGAGGAAAAATGAATCATTAGAGGAGACAGTGATGCTAGGTAAGGTGGAAAGCAGTAGAAAAAGAGGCAGACCACATGCCAGATGGTTAGATTCAATCCAAGAGACCACAGACCTGTGCCTGCAGGACCTGAGCAGAGAGGTAACCAACAGAGAGTCTTGGAGATGTTTCATCCACAGGGTTGCCACGAGACAAAGTTGACTCATGGCAGTTAACAACAAAAAACAACAACAAATTTCAGTTATAGTTGTTTTATATAAGTGAGAGGCCAAAAACAACAACAGCAACAATAATCTGGCAGGAGATTACATTCTAAATGCTGACAATAAAGGTGGGAAAGATGGGATAAATTGGAGCAACTTCAGTTGTATGAAGGTTTGTTTTGCTTGAGGGTGATAAGCCTTTAAAATGGCCTTTTATAATTTAAAAAAAGCTATCATGATTTGAAGTTGCTGGGAAATGAGAGTTAGGTGTTTATATATTTGCATCAGTCACAGAATTAAGCTAAATTTGGAGATAATCTAATGCTCATCCCATTGCAGGACCTGCAATGCAGGAGGCTTCTACCATACCTCTGGCAGATTACCAGCTCACCTTTGCTTCAATAGCACCAATGAATGAGAATGCCACTCATGCCAAGACAGCTCTCTTTGTTAGGACATGTGGTAAAAATCAACTTCCCTGCAATTAGTATTGGTTCTTTAATCCTGCCCCTGGAATAACAGTAGACAAATCTACTCTATATCCCGCATGGCAGGCCATCAGATATTTGAAAACTGGTCTTTCCTGTCCTTAATCAAATCTTCTCTGGCTAAAAGTATCCAGCTCTTTCAATTGTTCTTCATAATGATTGACTTCCCAGGCTCTTCAACCTTCCTGGTTGGTCTTCTTTGGACATGTTCTAACTTGTCAAGCCTCTTCCTGATGTAGGCCAGTCAGAACTGGACATTGCCTGACAAATGAACCTTGTGTTGGCCGGTGGCTTCCATATCAGTGGCACTGTGAATCTTCTCTGGGTTTTACTCTGAACTTTAAAGGTGGTATCCAAGGTCCATCAGACCAAACCCATTTTCATGGTCACCCCAGCCATTCTTCAGGGTAATTCCAGCATGAGATTCTCAGGATATTATCGCAGCAATTACAGCCGCATCAATATCAGTTTTTTTACTAACATTCTTAATCTTTGTCTTGTATTTCTCTAGATTCTTTAGATCTCTCTCTGCAATTTTTTTCTGAAGCTGCAACCCCTTGTGAGAAAAAAAGAAGATTAAAAAATTATTTGCACTTGTTCGCACATAACAATTTAAGGTAAGCACATGGAAGGACCACAGTTCAGCTCCAGTCAGGTATAAAGCCTATCTCTATCAACAGAAAGCTGGGGTCGTGGATAATTATTGTCACAAAACCTCAACTTTTGCACCAGTTACGTGTGATGCTTTGTTTCTGTATGTTGGCCTCTTTCTCTCTCTTTCTCATTCTTCAGGTCCAGCCCTGCTACTAGGCAATAGTGGCAGCCTAGCCTCCCTGTTGCTCTTCCTAAACTGCCAGCTGTTGGATTACAAAGTTGTTTATGTCACTGGCATCAATAGTGACATATTATACTATAAATACTGAAGTGCTCTAAGCCCTGTAAGTACAGATGTCCCTCCGTATCCACGGATTTTTTTTTTTGATCCATGGATTGAACCATCCATGGCTTTAAAATATTAAAAAATACAGTATGTAATTTCTAAAAGCAAACTTTGATTTTGCCATTTTATATAAGGGACACCATTTTACTATGCTATCCTGTTTAATGGGACTTGATATCTATGGATTTTGGTATCCACAGCGGATACCAAGGTCCCACTGTAGTCTGCTGTCTCAAGTGTGCTGGTAGACACTATCCCACCAAAAGTGTTCAAATAAATTTGGCCTGACCATCTAATTGACTTCTCTAAGTGGAATGGGAAGGGGCTGATATCTTTTTCTTTGCCTCCAGCAGGAAAATATCTTGGGCTGGCCTGCTGCTCTCCAATAAAACAAACAAACAGAAAACCAGGTTGAAGGAGTGATGAGGAAACAGACAGCCTGTGCAGACCAGCCTAAAAAGTTGGCTTGGGGATGGAGTTGGAGCCGTATTCTGGCTGCCCTGACTCCACCCTGATGCCACCGTCACACCGCGCACACCACCTCATGGGGACGCCCCATTGGTGCAGTGTGTAGAGCAGGAGTCCCCACACTTTTCCGGCTGGGGGCCAGTTCGATGTCCCCCAGAACAGCCGAGGGCCGGGAAAACAAAACAAAACAGAGGTGTGTGTGTGTGCGCATGCGCGCGCATACGTACCATGCTGGGCGCCATTTTGTGTTTCAAAATGGCATCCAGAGTCGTGCGCATGCTCCTGGAGTCGTGCATGCATGCGCACAACTCTGGGTGCCATTTTAGAACATAAAATGGTGCCAGAGCCATGCGCATGCGCGTGCGATGCCAGGTGCATGCATACGACTCCGGATGCCATATTGGAATACAAAATGGCATCCGGCGGCGCATGCAAGCGGCGGCAGGACCGGCTACGGGCCGCTAAGAAGGCCTTGACAGGCCGGGATGGCCCGTGGGCCGTAGTTTGGGGATCCCTGGTATAGAGACACTGTGGCAAAGGGGTGCAAAAGAGCCACGCGCGGCGGCACTAAGGGCAGCTTTTTGCCACCCCAAAAAGTAGTGGCATTTGCCAGCTCTTTTTGGAGCAGCAAAAAGTCAGATTGGGGCCGTGGCATGTGGTTGCTGCGGCCCCAATCCAGTGCTTCCAGGGGTGGCACAAAGCCACCCCTTAGGGGCTGTCTGTATGGCCCCACAGTGAGCTTTTCACCTGCTTTGGGAAGCACTTAGGAACACACGCACACCAATTTAGGTGGCAATTTTTAAACATAAAGCTCTGGTCCCTCAAATAATCTTCCTCCTCTACAGGGTCACTGAACACCACTTGTCTTATTAGAAAGTATAGAGGGAGAGAAAAGGAGGTGAGCAATTATAACACCAGAAACCTGCTTCTGTTCCAATTGTACTGTCCTCTCCCTGTGTGTATAAATATATCCAGTAAAGCATCTGAATACAATTATAATGTGATAGAGGGAGAATGTGGGGTGCAATTGTTAACCCTTTTAAAGGGAACAAAAATACACAAGTATGAAAGTTAAACTTGTTAGAATCTAGCTTTCATTAGCAGTACAGCAAAAGTGTGGGTCAGACTATTGTTTTAAATATGCTTTCCTAAAGAATAAAAATTAATGCAAAGAACAACAAACATGTAGTTTGTGGTTTAAAAACAAACAATAATGGCTTTAATAAATATTTACATAAAATAAGTAAACCCTGATCTAACTGGAGATGGTTTGGGTAAAAAGAATAAATCTCACCATCTTATAGACAAAAGGAAGAAACTGCAACTGACTGCTTGAAGCAGTTTAGAATCTTGGGAGAGAGCTGTTAAACTGACTCCAAGAGTGACAGAGTCACATGATAGATAGAATGAGAAAGAGAGAGGGAAGTTCCTATCTATATAAGGTGGTAAAAGGAGAATGCAATGCATAAATTTTCCAACAATCCCTTTCTCATTCTTTTGGACTGATGCTGAGAATCTTAATTCCTTTATGTAGACTCTGAAATTGATCCCTAGGTAGAGGTTTAGTGAGGATGGCTGCAATTGGCATCTCAGTGTTGCAGTATTCTAGTTGGACAAATCCATTCTTACACATTTCTTTTACTTTATGAAAAGCAGTATCAATTGAGTGTTTTTTTTCACGGAACAGCATATACCCTGATATACAGAAATTATTGATTATACTTTTGACCCAAACTTTTCCCATACAGCTACCATTTTATTCTCTTCTGTAAATTACGACTTTATAATCCTATTAAGAAATGACACATATAAGGTAGCATCAGCCAGTTAACAAAACTACTAGAGCATTCAATCAAACAAGTAATCATCTTACCACCATAAGTCAAGCCTTCTTGTTTTCCAGTTTCAAGAGAAGCTCCAGTAGTATCAACATGCATAATGTTGCCATAGTGAGCTGGCAAGAATAAAAACAATTATTATCCAGTGAAGTTAGATAAGAATAGATTACCTTAATTATAACATAACTGATAATTAAATTAACTGCTAAATGGTAAGTCTGACTTTAGATAAGTCCCATTACTTCAGTAGGTCAACTCTAGTTTGGACTAGCAGTTGTCTTAGCGCTTTTTGAATTTAAGACGATGCTGTCCAGATCTGAGACCTGGATCTCAATTTTGCTCTTGGATTAAACAGTTCTACAGTGCAAGGCTGGGAGAACTGAAGGCAGGAAAAATACTCATATCTGTAGGGTGAGCTTTTTGCCTCCGTTATTTCTTTCCTTCCATCGTTCAGTTTACTTCTGGCATTCTCATACTTTCTCTCCAGCAAGAGAAAAATTAATCAGGCCAGCATAGTTTTTCTACCATTTTGTGGGTGTGTCGGGGGGAATAGGAGGAGTTCGTATTTTCAGAAATTGGCTTCCTTTCCACAAATTTCTCTGTGAAGGCGGTTCTGGGAGAATCAAATATGCACAATATTATATGGAGGAAACTACAGGATTTCCATACCTTTCAACTGTCCCAGTTTGGCAGAGACAGTCACAATTAACCTTCTGGGATCTGGGAATGTTTTAATTGCTTACTGTTTTTATAAGGTTGTACGCCGCCCTGATTGCTGAGCAGAGGGGCGAGTTAAAAATAAAATTTATTTATTTATTTATTTATTTATTTATTTATTTATTTATTTATTTATTTAATGATGATGATGATGATGATGATGATGTTGTCCCACTTTATCAATTGGTTTTAAATTGTTCGAATTTTTTTCTCCTCCCTCCACTTTCCTCCCTTCTTGGTGCTTTCTGCTGTTTTCCAGATAGGACTGAAATGCCTTAGCTGCAAAACAAGTTGCGTTTCTCTACATCAGGGGTAGGCAACCTTTCCCCTTTAAGGGCCGAGGGACTTCAGCTCCCAGGAGCCTCAGCCATGTTGGCCAATAGTCCCATGTTGGCTAATAGCTCCTGGGATTCTGGGAGCTGAAGTCCCTCGGCCCTTAAAGGGGAAAGGTTGCCTACCCCTGCTCTACATAGACGGTTATGTCATGAAAAATGGTCAAGTGAAGGCTAAGTGAATTGCTGGGGGTGATGGTGGTGGTGGTGTCAGTGGCATCCTTGGGTTGGTGTCACTCGGTGTAGGAACTCATGGTGTCACACACACACACACCCATTGACCTCCTCCCATTTCACACCATAAAGTAGCCTGCACAACTTGGCAGTAGGTGGGGGACAAAATTAAAACAGGCTAAACTTTTTTGGCTGCAAAAAGGTTTTAATTAAATATCAATTAATAAATAATATTAATTAATATTAATTGTTAATATTAATTATAATTAATTAATATTAATTCTGTCCTCCTCTGCTCAGGAGAAAGCCAGGAGGTAGAGGAGCCTTGCAGGGTGAGCGTTCACCTTTCATCTTCCTTCTCTGCATGTCCTCTCCTCAAAAGCCTTGAAGTTGTTCCACATCCTTAGGGGCCGCCCAAAATCCCTTGGTGGGCCGCATGCGGCCCCCAGGCCGTATGTTGTGCAGGCCTTCCATAAAGAATCCTTAGTAATGCTTTTTTTTTGGACTAATGTTACTCGTCAGTCGTAATTTCCATATATCACTGAATGCCATGCTAATAGTTGGGACATAAACAGCTAGCAAAATTAAAATTATACCTTACAATTACAATAGCATATACACAGCCTAAATATTTCGTTAGAATGTGATGTTTTTAAAGAAAAATTTAAAAGAATATATTTTTTAAAAAATTTCAAAATTTAATTTTAAAAATTAAACATTTGAAATTTGAAATTTTAGTTTAAAATATGGGGGGCTCTCCTTTCTCCTACCACTGACCTTCACCCCACTGCCACCATCTCTTAAAGCATTTTAAAGGGCAGCAGATGAATGCCACAGTCCATTTTCGCCAAAAGGTAGGTGTTTGTGAAGCAGTGGTGTCACCCCCCCATGGGGCTTCACCTGGTGTGATCCACACCCCCCGCACCCCCACATGACACCGCTGGGGGGGGTTAAGTCATGAAAGTACATCAGCATTGTTAGGATATAGATGGGATATAGAGTCAATGTTAAAATGT
>JAIPUX010001232.1:67099259-67115328 GCA_020142125.1 Phrynosoma platyrhinos | reverse complement strand
GGGGGGGGGTCATATGGGAAGAGGCGGTCCCTAAGATAAGATAAGTATCTGTCATATCTACGTATGAACCTTAATTTAGTAAATAGTTGTTTTCCAGTATTTTTGAGATGGGTTCCAGGGTTTATCCCTTTCTTTTAACTCGATCCAAACGTCTGCCTTATCTCATACCACCTCCATTCTACAAGATGATGATGTAAAGTCTATTTTTACATGTAGAACGTCTACTCCTGTCATTTAGTTTTAGAAGAAAAAGAGGAAGAGGAACCTGACGAACCAGGAATAGATGATTGGGAAGCTATGATTAGTGATGAAGAGAGAGAGAAGGGTGAGTGTGTTTTAGAAAAGGAGTAAAATTCCTTATTGATCATAGGCCTTTTTTTAAAAAAACAAACATTTGGCTTGTTTCCTTACTTGTGGAATCTGAATAAGCAAACATTGCTGATTGTGAATAGAAGCATAAGATAGGTTGGCATACACGTGAGACCCACTTTGTTACTGTGATTACAGTTTTTGCATATGTTCTTTGTCTAGTATCAGGTACCTTGCAAATTAAAGCAAAATAAATAAATAAATACTTACCTTGGACCCATATAATCAGCTAATAAAAATAAGAGTGAATCCAGTGGCCCTTGGTAGTTTGAAAGAACTTGCTTATGTGTGTAACTGGATAAGAAGGGCTTTTGAGACGTGTTGTTTGAAGTACAAAACTTCTTATGAGGAAGGCCTCCTATAGTACAAAGATTGAAAGTTAAGTTTGGAATCAAACATAGCTAGACTTCATACTACCCTTTTTGTTAGTCTGATGAGTGAAGTGAAGTGAGATTACAATTCTGCACATAGTTATCTGTGCCTGTGTTTTGTTGAAACACAGAGAACTTTTTTGCTTTGCTGTGTAAGATTAGAAGCCTGTTATGTAGTATTTTGTATCTCTTCTTGTTAGAGAGGAAAACTGTTCATATTGAAGTCAAAGAACAAAATGATGAGGATGAGGATGAAGATGACGAAGATGAGGATGAGGATGAGAGTGAGGAATATGAAGATGGAGAAAGTGAGGGAAGCGATGATGAAAAGACTTCAGATGAAAGAGAAACAGAGTCTCAAGCTGCTAGCAAACAGACTGTGGAGAGAAAGCTAAACAAAGAGATAAGTTCTGATTCAGAATATGATTCAGATGATGATCGCACTAAAGAAGAGCGTTCTTACGACAAAGCTAAACGACGAATTGAGGTATTTTGCCATCACCTTTCCAAAACCATATATAAAGCATGTCTTGGGTAAAACTGATTACATTATGGACTTTTGAATAAACAGTGAGACACTCCTGCCACTTATGCAAGGTGGAGTTTAAGACCTCCCTGCACAGGTAGAAGAGCAGTTTGACAGTGATACTTATGAATGGTGGTGGCTTGCTTTGGCTACCCTTCACATCTGCACACTGTTGACATTGGGGCAGGTAGGCAACTGATACCTGCTTCCTACTTGAAAGCTAGCTGTGTCTAAACCACCTATTTCTTTAATGAGGTGCTTGGAGCCAAAGCATTGTTGGAGGGATAGTTTGAGAAATTGTTGTTGTGTGTCTTTAAGTCACTTCCAGCACATGGCAACCCTATCACTGGGTTTTCTTGGTAGTACTTGTATAGGGTTTTTTTTTTTTTGCCTTTACCTCTTTCTGAGGCTGAGAGAGTGTGACTTGTCCAAGGTCAACCAGTGGGCTTCCATGGTTGAACAGGGATTTGAACCCTGCTCTCCAGAGCTGTAATTCAGTGCTCAAACCACCATGCTGACTCCTGCATATTTAAGAGTATATTTACATTCTGAAAAATTACCTATAAAAAAACAACAAGGTAACATTCCAAGCCAACCCTCCAGTAATAATTGGCTTTTAAGAATCTCAGGCATTAAACAATCAAGTGGCTTAGATATAGCTAGTTTCTAGCAGAAAACATATGCCAGGCAGTCTAGTGTCACAGTGCCAGTCAAGCATTATATTTCACCCAAAATGAATCAGTTCTTGGCCTTAGTCTGTGAATAAAATGAGACACTAGCTTTTGACTGTTTAACTTTTTGGTGGTATGTGTGTGTGCTCATTTTACTTCTCTCTTGAAGCTTTTTCAGTATTTGGTCTTAATAACAAACCTTATGCAAAGAAAAAGGATGCCTTTATACTTGCAGAAGGAAATCTTCAGAATAGCCTACACCTGTGGTTTATAATGCTGGATGTTGCCCATGGGGGTTCCATATTCAGCTGTAAACTCCTTTTCTGTTACTTCTAATTAGTGATTGTAAATATGAGTATATTTAAAGATTGGAGAGCTCTTGCATGGAATTGAACCCTGTCTTGCATCCTGGGGTGCACCTACACTGTAGAAATAATTTGAAGCACCATCCTATGGAATCTTGTGATTTGTAGTTTTACAAAGTCTTTAGCCTTCTCTGCCAAAGAGTGCTGGTGCCTCACATAATTACAAATCTTAGGATTCTGTAGGATGGAACCATGGCAGTAAATTGGTGTTGAATTGCATTGTTTCTACAATGTAAATGCATCCTGATAAGCTTTTGTACTAGTTTTACTCCTAGGTGAACCTGCTTGGAATTGAACTGTGCATTGTTTGCTCCGTGAGAGAACATAAAGGTTGGCAGAATTATATGTTATCTAAGGCAGTTAGCTTTTGCCCAGCCCCATGCTCTTAGCTTTGTCCACTGTTGGAATGCAGCCCCTGAGAATCCTCCCAAGTTAGAATTAAGCCCCTGGGCCAGAAAAGATTTGCAGTCTCTGCTGTCCACTGCTCAGATTCAAGTTAGTTTCCTTTTCTAATCTCCTTCACTGTATTTTATGGGTTGAACACTGTCTGTTTCTTAATTCTAGAAACGTCGTATTGAAAATAATAAAAATATAAACATGGAAAAGCTACGAGCACCCGTTATCTGTGTACTTGGACATGTAGATACTGGGAAGACAAAAATCCTAGATAAGGTAAGGCCCAAATGTGCATCATTGCTGCTTAAACCTAAGACATGGAAACTGAATACAAAACTTAAATGTGCAAATAGATCTTGTAGCACCTTTGAGACTAAGGGGTTGTACAGACAGCCCCTAAGGGGCAGCGTCCTGCTGCCCCTTTCTTTGCCAGATTGGGGCCGCGGCAACTGAACACCGCGGCTTCAATCTGGCAGTTTGCTGCTCTAAAAAGAGCTGGCAAATGCTGCTCCTTTTTGGAGTAGCAAAAAGCCACCCTTGCCGCAGCAGCGACTTTTCCGCACTTCTTTGGTGCAGACTGTCTGAACACTGTGTCAAGGGAGCGCCCTGATGCCACCCACCATGCGGTGGGGTGCACGGTGAGACGGCATCAGGGCGGAGTCTGGACAGCCAGCGTGTAGTCGCCATGCCCTGACTCCACCCCCAGGCCAGCCCTTTTGGCTGGTCTGTACAGGGCCTAACTGAGAAGAAATAAAGTAATTGATAACATAAGCTTCATTCTTTGAAAGCTTGTCCTGCCAACTCATTTAGTTTCAAAGGTGCTAAAAGATCACTTTGCATACTGATCCAGACTAACATGGCTATGTCTTTGAAATTGTATATGTATAGCTTTGTTTCAAAGTGCACATTAATCACCTAATTGAGATCACCATTCTTCCCTTCTCATCATTCAGCTTTTTGTTTCATGCAGCTTCGTCATACTCATGTGCAAGATAGTGAAGCGGGTGGCATCACTCAGCAGATTGGGGCAACTAACGTTCCCCTTGAAGCTATTAATGAACAAGCAAAGATGGTGAAGACTGTGAGTAAAATCTTTCTCAGAACTTTACATGTACTTCTAAAAGAAACTGTTACATTACTGTTTGAAGTGACTTGGGCTGTATTCTTTATAAGCAAGCAGGCATGTTTAGGCTTATATTAATCTAATAACAGAATCATTTTTAGACATAACTTTTTTTGGGGGTGTGTGTGTTGAAATTTCTATTCTTGCATATGAATATATTTAATATAGTATAATAAATATAGTAAAATTAAGATGCAGGTTGGTTGTTCAGCTCACATAGAATTGAAATTAGAGAGATTCCTTATCCTGTACCTTTTTAGATCTATTGGTAATTCTGGAGGGTACTGGACTTGCAGTCTTGCTGTCTCCCTCGTTTCCCCATATGTTGTTGTGCTATGAGCCCAGTTACAAGAGCCTACTGTGGGCAGATGGACAAAGCTTTATTTTTGTATTATATCTCTGTTGCAGCACTCTATACTGAAACCTGTAAAAAACTCAGGTTTAGAAGAAAGGCTGCATTGGGCCACTGAAAGCTGGATTGCCTTTTGTTTTGAAATAATGGATACTGAAAGTGGTATGGAGAGCCAATGTGCAGTGTATGGTGTTGAATGTTGGGCTAGCACTCTGGAAGACCAGGGCCCTGCTCAGCCATAGATACCCACTGTGTGACCTTGGGCAGGTCACACTCTCTCAACCTCATAGGAAGGCAATGATAAACCTCTGAGTACATCTTGCTGAAGAAATACTAGAATAGATTTGCTATAAGTGGGAGAGTTGACTTGAAGGCATATACTATGATTGAAGGCTAAGAGTACTATGATTATGTACTTCTGAAAAAGACCAGAGTTCAGTGCTTGAAATAAATGATTGCTGCTGTTAAAGCTTTGGTTTACTGTGTCATAATAGCTAATGTTTTTAATGTCAGTTTGACAGAGAGACTGTCAAGATTCCAGGAATGCTCATTATTGATACTCCAGGACATGAGTCTTTCAGGTAACGTTCCATCAGTTATGTTTAGAAGTCTCATTTTGGGCCATATAATATGAAAATGCCTATGAGAACAGAACTTTGGTATGGGTGTTCCAATAATAATCTGCTCCATGTCTTGTACAGTATATTTGTTTCTAATAGCCACACCAAAGCTACCAGTCCTATGACTTGATAGAATTTGCTTTGGAAAAGTTCCCTCATTGACTAATCATTGATCATATCTCTCTGGCCACCTTTTGCCTTTATGTATGTGAACTGTGTCTTCCCCCCCATTGTTGCAGCAATCTTCGAAATCGAGGAAGCTCCCTCTGTGATATTGCAATTCTTGTAGTTGACATAATGCATGGTTTGGAGCCACAGACCATTGAATCGATAAACATGCTGAAATCTAAAAAATGTCCGTTTGTAGTTGCACTCAACAAGGTAAGATGATTCCCCCCCCCTCCGTCTTCTGTCATGGGAACAAAGAAAAGACCAATAGAAAGCTTACATGTCAGACACAAAGGCAGTAGCCTTTTCCTGCTGTTGCTCAGCATCATGTGCTCTTTGAACGAATGTTATCTCTGATCCTGGCAAGAGCATGTAGTCATCATTGTTAGTTGCTATTGCCAAGTGCCTTTGGGCTGATTATTGAAATGTGTTGATTTTAAAAATATTTGCACAAATCATGTTGAAACTGTTGTTCTTGCATTTCTTTCCACCATGTTAAATCTTCAGAGCAAATCTTTTATGTCAGTTTTCAGTGCAGAATAAACTTGAATTGTAGAATGGGTAGAGCTTTTATCCTTCCAGAACTTCAGTCAAATCTGTGTTATCACATAATAATTGCTTCTTTTTGTTAGATGGTTTTGTGGTAGAGTCTCTTTTTGGTTTAACTTTGCCCTGTATGGCAAAACTGTCTATATTTAACCAATACAGTAAATACAAAATGCTTGGGTGGAAATTTGGGCAAATGGAAAGACTGAATTTGCAGGGTGCTCTCACATCTATATGGACACAGAATTAATTCAGATCATTAAGTTCTAATAAGCAGCTTTGAATTCAATATTGGGAGAAAAAAGGGATATAAACTTAAATAAATAAATAAAGAAAGAAGTTGAAGGTAAAAAAATTTTTTTTTAAAATTTTTTAAAAAAAATTGCATTGCAGTTAGAAGGTTTCCTTGTCCATGAGAGCATTTTGCATGAGAGCATTTTTATAAATTTTTGGTGTCCTTTTGTACTAGATTTTTTTTCTAAAATAAACACATCTTATGTATGAAAGAGCAATACTAGCTTACATCAAGAAGAGCAAAAGCTGAAGGATGCACATGCTAGGGGACTCTTATGCCCTCTCCCCTTTATTTCAGAAAATTCTTCCAACTTTCTCATGTGTCTTGATATTTTTGAATTAATATGTTTTTAAACATCAAGATTGTTCCCCTTTAAAATTAGAGTGATTATAGGAAGTGGTAATAGCTATATGTACAAGTATATTTGCCTGTCATCTCTTCCTGTAATACTCAAAGTTCTGGTACATGAAAAAAACTGCAAGATTTTAAAATAAAGACATTTATATTTGAAGTTATAGCAGGGGGCACTTTCCCTTCAAATCTAGAGAAATATTACCCTTATTATAATTGTTTCTGGTCATGAAAGCTGCATTTTGACTTCTAGTCTTGCACTTCCATTAATTTCAAGTGAGGGAGGAAATGTGTTGGCATTCCTTTCCTCAGAAAAAGTCAGTATTTTCTGAGAAGGCGGAGTCTTGCAAGTACAGAAGAACGTAGGGGTGTGTGTGTGTTTGTGTAAAAGTAAAGTGTAGATGTGTTGCTATCTGGGGCAACTGACATGTGAAGGCTATGAGCATATTAAATACAACATGCTTTTGTATTTTCTTACTTTATTCTTAATATTTGGTGCTGACTACAGAATTGTAGATGTTTATAAATCTCTCTTTTCAAGATTGATAGGTTATATGACTGGAAAAAAAGTCCTGAAACAGATGTAGCTGTCACTTTAAAGAAACAGAAGAAAAACACCAAGGATGAATTTGAGGAACGTGCAAAAGCTATCATTGTGGAGTTTGCCCAGCAGGTAAGCTTAATAATTAACATCAGTTGAATATTTTTAAAGCCTCATAAGTGGTACTTTACAATACAAGGAAAAACAAACCCCTGGCATTTACAGAACTAAAACAAATCCAGAGCTTCAGCCAGATCTGGTGGCTGTAGGAAGGGCTTCATATTATTTTCTGAAGCTGCAGAATTTGAGAAGTCTTCCTTTCTTTAGAGAAGGCAGGTGATACGATGCTTTGGAATTGAGTTTTACATGTTTTTAAGAGTGGTAGCCAATACAACAGCTAGTATAGTATAGTGATTTAATGTTGGACTAGGACTTTGGGAGACCAGAGTTCAGATTCCTACTCAGCCACAGAAACTGGGCCAGTTACACTCTGAGGCATAGAGGAGGACAGTGCCAAACCTCCTGTGAAAAAAGCCTGCCGAGACATCCCTATGATAGGGTTACTATAAATTGGAGTCAGCTTTAAGGCCCAGCATAGATAATCTTCTGAAGCTTTCTTATGTAATATGGACATTATTATAAAACCTCAAAGTAAAGCCTAAGATTTCTGATGTAATGGTGACTTGTTGAATTAAGAAACACTGGATGTTAGGTAATATGTTCAGTTTTTTTGTCTTCAGTATTTTATTTATATTAGCATGACTATCTTATCTTCCATGTTAACTAAAAGTGAGATGTTTATTACTTTTCAGTAATGCTGTACTTCTGGTTTTAGGGCCTGAATGCTGCTTTGTACTATGAAAATAAGGATCCCCGCACATTTGTTTCTCTGGTTCCCACCTCTGCGCACACGGGAGATGGTATGGGAAGTTTAATAGCTCTTCTTGTGGAGCTGACACAAACCATGTTAAGTAAAAGGCTGGCACACTGTGAAGAGCTGAGAGCTCAGGTTATGGAGGTAATTTGATACATAGGTCTAGAACAATACTTGACTATCATAATGGATTAAGATGGAACATTTATGGTAATGTGCCTTTTTTCTTTTAGGTCAAAGCACTTCCTGGTATGGGTACTACAATAGATGTCATTTTAATCAATGGGCGTCTCAGAGAAGGAGATACAATTATAGTCCCTGGAGTAGAAGGTCCCATAGTCACACAGATAAGAGGGCTACTCTTACCTCCACCCATGAAAGAACTAAGAGTGAAGGTAAGAAAACAGTAGGGGTCCTTAAAATATACTGTTGGTGCTTAGCATATTTGACATTACTGCTCCTCTGTCCATGCCTCTCTGGAAACTAATCCTTAATATGTGGACTGTTTCTTTAAATAGATTGCTCTGTACGGCAGCAACAGCAGTATAACCATTGAGTGTCTAAAAGGATGGTGCTTAGGAAACTGGGCTTTTTTTTTCTTAAGCTGCTACAGCCCAATGCTAAAGGCCTGCAGTTGCTTAATTACCAATTTTATTTTAGTTGGTTTTATTTTATTCTACTGGCAGAAGATTCAGAATGGCTAGAACCTTTTGTACCTGCTGCTTATCACTGTGCTCCTTTTGACAAACATATATATGTGTGTGTGTTTTCAAATTCTAAATTCAGAATTAAGGCATAGCTACTAAGAAATTAAGGCATGGGCACTGACAGAGTCAACTATAGTTTTTTTTTTTTTTGTGGGTTTTTTCGGGCTGTGTGGATGTTCTAGAAAAGTTTCTTTCTGACGTTTCGCCAGCATCTGTGGCTAGCATCTTCAGAGAAAAATTAAAAAAAGAGTCAACTCTAGTGCTAACCAACATATGTCAACAGATATGGAAAACAAAATGATGGCCAGCAGACTGGAAGTGATCAGTATACATCCCCATCCACAAAAAGGGAGACACAAGAGACTGCAGCAACTATAGAACCATAGCATTGATCTCCCATGGAAGCAAAATTATGTTCAAAATTTTGCAACATAGATTCAAACCATACATGGAGAGAGAAATCCCAGAGGTTCAAGCTGGGTTCAGGAAAGGAACAGGCACTAGAGATCACATTGCAAACATAGGATGGTTAATGGAGCGCACAGGGAATTCCAAAAGAAAATCAGCATGTGCTTTATAGACTATACCAAAGCCTTTGACTGCATGGATCATGAAAGGCTATGGAATGCCCTTAAAGATATGGGAGTGCCAGCACATCTGATAGTCCTGATGAGAAATCTGTACTCAGAACAGAACATGAAGAAACAGAATGGTTCCCAATTGGCAAAGAGGTTAGACAAGGCTGCATTCGTTCACCCTAACTGTTCAACTTGTATGCAGAACATATGAGAAAAGCAGGCTTGGACACAGAAAAAGGAGGAGTGAAAACAGGAGGAAGGAATATTAACAATTTAAGATATGCAGATGACACCATAATACTAGCAGTAGTGCGCAGAGTAGTGCGCATGCGCGTGCGACGCAGGGCACCATTTTGTATTCAAAAATGGCGTCTGGAGTCATGCACATGCCCTGGACAGTCATTACATACCCATAGTTGGTCTTAACGCTTGGTCAACTTAATAATTTCATACTAAATTTTCTAAGTGTATGTAGATCTATACAAATAAGCGTCAAAGCTACCTGAAATAATGTTTGTGTATGATTTTGATGTGTATGGTGGCTATGTACATAGATGGTTGCCAACAGCAACCAATAATAATTAAGCAGTGGTCTGGCTATATAACTGTCCTTCCACTATAAATATAGTAACTTTACAGAAGTAATCACATTTGAACGGATTTCTGTTGGTTATTCAGTACTATTTCAGATGGTGTGGAATAAAGTTAAAAATCCAATTACTCATAGAGCTGAATTTAATAAAAGATGAATCACTATAGGTTCAAGGAATGTACTCTTGTGTCATGACTGACAAGAAATCAAATGCTACAAATTTTCTGCTTGTACTTAGTAGGCTTAGTAGGCTGGAATAATAGATGGCATATATTAAAGAGCTGCTAAAAATAACTTGGTAGATATTTAAGTTCATCTTTCTCTCTCTTTAGAACCCGTATGAAAAACACAAAGAGGTTGTTGCTGCTCAGGGAGTAAAGATTCTTGGAAAAGACCTGGAGAAAACATTGGCTGGTTTACCTCTGCTTGTAGCTTACAAAGAAGATGAAATTCCTGTTCTTAAAGTAAGACATAGAGTATTCCTGTAAGGACTGTGACAGAATATCAGTAGGCAGATGTGGATTTGAATTGTATATTGTATTTTATTGTTATTCTTACTTGTAACCCACCTTGATCCACAGGGAGAGGCGGGCTATAAATACAATTATTATTATTATTATTATTATTATTATTATTATTATTATTATTATTCTCATTATTCTCATTATTATTATTCTCCTCCAGATAGTTTAGAAAAAATAGATTTAAAAACTAATCCTCAGTTTTGCTGTTTGTTGAATTGTGATGGGGTTGGGAGAAATGTGGTTTGGGGAAGAGGGACTGTACCCAGATCCATTGAAATTTCCCATTTCTTATTCAAAATCTTCTACAAAGTGTTAGGTTTTCTGTGGTTATCATTTTGCTTCTGGCACTGCTACCAGCTGCAAGCCATTTTTCATGACTTGAGTTTTCACTGCCATAAGCCACATCTGTAAGACCAAGAGCAGGGGTGGGAGTCATGAGGCCCTCCATATATTGTCAGACAACAGTTTCCCAGCCTAGCTAACACTGAGAAGTGCAGTCCAGTAGGAGTTTCAGCATCTTAAACGTGCCACATGGTTATCAATTCTAACTGAGAGTACACAAAGTGACAGTACATATGTTGTGCTGACTGAAATATTGGAAATCACTGGTATTGACTAGAGGAATGCTGACAGTTTTCAGACTTAAGATAAGAAGGCTCTCTAAAATACAATTTTTTTAAATATTACAAGGATGAATTAATACATGAATTGAAGCAAACCCTGAATGCCATAAAATTAGAAGAGAAAGGTGTTTATGTCCAGGCATCTACACTGGGTTCTTTAGAGGCATTACTTGAATTTCTCAAAACGTCAGAAGTGCCAGTAAGTACTCAGTTTTCCACCTTACTGTCACAAATTCCTGTACACCAGTCTAATGTAATATATTTCTGAAATGAAAGCTCTACTTTTTCTTACTCTGTCCTCACAGTATGCTGGAATTAATATAGGCCCTGTTCATAAAAAGGATGTTATGAAAGCATCAGTTATGTTGGAGCATGATCCTCAGTAAGTAACTTAAAAAGAACATGTTGCTGTTATTCCTGTGTTTTTGTTAATAGTTCCTATATCACATAAACCTTTTCTTCTGATTTTGTTTTTTAGATATGCAGTTATCTTAGCATTTGATGTAAGGATTGAACGGGATGCCCAGGAAATGGCTGATAGTCTAGGAGTTAGAATATTTAGTGCTGAAATTATCTATCACTTATTTGATGCCTTCACAAAATACAGGCAAGATTACAAAAAACAGAAGCAAGAAGAATTCAAGTAAGTAGAGTTCCTGCACTCAGTTTTTGTTCTGTTACAAAATGTGAAAGTGATGAGAAGGGTTTGTTTGCCTCTGCAACTGAGAGGAGTTTTAAAATGGCTTCTCAGGGCTCCCATTAAAAAAAAAAAAATCCACATCCAATGTTAAACATCAATAAGAAAAACCAGGGTGTATTGTGTCCAATGCTAAAAATCAGTAAGAAAAACCAGAGTGTATTGTGTCCTATACTGAACTGTGACTTGCTCTCTTGATCCCTGACATAGTCGTTCTGTGACTCTGTACAATTTTGAAATGTCCTGGCTTATCACTTGTGGTAAAGTTGCAGACCTCTTTTGAGGGTCAGGTTTCATTCTGCTTTGTAAGAGCAAATGAAATCTTACAGTGATTTGCCATGTGTCATAACTTGCTATTAACGCAAGTACCAAGATGCTACATAAGACCTTCATCAATTCTCTTATCTCAGTCTAGCTCTAGATATGTGTTTTCAAAAAGAAAATAGATATCTGCACATTACTAATTGTGCCAGAACAGGGTTGTACATCACTGAAAGCAATGGATGGCAGATAGACTTTGTTCTGATATAGACGTTTTGATGCACTTCGCTTTATGCATTTGTTTCCTGATCTAGAAAACAGCATTTTCATTGAATAAGGAAAAAATGCCAGAAAAGACATATTACTCCTTACCACTGTGTAGAATATTACAGAGTATTACGGTAGCCAGTATAACCAACCAATCTATAAACAAAGCTATCTGATGGTTAAGAAGTATTTTAGTACACAATATAAGATATAATAAAAACATGGGTCGAATGGGTGCTTTCTTGGGCTTTTAAGAGCTGCTGAACAAGTGGCTACATTTACATCTCAGTATGTTACTGCTTGATAAATAGATATCTGAACCCATCTACTATTTGTCTTCACTAAACACTGGCAGTTCAGGGGATTTTGAATGGGTTGAGAACTGTTTTAACTAGAAACAGCGTTATGGGAAGGAGTTCCTTTTAGTAAAGGCAGTTCAGAGTTGGATGCAGTAATAAGTATTTGGATATGCTTCACAAATGATTTTCAGATCATGTGTTGAATCAATTTTCTTTTCCATCCCTCTTAGGCATATAGCAGTATTTCCTTGTAAAATGAAAATACTTCCTCAATTTATTTTTAATTCTCGTGATCCTATTGTGATGGGAGTCCTTGTAGAAGCTGGTCAAGTAAAACAAGGAACTCCCATGTGTGTACCTAGTAAAAATGTAAGTATTTATTTCCTTAGAGGGAAATTTAACCAATGTTGGGCTCTGTACTGGGCAGAGTGAGTGTTGCATTCTTCATCAGGTTGCTTTGGGTTGATGAGAAGATAGAGGAACTGTTGTACATAGTAATCTCTGGTGTTGAACAGCTAATGTGGAGATCCAGACCAAGATTTTCTATTGCATGTTTTAATTCATAACACACAATAGGCAGTGTAGTAGAAGACTGCAGTATTAATTATTCTCAAGATCTTCTGTTGGAAAGCTGTGGTTGTTAAACAGAGACTAGCTAAATTCCGAATATTTTATTATTTCTGGTATACTCCTTACAGTATTTCTGTAAATTAATGATAACTGAGTAAATGATACTCTGTCTTTTTCCTACAGTTCATTGATATTGGAATAGTTACAAGTATTGAAATAAACCACAAACAAGTGGATATAGCAAAAAAAGGCCAAGAAGTATGTGTGAAAATAGAACCTGTTCCTGGTGAGGCACCTAAAATGTTTGGGCGACATTTTGAAGCAACAGATATACTTGTGAGCAAGGTAAGGTGGTTTTTTTAAAAGGTTTTTTAGTTGCATAAATCTGAGGTGGGATTTCTTTCAAAATGGGGTATATTTACCCTGAAAATTTAGATTCACATCTTCACCCTTACTGTAACTGAAATCCAATAACATCCAAACAATGACACATTTATTTGGCCAACCAAAATGCACAATTACATGTTGCAAACTTTCGAAGTCAGACTGCCTTCTTCATCAAGCAAACAGGAGAAAAAATTGAAGATGCATTTTCTGTATCTGATCTTAGTTCAGATGTTAGGGGAGGGCTGTCTCCAGGCTGGCTTCTCCCCCTTTGGCCATGCAGTCACTGGAAAATTTTGCAAGCCAAGGAAATTTAATGTCCATTTGTAATCCAAAGAAGATGTTTCCTTGGAATCCAACATACCTCCTTTGTGAAGCCTCAGGCTCCTATGCAGGTAGAGAACACTGAACTTCTCAAGAAGTCTTCATGTTTTGCATCAGGAAAACTTTAGGTGATGTAGGGGTAAAGCATGCCAGTCAGTCCCAATAGTAGAAAAAATTGCTTTACCTTTATTGGGGATACATCTGGAGGTACATCTGAACTTAGATCAGAAACAGAAAATACAGACCTAAAACTAACATCTTCAATTTTTTTGAAGCCAGTATGACTTCAAAAGCTTACACCATGTAATTGTGCATTTTGGTTGTCCCAATAAAGGTAACATTGTTTGGATGTTATTGGATTTGCTATATGGCCAACACGGCTACCCCTATAAATATTTGTGAGCATTAGTTGGTCTAATATGGTTTTACCAGTGTAGGCTGGTATATCAGTTATTCCTTTTTCTGAATAGAAATCTAGCCATGGCAATTAGTGTTGCACTAGCATTTAAATTAGATTATTGTAAGTAACCCCTATGGTATTAAAACTGGTTTGAAATGCGAGGGGTATTAACTGAGGCGTGCTGCAGTGAACGTATACTAAAATTTGAACTTCATTGTGTCCATCCTGATTTCTGGCATTACTTTAAAGAGAAGGGAAAAGTGAAGATCACAGGCTTCATGCAGTATCTACAAGGGTCCCCACACAAACCCAGATTTGGGTGGTCCAAAGATATTTTGCTCCCAAAGGGTCTGTAGTATATCTGAAATCTACAGGGGTTCCTATGGGCTATTTTACTCTATTTGAGTGGCCCTTATGATCACTCCCTGTATAGACAAAAGGACAGTCCAGGCCTTAAAACAATGAGGAGAGATTGAAAAAAAAAAGGATGAATGGCACATCATGCCCCTTAAAAGCCTTGTGGGCCACTTGGGCTTTTTGGAGGGCAATTTTTGGATTCCCCACCTTATGGGGTTCAGAGTGAAACGCAAGGTTCAGTATGGCCTTCCATGGGAAACAGTGTGATCCCTATGTCCTGGTAGTTGCCTATCCCTGCCCTAAGAAATCTGGATCCAGAATATTTTAAGACTTGCTTTCTGTGATACGAATCTGAGCATTTCAGATTTTCTTTGGGAGTCACTTTCTTTGCCTTCCCATCTATGAATGGGATTATGGTGGCAAGCTCCCCATGACATGTAGGCTTTTTGGACAGTGGTATAGCTGCAACATTCTTGGGGGGGGGGAGCAATTTGCCCCCATCCCTGCTTGATTTTCAGGCACTAGGGAAAGACAGTGTATTTTCATAGAAACTGTGGGTGATTGCTTGGTTTCTTTTTACTGTAGGTTTCTTGCTACTGAATTCAAATGTTAATCATTTTTGCTGTTTTACCTGTTTCTTGTATTTTATGAATGTTAAAACAGCTGTCCTGTATATTTGGTCTGAAACCCTGCCGTGTAAAAATAGTTTAATAAGTGAAAATATATCTGTGATTAAGATCTATATTGTTAGAATGCTAATGGCAATCTTAGCACGTATAGCAGTAATGCAGTCTGCTGATTTTTGCATAGAAACCAACTGAATTACTGCTGTAGATAATTTGGAGGAATTTGATGCTTCACTGAAACTTTAGCACATCCACTTCTCCAGGGACCAAAAGCATTAGTTTCTCACAAAAATCTGTGTCTTTCTAAACTACTGATGCAAATAGATTTTACTCTGGCTGCTTTTTGAGTGGGAAGACTGATTCTACTAAATTACAGCAGTTTTCTATATGTGAAAAAAATTGAGCATATGCTTTTCTTTCCTGTTGAAATCAGTGAATTTTAAGGCACAGTGCTAGAGTTAGATGCAAGAAAAATAAGATCTGTACCTCTGAAGGCAGAGAGAATGCCCACTTCAAATTTTTACTTTCCCTAAATCCTGTGGAAAGATCTAACATATCCCCTCTCTTCTAGCTGGCCTTAGAGAAGGGAGCAGATTAGGACATGATATGGGTTGAGCCCAGAGTTTTGAGTCTCCAGTCTTCAGCCCTGCTGCTAATACAGGGGAAGATTATAAACCTTATTCCTACTGCAAGCAGTGGGTGGGTAATAGTTTAAGGGGGAAAATAGGAAGAACTGAAGAACAGGCACCACCACTCTTCCCTCATCTTGTCAACAGAAGCCCAACATCAGTTTGGAAAGCCTGGAGTGCACTAACCTTGATGTGCTCCAACTAAACTGCTGATCATTTTAAATATACGCAAACAGTGCAATCCTTAACATTGGCTGTCATCCTGCTGGTGGCATACACAGGAGTAAGTCCAGTTTATGTCTGTATATAGCCAGAATTCCCTTATGTCTACATAAGTGGCCTTGCCACTGCAGGAAGTAGAATTTGGCTGTTTCACAATGTCCGTATTCATCAAGGGGTTTCTGTTACATTACTATTTAGGGGAGTCAGCAAAGTGGCAGATGCAGTGGGACTCAATGCCCAAGGGGACATTGGGTCAGGAGCGCTCTCCATTGGTGGAGCATCAGGAAACTTGTGTTGGTGCTGTGATATATTTGCAATTCATTGGAAGGTTCCTTAGTGCCTCTACTACATGGCTAAATATAATGGGACCTTGGTATCTGCAGACTTGCCATCTGTAGATTTGAGCATCTGCGGATGGCAAACCCGCATTGTCCCCAATGG